>JAUMHE010000075.1:14657508-14679387 GCA_032359235.1 Enteromius mattozi
GCCCAGGCATTGTAGGGAGGTCATACAGGCACGTGGAGGCCACACACACTACTGAGCCTCATTTTGACTTGTTTTAAAGACATTACATCAAAGTTGGATCAGCATGTAGTGTGTTTTTCCACTTCAATTCTGAGTGTGACTCCAAAATCCAGACCTCCATGGGTTAATAAATTTGATTTCCATCGATATTTTTTTTGTGATTTTGTTGTCAGCACATGCAACTATGTAAAGAACAAAGTATTTAATAAGAATATTTCATTCATTCAGATCTAGGATGTGTTCTTTTAGTGTTCCTTTATTTTTTTGAGCAGGGTATTTAGAGTTGCATTTTTATGATAAAATTATATAAATGTTCAACTACAGCTCAAAATTACTATGGAAGGCCATGGAACATGTTTGAGGGTCATGGGTCAAAAGTAAATGTCTCTTCATATCCATCTATATTATTATTATTATAATTTAATACTTTATATTTAAATTTCAAAAGTGTTAAAATAAAAAATGGTAACTAAAAAAGAAGATATCCTTGTATGTGTTTTTTGTTTTTCCTGTTTGTTTTTTGTGATGCAACAGTATGGGCTGAATCAAAGGTCATCACCGGCCAATTTTGGCCCATGCATGGCCTCTAGTTTGAGCATCTCTAGTCTAGATGAATGGATAAGCTATGTTAACAGCCCCATCCTTTACCTCGCCCCTTTTGAGTCTGATCAGGGTCAGAGGAACCTAAAATTGGCCTAATAATTTTTTGGTTGTCTTCAAACTGATCTAGTCAGTCATTCAGGCAACCCACGTACTAGTAGTTTTTAAAAGTCCTACTTCTTACCTTGCATGTTGGCTAGCATGTTTCCATCAATGGAATGAAGCCGATTCCCACTTAAGCCCACATGAGTGAGTTTAGGTGTGTGACGGAACACGTCAGCTGGCAGACTCTCAATTTCGTTCTTTCTCACGTAGAGCTCCTGCAGGTTGGAAAGACCTTGTAGCGTCTCCGCAGTAAGTGTAGAGAGAAAATTGTTGTCTAGCACCAGCATCTCAAGACCAGTCAGTGGCGCAAAGGTCGCAGCTTGGATATTCTTCAGCTTGTTGTTGTCCAAATTGAGAAAAAGCAGCTCGTCAAGTCCCACAAAGGCTTTGGGTGAGATATTTTGGATGTGGTTCAAGGCTAGATCCAGGACTTTGAGGGCAATTAGAGGCTTGAATGTATTTGGTGGGAGAGCAGTGAGGGCGTTCAGGGGCAGATCCAGCTCTGAGAGGTTCCTCATGCCAATGAACATGTTGGGTTTCAAACTAGCTATCTGATTCTGGCCCAGCATGAGAAAGCGTAGGTTTAGGAGATCTTTGAAGCCCTTCACTGGGAGCTTGGACATTCGGTTTCCTTGCAGATTCAGAAGCATCAGTCGCTGGGCACCAGCAAATGCTTGAGGGTGTATTGATTTGATTGAGTTTCGCTCTAAGTTTACACTCTCGATTTTAGGAATGGAGCTCAAGATGTTGGCTGGGACGTTCTGCAATACATTTTCACCTTGAAAATAAAGAAACAAAAGGAAGCGAAAGAAGTGGGCTTAATAAACGGTGCTGAAGTAAACACCATGCTCATACTTAAAGGGTTAGTTCACCCCAAAATGAAAATTCTGTCATTAATTACTCACCCTCATGTCGTTCCAAACCTATAAGATCTTCGTTCGCCTTTGGAACACAAATTAAGATACTTTTGATGAAATGCGAGAGCTTTCTGACCATGCATAGACAGCAATACAACTGAAATGTTCCTAGGACCAGAAATGTAGCAAGGACTGTTCATGTGACATCAGTGGTTCAACCAATTTTGCAACAGAAAACAAAAAAAACCTACTTTATTCAACAATTACCATCCAAGTTACCATCTTCTGCCATTTTGAAGAGTATCACAGTGCATGTTCTCCTTTAGCAGGACCAGAAGCATGCGTTGTTTACGTCCAGAGGAAAGCATGTAAATGCGTTGTCATACTCTCCACAATGGCGGAATATGTGATTAGGAGAATTGTTGAATAAAGTCATTATTTTTGTTTTCTTTGCGCACAAAAAGTATTCTTGTAAAAATTAAGTTGAGCCACTGAAGTCACACAGACTGTTTTATCAGCCCAGTCTCCAGCAATTTGTACATATTTTACAAGGTGGCTAATTCGTGCAAATTCGTACGAACTCGATTTTTGCTAAATCATACATATTTTACAAGCTGCCAATTCAAATGAATTTGTACGAATGACCTACACCTAACCCCGCCCCTAAACCTACCAGTCACTGAGTGAGGTCGTATGAATTTGTATGAATTAGCAAGAATTTTCCATCTCGTATGAATATGTACAAATTGGTCGTGAGACTGTGTTGGTTTTACCTATGTCCTTACTATGTCTCTGGGTCTGGGAACATTTCAGTTGCATTGTTGTCTATGCAGGGTCAGAGAGCTCTCCGATTTCATGAAAAATATCTGTGTTCCAAAGATAAACAAATTCATGACTAATCAAAGATAGAATTTTAATTTTGGGGTGAACTATCCCTTTAAGGTAAGGAATTTAAACAAAAAAAAAATTTTTAATTAATAACTTATAGGAGAAACCTGAGGGAAAAATACTTCTGGAACAAATAGTGCTGAAAAAGTGGACAAGCACCATTTCACTCTGTACAGACTCTAAATTCTGCAGCTAATTTACATAGATTTTAAATGATGAACCAGAGCTGTAGCTAGAGACCAGAATATCAGTAACCCTAGTAATGCTCTAATATCCATTTCAAATATCTTAGCAATTATAACCATTCATAACACCCTAGTATTGTTGTGGTAACTATCATCTACATTTTCTTCACAAGAAGAATAGCACTCTTTTAACTTGTCCATTCTTCACTGTAATACTACCCAAATTGAACTAAAACGAGAAGTTTGGGTCTGAGCACTGGGTCAGAAATAATAACTAATGGACTAACAGTGTAACCATAGTAACCGTCAAATGACCATAATTACTGTAATAATTCCAACTACTGTAAAACATTAATAGATGAATACTCAATTTACTTTAAGTGCATGTTGCTTCAGTGGAAAACACTTATTCACACCAAGACCGCATTTATTTATAAAACAATAATGTTGTGAAATATGAATACATTTGAATAAAAATTTGTCTTCTATTCAGTGTATTTCAAAATGTAATTTATTTTTATGACATAAAAGCTGATTTTTCAGCAGTCATTGCTACTAACTTCAGTGTCACATGATCCTTTAGAAGTTATTATAATATGTTCATTTAGTGCTCAAGTACAATTTCTTATTATTATTAATTTTGGAAACAGTTGTGCATTGTAATATGAAATGTTTAATTTAATATATATTTTCTTGTTCCTTTATATTAAGGGTTAAGGATTACCACTATCACTGAGAACATTTCCTCCAAAAGCAAGACTGCATTCTCTGCTCACCCATTTTAAGGATCCAAGTGTCCAGAGGGAGTTTGGGTGGGATGCTCTCAAGTCCCTTCTTCTGACAGCTGACTTCAGTCTTTTCCGTACTGGATTTCTGGCTGCATTTACAAGCATCTGGGCAGTTTTCAATGGCCTCCGCAACCCACAGCCACAGCACGGCTAACCCTGCAACCAGCTTCATATCCCTGAGAACACACAGAGCCAGTGATTTAATTACGCCATAATCCTAGTGAAAAGAGCATTAGGAGTATTGCTGCAAAAAGAAACCCACATATCGCCCCAAACCGGACATAACGTTTGTATTAGATGCAAATTACTCATGCAGAATTACCTTGTGACCAGATGCTTGATAGGACTTCAGCGTCTAAATTCAAAGCTGCTGTTTCACGCAAAGCTAGCAGTCGGTCTGTGCTCGGCCTGAAATGAGCCGAAATGTTTGCCCTTCTAGCAAAAAATTGCAAGGTCTGTAAAAAACTCCCAGCACAGCAAGTTGGTGAGAAAAATGACATGCACAGATCATGACAGGATCCCTGCCAAATGAACTCGTCCCTAGAGAGAAATGTGCAGGCGTGTGTTTTCGCGTGGGTGTGTGAATTCACGGGGCACCTTATGCACGGCTTTGATTGTTTAACTTGGCACAGGTACGGTCTGGTCGATGGCAGATTGATGTCACTGTTATACCAGTGAGCACACATGATAATAGGGGCGGGTGGGTGAGCTCTAGAGATCGGTGGAGGCACCACAACCGCTCTGCCCTCTGAGAGCCTGCTGAGCTGATAAGGACAAGGACCTCATACATCTTCCCCCTTGGGCTTTTCTTGGCATTGTCCGCCAGGATTAACAGTAAGAGCGAGTCACAGTTTCTCAGTTTCTCGCGAGCATCATCAGTGTCACTCTCATTTTACGCTTTGAAAGAGGAGGGCTGGCTGCAGGAAACACGCAGAGACCTCTAGAGTTGTTATTACGGCTACGTCTTTATGTTTGACGTGTCTGTTCACCGAGATGATTTTATTGCGCGATAAAGACGAAAGCTCTTTCAAGGCCCGCCAACAGCAACACAATATGCAAGCCATCTGGAGCAGCGTAATTATAATTTCTCCAGCTCAAAGCTGAGAGAAACCGACGCACCGCCTCTCGCCACCCAAAAAGAGGAGCAGTCAGAGCTGATTAAAAAAACGTCTGCGTGATTCTGATTAATAGGAATGTGTTAATGCTGCATCTGTTCTTTAACCATTATTAATTTCTGTATCAAGTAAACAAACAAAAACAGCTAGATAAATCAAAGTTTGAAGTGCATTTCATGCTGTGGGTTTGTGAAACAGCTATACATGCATAGTACTTTCAACATCAGTGAACTCCCTCCTACCACTGATCAGATGGATGTGTTGTTGCTAAATTAAAGTGCGTCTCGAATGCATTTCTCAACGCACTACAGCTCCGCTCTCATGCTCTGTCAGCGAAGCCAAAGAGTGCCAAAGCTGGATAAATTCATATAATTTCTAGTGCTGTAATAAATTGCAAATGGAGTCAATCAACCGCAGCATGCTGCAGACAAGAACACAAAAATTTAAGACAAAAGCTCATATTACTAGAGGTCACATACTGTCTCAGATTTATGTCCACCTTCAATGCTTGGGCTCTATTAAAAAACCCATCTTGCGCTGTATGAGAGGAAACAATGGGTAACCTTTTATATCAGTCCCTGGCGAGTTATGATAAATGCATTTGGCTTAGAGTGTGTAGCATCTCCATATGCAAATATGAAACACAATTGATCAAATTTTTGACTCGTTTTCACATGAAACGTCATTTGACTTCAATTAAATTGGTATTTATACAGACACCAAAATTATTTTACATTTACATTTGCTAAACTCTGTTACGGCAAGGAAGAAAAGTATAGCGAGAAGCACTTCACACAGATCCAGGCTAACAGATGTTCTGTCTAATAAAGCACAATTTAGCATGACACTGAAACCAATTAGCTTTCTAATGTGCACATTCATGGGTAGTTCATTTGTTGCGCATTGGCCAAGGAATGAAATGGTTCCATGCATCAGTCACTTTGTCATTTCCCTTGATGAGGGTAGTGATACTCTGACACTAGATCCTTCACACCAGGAGCCCAAAATAAACATCCTTATGCCAGCTGACCTATCACAGAGCAAGTCCTACATCAATAATTGTGCATCACATTGCTGACATCTAGTGCTAGAGTGTAGCTAATGCATAACAATTATCACTGATGTGTCTAAACGCCTGTTCCCATCAACACGCACTCGCAAGACTCCAGTATGTAAAGCAATACAAATGTAACAAATTAGTGTTTACTCACCCTTTGAAAAGTATGCATCTGTCACTCATAGTGAGGGATGTCTCGCTTCAAAAACGATTTGCCAAACCGACTGCCAACAATGGATTATGTGGCCTAACTAAACTTCGACATTTCCCGCCCAAATTTACTGTTTCAATATGACACAGAAATTTAAGAAAGGTTCGCGTAATACGAATATTTTTAAATTTTTATGAATTTCTCATGACATATTTGATCTCTACGGTGTTGTCAAGCTCTGCTCGTGCTGCACACAAAAACGCAGTTATAGACACAAAACAAATGACTCTTGTGAATAGATTCATTAAAATGAATCATTTTAAAATGAGTCATTTTAAAGAATCATTTAATGAATCATTTTCTTCACTAAAGTGTTTTTGATTGATGTCTAACACCAATAGTTTGGAAAACCTTTAAGCCCTTACTAGATAACAATATTAAAATGCTATTAAAATTACTAGATGACAACACACTTCTACTACTGGGTGACTGTATTCTTGGTTTGCTTACTACAACTTGCCAACAATGACTATTCATCATAAGGCTTTCTAATATTAACTGTCCACCTTCATTATTTCTTCAGTAAAAGATCTTAAATATGACATGGTGCTGAGTAGATTGGGATCTTGTCTGCACCTGCTAACCCATCAGTAGTTCGAAAAGGACTTATTTCCTGCTCAGTTTGTGTGCTTTGCTGATATGATAACCTGCAGAGAAACAGCTGCTGTACTGAACAGATGGTGTGAAACTCTTTTTAAAAATTATTTTACTCTTATGAAACATTATTCATGTTAACAACTATTTAGTCAGTATACACACAATTTAAAATCCACAGATTCAACATAAATTACTTATATAGATGAGAAAATACTGATTCTTTAAGACGACACAACACATCGCTGAAGGATCACTGAGTTTATACCATTCTGTTAACAAATATTTCAGTTATGCATAGCTCTTATTTCAGTTACAAGTCATATTAGCATATCATCATAACCAATTCAGTCCCTAGAGAAATTAAGTTGTAAGATAAAGAATTAATAATTGTAAATTATGCAATATAAATAGATAATTTAAAGCATGTTAATAATAGTATTATGTATTGAAAATATCAGGGTTAAAATGAGTTGTTAACGTTGGCAACTACATAAAAGTTTGGCATAAGAATGAAGGTTTGCTTCTCAGATGTCCAGGCCTGTTAGGAGACTTGTGACTTGCTATTTTCAAATGTCATTCTTACAGACTCCTATGTGTTACTAACCTTCTTTAACTGTTCACTGCTATATAATACTACATCCAGGCAGAATATTAATTTTTAAATCTTTGCAAATAGGGAAGACAAATGGTACATTTACTATATTTTGTGACAACATCGATCAGTTAGAAATCACCTGACCATAAAGAGTGAAATTACTGACAGAGAAAAAAAAAGATAAAGTAAGTTGGATTTAAAAAAAAAAGAAATTAAATACTAAATATCTTCAAAAACTTAACCTATAAAAGAATGTATTCTGAACATAGGCAGACAGTTTGTCTAGAGTGGTTTAATTAATAATGCACATTTAAAAATGGCGTTTGTACAGAAATTGCTTGCCAGATAACAAAATTTAACAAAAGTGAACACTCTAAAATTTAACCAGATAAATAACATTGTACAATGCTTTTCACTGCGATAAAGTAAAAGCTCATCTTAGCTATAAACACTTACTTCAAACGTTCACTACGACAAATGTCATGTCCACAAGTGATATACTTGTATAAAAGATAAGTTAAGAAAAGCTTTACAATTACACATTCACAGTTTAGCATTGACTTTTTAAATTAAAACCTTAATAAAAAATGTAAAGAAGTGACACTACCTTGTACAAGATTGAAGTTCATAGCTCAAAGTTATTGTTCACAGCACACAATTATGATTTCGCAAAAGATACTGAGCCACTTTACATAGTGCTCGAAATCCAGTTTCCAAAAAACGGACTAAAATAAAACTAATTTTATGTTTTCAACTGGAAAAAATCTGAGGTAGCAAAGCCAAATTTTGTGAACTTTGAATAAAAGAAAGTTGTTTAACATAGTGCATAATGCCTAAAATACAAACCAAACCTAACATTTTTCTATGAAATATGTACAGAAATTAAGAAAATATAGTTTTGTTGTTTTTTTTCCCACAAATTTCTGGTCCTGAGAAAGAACATTACATCTTTTCTTACTATACATATTTTTTTTTAAAAATCCCATCATACACAATATACAAAAGCATTACACAAACTGTCATTACAAAAGCTAACGGTAAATAGCCAAGCAGATACTTTAAATGTGTATATGTGTACATAAGATGAGATTTAAAGTTACGGATTATCCAAAACAATCTTGAGAGTAAAAAAAAAAAAAAAAATTCTGTACAACAATATACATTTTTAAGAGATCGAAAATGGGGCAGTGTCCACAATCCGTAAACGTTTTGTGACAAAGCAGAAAATTTGGTTTTAATTTGATGCTCAATTACAAAAAAGTCAAAGATTTAAAAAAGACGCCAAGCTGCTAACAATTCATTCCCATGTCTGATGTTCAATGTAATCCTGAGGAAAGTTTTATTTGCCCCGAGTGTCCATAACAGATTGAGTCTGTGGGTCCTCAGTATATTCCTGGGAAAATGCGGTATGGGACAGCTTTGCAGTACTCGTCCCATGCAGAGCCGTACTTTTTCCTGCACTGGCGCTCATCCCGCGCGTTACGGTGCACCAGCAGAGTGATCAAGTAGATGAGGTAAAAGTACGGGATCAAATGGCTGAATCCTACAGGAAAGATCGGGAATATCAGGACTAAGTCAAATCAGACTAATAAGACAGCTTCGTTAATCAAAAAGGTGAAGTCAAATGCTTACCGCACGGCAAAGACCAGGCCAAACCCATGATGATGTCACCCAAGTAATTAGGATGACGGACCCACCCCCAGAGGCCAGACACGATAAGACTCTTTCCAGTTGCAGTAGGGATGGTTTTCAGGTCTGATAAAAATTTTTTTTATTAAACCAACTATTTTAAAATTTCATGTTTGTTTTTTGGTAAATCTGTTTCATAACACTTACGAGACAATGCTGGGTCAGAAGGATTTTTCCTAAAGGCAAACTTCTGAGAATTGGCTTTCCGGAAAATATAGTATCCAACTCCTGTTAGAGAAGTTAAAACCTATATAAGCATCTTTTTAGTGTAGCTAAAGAAAAATTTTAAAATCACAGCAAAAACTGACCATTCATAGTGATGAGAGTAATGATCCAGAATACAGAGAGTTCATTGGGATGGCTGACTAGATAGTAGGCTTGACAAGTGAATGTGAAGGGAACAAAAGCCAGATCTCCAAATGTCAACATAAATCCGAAGCCATCGTACACTATATCCATCATGGTCAGAAGTTTCTCCTGAAATACAGAGAATTACACTAAGTTCATGGTTTCCACAATGCATTAAGAAATAATTGTGTTTGATTTGTAAAACACTTCTTGTACCTCATGCCAAAAGCCATCAATGACCCACAGGAGCTGGAAGATGTTGACCAGGAGCATTGCTGGAGAGGGATTCTCTAGATTCTGTTGCTTCATTTCAGCTTGCAACATGGCGAAGTTAATCAATACCTATGGAAACAAGCAATGATTATGTTTCGTCAATCAGCATAAAAGAAAACAATACAGCACACTATATTAAACAGTTAATATATTTGAAAAGTGAAATTTGAGTGTTACCGCTTTCATCCTGCAAATCTGGCAACATTTTGACCACAAGAGGGAGTGATTACAACAGCAGTCTAACCAAACTAAACCATCACTTGAAAGATGTAAAACAATAAACATACTCACCCAACCCATCAGGCCTGGACGCATTTCACAGAAGAACTTGATATCGAAGCTCTTGATGCGGGGATTCAACTCTCTGCCCATAAAGAAGTCATAGATAATGTAGCCTAGAGGAATAAAAGAGCAAGAATAATCTGTTAATATATTAACTATAATTAAGATAAATGGAAATTCTCCCTTGCAATCTTCATAAACTGGTCTTAACTTAGTAATGATAAACAACTATGGTGGTCTCAGTAGCAGGTACCATGACAACTCTGTCTGGATGATCATTTAAACCTATATAGTGGTGATTAGAAACTTGAAAAGGCATTAAAATGAAAATACCTAGAGCTAAAATGGGAGAAGACAGTCAATGCAGCCTGATTTTACACTAAACATCTTACCAGAGTTGCCTCCAGGAGCGAGCTCATCTTCAGACGCCCAGCGGGAACGGATGAAAAGGTAGATGCTGAGAAGAGTGACGATGAGCAGGGCCGAGGTGTAGAACTGCAGGAAGTGAACATGGATGTAGCTTAGATCCACCTCCTGATACAAGGCAACACCTACTGCCACAGCCGTGAGGAGAAGTGCATAGAAACCTGATGCAGAACACAATCAGAGATTAACAGATCACTCACAACTGAGTAATAAAGTAAAAAAAAAAAAGGTAAATATGCCTCACTTTAAAGTTATTTTTAATTGGTAGACATTTAGATTGACATTAGAAATGATAAAATAAAATGTACCAAAATTGAAGACTAACCATTAATCCTGTATTTCAAAGTTTTCCCATTCTTGAGAGGCATTCCTTCAACGAGCTGTAGGGTGGAGAGATGGAGAGGGATGAATGATTTTCATGTGACCACTAATCTGTTGTTTTAACTAAAACTAATAATCTTGTTAACTGAAATGAAGTTGAAATAATATTTTAAATAAACATTAGATGAAAAACATTGCTTAGAAAGGCAGAAAGAAATTAAACGAATATTAACTAAATAAATACTCAGTACTAATTATATTATACTTATTACACTATTACTCATCAAGTACTAAAGTTACTAAAACTAAAATAAAAGATTGATTAAAGCTAAACAGATAACAAAAACAAAATATTAATAAATATTATTAGGAGATATATATATATATACACATACTAACATGACACCAGTGGGTCAAACAGTATAGTTCTGTAATATTTGATAAAATCAAATTTAAAATATTAGGTTTTTGCATTTTGCAGCAAAGGATTTTCATAATATTTCGATCATTATAACAAAATTCTTACATTATGATATATTACAGTGATTCGGAAATATTTTATATATTATATAACCATGTGGTAGTGTCTGTTGTTCTAGTGACCCTAATACTTTCTAAATAAAAGGCACACAATTCAAAATAATATTCATAAATAAGTCTGGCAAAAAGCAGTTTCATGTTATGAAACAGGAGTTAAAAACAAAAATACATTAAAATTTGCCTGGATAAGCCACATATAAAACACAATGCTCTTTTTTCTTTTTAATCTATAATAATGCATAAAGTAGTGACATTGCTTAGACTGGATGTGACGTATTAAACTAAAGCTTTCTGCTTGGGGTCACATATTATGTAATAGATAAAATCTAAAATAAACCAGCCCTATCATAAACAAGTCCACAAACATACTGAATATTAAATGATCACTTGGCAATCAGCTCTTTAAATTTCTGAAAAACCCAGAATCATCTTCAAATAATCTGTTTAAACTCATGGAAACGTGCTGCAATTTTCAGATCCTATCTTAATTACCCTTAAGAGGCTTGAAAATGAAACCAGATGTTTTCCAGCAAGGCTCTGCATCAGTATGATTAATCTAATCTAGCCTGCTTTACTGCAACTAACAGGCAGAGCAGAAACGAGAGCCATAAAGTTATGTGGTCATGTGCCTAGTCCTGGGTCACAGGGAGTCATGTGATTTGACAGTACCTTTCCGACAGGGAGCAGGGAGAGAACGGCCTGGAAGAGAAGCCAGAGCAGGACGATGCCAAAGACCTGACAATCCCAGAGAGACTGAAGGCCAGGGAGCTCAAGAGGGAAGCTCTGGAGACTGGCATCCTTCTGCCCGGAGAGAATGAGCAATGCCAACACAGCCACAGGCAACAGAAACATCAGGAAGAACACACCTGAAAGACAAGAGGGAATGGAAGCATTTAATTATAATCATAGCCTGTTTATTTTACATATCCTGGAAAAAGCTATTTACATTTAAATGCACAATATTCTGATCTTTGCTGTAGACTTAAAGGAGAACATATTCTAAACGACTTGCATGTTAATTTGCTCATTTTGCATCAGGTTTGTGTTGTGGATGTCTACACAGTCGAAAAATCACATTAAATCACTGAGAAAACTCACCAACTCTTCCTCCGAACTCCAGTTCCGTTGTCTTGATGGCACTGGCAGTGGGTGGTTTAGTTTGCAATAATGTCTCCGTCTCTGTCTTTTGCTCCAGCTCTACCGTCTTGCCATCGCCCTGATCCTTTCTGCGCCGTAGATTGTAGCGCCCACTTGCCTGGTTCTCTGATTCAGCCTCTGTCTTCTCCTGTTAGAACATTACAATGAGAGAGAGCATACCAAATATGAATACTTTTTTTCTAAAAAGAATATACAAAATATATTTTTCAAGATATTAATACTGTCATTCAGCAATGATGCATAAAAAGTGACTGTAAAGACTTTTATTTTACAAAAACAACATCCAACACAATAAGATATGTTTCTTTAACAACAACAACAAATAATATTAGTATGATTTCTGAAGGATCATGTGACACCGAAGACTGAAGTAATAGCACGAGTAAATTGCATTGCAATTGCAGAAAATCTGTAACATTTTACAATAAGGTTCATTTGTTAACATGAACTAAGAATGAACACTACTTCTATGGCATTTTTTAATCTTAGTTAAAATCTTAATTTTAGCATTTACTAATGCATCATTAAAATCACAAGTTTTGTTTGTTAACATTAGTTAATGCACTGTGTACTAACATGAACCAAAAATAAACCATATTTTTATCAACGCAATAAATATTAATAAAGAGTGTAATAAATGTAGCGTTCATTGTTCGTTCATATTAATTAATACATTAACTAATGTTAACAAATGACACTTTATTGTAAAGTGTTACCAGAAAATCATTACAATTACTATACATTTTAATAATATTTTATTGCAGTTTTTGTCAAAAAAAAAAATATATATATTGCAAAAAAATCTTCCAGACCCCAAACTTTTGAACAACCCCATTACAGTCACTGCTTCCCAGATTTAGAATCCAATTTTTTTAAAAAGTTGTTTTTATGTACATGTTTGTATGTGTTGCGTCACAAAGTTTCAATAGCAAACAGTCTCAACGTCAGTGTAAGTCAAGAAAAGAAACATCAGAATTACACAGTCATGCTGCTTTGTAAAGCCTATTCAATTGTCCCATGAGCAGAAACATGCTGAAAAATGTGAGGGTATGATTAAACAGAGCCCACAGTCAGCTTTAGCTTTGTGTGCACAACTAAATGGGCTGCTGTCACACATGAGAGGCACAACATGCATGCATCATGACATTCCAGCCTTATCTAGAGCACTTTCTAACATCTGACAGGTAACATTAAAGAGCTTCTATTGTTGCTAGTGATTGAAACATTAATGAAATGTGAATTCATGATGTACTCATACCTCAGTGATTGTGGAAGCTGTATTGGCTGTATTATTTTCCTCTTTCTTCTCATGTTTGCTGTTGCTATTGTTCTCGTGTGTCATCGGCTGAAACAGATGGCGGTCAAGGACACGTAAAGTGAACCCATGAGGAGAGACAAATGAGTTAACAGCATTAAAATGCTTGAGTTAACTGCTTTAAATTAGATTAAGCCTCCTTTACTTGTAATCAACAAATAAGAATTCCATCACAGGAATAAAATGTATTTCAAAATACATTAAAACAGAAAGTTTAATTTAAATGTTGTTTTTTTAAATTGTAGTAATATTTCATAACTTTGTAACTGTAGTAATAAATTTTTTACTGTATTTCTAATTATATAAATGCAGCCTTGGCAAGCATGAGATTTCTTTTAAAAAGTTCTAAAAAAAAAAATCTTGTTAAATCTTAATATGAAAGGGCTTCTTTTTGATACTATATATTAAAATTACTTGACAGGCACTTGACATCCTGAATATGCAAAATATTAGACAGCATGAAAGCGAGGGGGAGAGAAAGAAAGAAAAATTGAGTTTGTGTTTTGTCCTTGCAAACAAGTCTTACCACAGGGGTGAGTCGGACCTCTAGCACTTCTTTGAGTTTTTCCTTACGCACATCTGTGGTGCGAGAGGAAGATCGGCGAGACGTCCTAGCTGGAGAACGGGAACGGCTGCGACGCTGACGTCCCGGTGAGCGAGAGCGAGATCTTGACCGAGAGCGTGTAACGCCCTGCTTAAATATCGTCAGGCTCTGCAATGAAGAAAACAACATCCACACCCCACGTTAATCTGTGTTTCTTGGTTTCATCTATATAACTGGACTTAAAACCTAGAAATTAAAGGGTTACTCCACCACAAAATGAAAATTTTGTCATTAATAACTTACCCCCATGTCGTTTGAAACCTGTAAAAGCTTTGCTCGTCCTCGGAAGACAATTGAAAATATTTTGGATGAAAAGTTCTCTCTCCGCATTAATGTATCGCCATTTTGAAGAATAGCCACTGCACGCAAATTGCGTACACTCTTCTGTGTTAGCCACAACACAACTTCATCCAAAATATCTAAAAATTGTGTTCCGAAGATGAACAAAGCTTTTACAGGCTTCAAACGACATGGGGGTAAGTGATTAAATGACAAAAATTTTATTTTGGTGTGGAGTGTCCCTTTAAGCTTTTAGGATTTTAAAACATTTGAACAAGAAATACTACGCAATAAACTACTAAACATAGCCTATTCTGCACAGTTTCTCAGTCACTAATACATCAAATAAGTACATTTGTGTCACTGATCATGCAAACAACTTGTACAGTCAGATGCTCTTGCTTCCAGTGAGGCACAAGATCTGCTCTTTGAATCAAATTCATTCATACCGTGATGTCAGATTCCTTCAGCTCCAGTTCAGTACCATCTTTGTAGATGACGGTGTAGAGCCGAGTCTTGTTGTCGTAACTCAGCACCTTGACCTCATAATAAAGGTTACTGCCAGGCCAGCGGCCCATTACAGTATCTCCAATCTGAAACCTTGAAGTTGGCATCCTTGTTTACCTACAAAACAATTAGAATGGATAAAGAATGGATCCCTGAATTTCTGAGTTCTCCCCACTAGAAGCACAATGACATAATTCAAATAAAGTTCAATCACATTCTAGGAATGTAACCGGTTTTACTGCCTTTCCTGTTTAACTAACCACTAAACAAATGTAAAAGTCCGCAAATTATGACATACTAGAAACCAAATGCTTCAACAGCAACTCTGCTAATGATAGTATCTAGGCATGCAGCCTTTAAAGATGAAGTCAAGTGTGTAATCTCTGTGCCAACAGCATCGCCAAACTGATTTTACAACTGGTTTAAGCCCTCAGACAGGTTTCACAAAATCTAAAAGTAGGTCTTCCACTAAAATGACAAACTATAAAACTCATAATGGGATCCTGAGATGCTCAAAAAGACTTTTGGTAAGGCCATTTTCTACACTGTTTGGCACAATTAACACATGAATAGTCTGTGTGTATTACGCTGGGACAGAAGCATTTTTAAACGCAGTTCACTTTTATAAAATTAATGCGCATGAGCATTTGCATGTCCCTTAAAAACTAATCAGTACAGACTTGAAGACATCTGTGATATTTCAAACATGTTTAATGGTAAACCCAGGGGAAGACCACAGAGAACACAGGCACATGGCCTGATGACAATGAAGTGATGATGTCAGCTGCCGTCTCAGAAGTGCTGATGGGTCTGAATTACGCACCCACACTGTACTCTCTGCACCAGCACTATTGTTGAGCTCTCAATGGCCTTTATGAGAGGGATTCTACTATCAAACAGATATCAACAACTTCTGACCACTGAGAGGATTTTTACTCTCCATAGATCACTACAGAAAGACCAAAACAAGTATTTTTGTTTATAAATTCACATCTCTCTTCTTAACTAGTTCTCACTTTTGAATCCACAATCTGGTGCATCTTTACAGAATATTGCCCTAAAATACCTTTACACTATGTGATTAAAAGTAAAAATAATAAATATGATTAGGCCTATTCAATTTTTTTTTTTTTTTTTTTGCATAATTACTCAGACTCAAAATACTCAAAATAACAAATAAATTAGAATGCAAGCTGAATAACTCAAAAACAAGACTAGAGACTAGATACTAAATACTAAAATAAATTGACCACTAATAATAATATATTCAAAACGCAGACTATGTTTTTTAATTGTTGCAGTCTAACAGTTACTGGGTTATAGTGTAAAAAAATGCTTCTTTATATCAGTTATTAGACGTTTTGACATAAAATTTAAGAATAAGTAAATAAAGTCGGTGTCTAGATATCAATTTTTAACAAGCTACCACTTTACAACTGAATGACAGTAATGCTTGATACTGATAAAAAAATGTTTAGTGATATAAAGAAATTCTGTTTTAAAGACCAAACACCAATTTTGGCACTTACGCAAGACCAGAAACAGGCTAAAAGCTCTGCTCACACGTCTAGAAGCACTTTATAAGCAGACACTCCATTACAGGAAACACCCAAAAATTCATATTGAAACCATATGTAAAGTACTGATCATAAAAACATAAGCCATCTACCCTAAAACCATCTAATCCAACGAACACATTCCAGACATTCCTGAACCAAATCACATACACACACCCAACACTGAGATGAAGTCCAGCACTGCAGAAATCCCATGTGTTTCCAAAGAACTGAAGTGAAACTACACAGCAAAAGATTTAAACAGAGTGAATTTGAGTGGGCGGAGTCTGTTGCTTTTGTTATGCATATTTGGGGGACACACGACGACACGCGCACTTTACTCTCACTAGACTACCTACAACACAAAATCTGACCTTACTTTTTAAATCAACGGTGTTTCCAACAAAGGACCATATTTGTGATTTTTACATTTTACATTATCAAACCAACGAAGTAAAATACATTAACAATAGCTACGGCGGACTGAATAGAAATTCTTCGCTATTTAATAAAAATACGATAAATTAAATAGTTCTTGTGTCGCGTTGTTTTTTTTTCATGTGATGCAAAAGCACCAAGAGCAGATTCACATGCTGCTCCTTTAACACTTCAAAAGAATGACACAGGGATGGAGGGAAAACGTCATTTATTCAAACCATTGTCAGTCCGCATGCGAGACGAGCTCACAAACAGCAACATTAAACCGCGTTGATAGACAACGGATACAACGATATAATGAACGAATGGCGTATGTAACACAAATGATCTACCAAAACACAGAGTCAAATTACTATTAAACGTGACTATTTTTTGCGCAAGAATGGAAAGAGTCACTTGCACTTTCGAGCATAAAAACAATGAAACTGAAAGGTTCTAATATCGATGATAATTGTAACTAACGCTGCTAAAAAAAGGAAAGGAAAAACGAATGAAGAAGTCGTGAGGAAAAACAGTCGAGCTGTGTTAGAGGACAATAAATGCGCGCCGTGCCCAAGTTTCCTGTGCAACGAACCGGCTTCAAATCGGGTTATTAAGTCAAATGCCAAAAACAGCGACAAACCGTGCTATTTACATAAATAAAGAGTTTAAAATATTATAATACATGCATATGGAGCCAGTGACTGTTAATAGCAACTTAGCTAACGTTATTTCATAAAAGCGGAGCTGTGGGCGGACAGTGCAGATCTAGGACTGTACCGTTAGCTACGCAGTCACATTATACACATTTCCCATACAGAAACAAAAAACTCATGCAAAGTAAATTGATTAAGATTTCTTACCTTCTGACGATCTTAATATCCTAAAAATCTCTAAAACGTATCCACGGAACTTCATAAAATAAAGTAGGCTATATTGTTTTAAAACACTGGCCCCCGCTCTGAATTCGTTCCTCCCTCTGTGACCGCTCAACCTACCAGCGTCCTTGAGGGCGGGAAGCTCTGTGATTGGCTGGGATGGCCTGTTTTTAAATTTTTGAATTTTCTTATTGGACGGAGGTGGGGTTTACGTGAGCGCCGATTGGAGGCGAGGCATTTGAGCTCAAGCGGATCGGGTTTCTTAAAATGGAGTCCTGTCCTGGCGTAGACGGTTGATGATCAGTGAGATATGATGAAAAGAGAGATGGGACAGTCGATGACATACGTTGTGCTTGTAAACGCGAAAAGTTTATGAAAAAAATGCTAATTATAGTTAGTAATGGATAGAGGCATAGAAAGGGTCAACAGAGTAGTTAATAAACCGGAAGAGACGCCAGTAACTTATTTGTTTTGTGCACATTGGAGAATAATGCATTTAAAATACATCATCACTAAAACTGACTACCGTTCATAAATATACTCTTAACAGCTTATTTCTGACTTGAAATGTTGGTTTAAAGGTATTTCTACATAGTAAAAGAAAATAACTTTTTTATTTTAAAATACTTGTAAATGTAGCAAACTGTTCTTTAAAAAACCCAATGAAAATCGATGCCACAGGCTATTAAAATGGAAATTTATGTTTATGTATTTATAGACAAATCTACATTTAGTGTACATTTTAATCTTGTGAACTACATTATAGGGAAAGTACAGTACAAATTAAATAGATTATTACAATTAGATTTAGAAGAAATTCTATTTTTAAATACAATTTCTATAATATTTTTACAATATAAATCAATGCATAATGTACAATAAAATTATTTACAAAAAAATAAGTAAACATTTGTAGTCTTATTCAATCAAACTTGTTCATCGCAAACCAGCTTTTCTTTGGGTATGCTGAAGAGTAGGCGCACAGCGCATGTAGTCTCAGTTTCCGTTTTTGCAAAGATGCATT
The DNA here is from genome assembly GCA_032359235.1 of Enteromius mattozi. Taxonomy (NCBI): domain Eukaryota; kingdom Metazoa; phylum Chordata; class Actinopteri; order Cypriniformes; family Cyprinidae; genus Enteromius; species Enteromius mattozi. The sequence goes on from JAUMHE010000075.1 coordinate 14,676,163, forward strand.
GCTGCATTTGACCTCAGCTGAACTGTTGCAATGCCTTTACATGCCTAATCCTGGAGATGTCATGAACTGCATCTTGATGCCTGAACTGCTCATACTGTATCAGATTGTTGAAGAATAGTATATTGTTCAGTAGTTTAGTGTAATGATCTTTTTTAGTTTCAGTGTTGGTTCAGTCCTGCCTTCTTCCTGTTTGCCACAGCTGAACCGTGCAGCAGCAAACAGAAAAAAAAAAAAGCAGCATTTGCTACTGAGGAGGAGTGATGTCATGTTGAACAAGGTGTAAATAGATAATTTAAACTACATTTAATTCAGGTTTTTGTAGATAAATCTAAATGCATTAATCACGATAATCTAAATGCAATCAGTTTCACACAAGTTATTTCCACATTTAAATTCAGAAATAAATGGAAACAGCAATGTATTGCAATTTTTATTTAATTTGCTCAAACAAAACAATGTTAGCATGTAAGAAACTTCTAATTAACATGAAAACAGTATGGTACAACATGAACGATAAAATCGAAAGATAAGGAAACTGAAAATTGCATTACAAGGACATTCAGTTGGATCTATCCAGCACAGTCTGCTCATAATCGAGTCTCCGTCAACCTTTTGCTAATATTGTTCAACTGATTTCCACAAGGACAAAGATCAGTTTCTCAGATCCCACCAGCATACATGGTCTTAACCATAACACAAACCACACTGTAATGCAACAGAAAAATGACATTGAGAGAAGAATGTGAATGCATGTTTGATTTTAAACAAAGATGGTAAAAGCGTCCTTTTCAACTCACTGAAGCAAAATGCAAAACAAATGAATAAAGTTATGGTAGGCCCTAAATGAATACTCTCTATATATACGCTTTTAAATTTTTGACATATCAAATGCAACTTCCGAACAAGGCACAAACCATGAAGATCACATACAGGTTTATCCAGGAATGAATCAACCCTGATCAAAACATTTCACCTGCTTAACCTAACCTAAAGACCAATTTGTTTTTGTCTAAACAAAGGTGGATCAGGAGATTGTGACGTTCTAGAGATTACGGTTTCGCTTTGGTGATAGTGCCGGCCATCTTGTCAGCAATAGAATAATTTGAACTTCTATGGGTTTTTAAAGTGCAATCAATGCTGTAAACACTCTATACAAACATTCTGATTCCTTGAGAGATTATTTCGAGTGATGGTTTTGAAGTGAAAAGAAGTGACAAAGGAGCATGGTGGGGTTGGATGGATAACGGAGGAAAAATCCGATTGGAGAGAACGTCACAAATTCATGTTCTCAGTTATCTCCTCAAAATTTGCACAGCCTATAATCACACTTCATATAGACTTAAAAAGCATATAAAGTTCCCTAATAAAACCGTGTTGGAAGATAAAGCCCCTCTGAAAAACACAGCCGAGCGCCTTTCAGTGTGCAGTAAGAGGATTAACAATAAATGACTGACAATAAAATTCAAAATCATTCAAAAAGCTGTGATGTGCTGCTTGACCCTCATTAGATACTCCAGACTCGCTTAGTTGGTAAATAGCCCATGCAAAATGAATAAGTAGCCATACATGATCTTTTGCATCCCAAAATAAAGTAAAATGAGTAAGATGTCAAACCCCTGCAAATTTGTTATGGCTATAAAGAGGTGTCCGTTGCGAACTGCATTTTGAGAATGCATATGGAGAACATAATTCATCCACAGTTTGAGGGCAGAGTGGACAATTAAAGAAAAAAAAAAAAAAATGGAGAGAGAGACAAAAAAAAAAAAATGCAAGAATGCTACACTTATTGCTTATGAACTGAAAACTAAAGTATTTTTCGTGGCAACCATTTTTCCCTTACCAATCAAAGAAGACATGCACTGAAATCGAAAGAAATACGAAAAGAGCCTACGGTGAATAAAAAGTTCATAGTATTTCTGGTTAGCACTATCTACAGATACGGTCTGAGCTGACGTTGACATCAACCTTAACTTCGATTGGCTGAGAGGATTTTGGTAGAGAGCTACAACGATGTACAGTAGAAAGGCATTGTCTTTCGTGATCTTTCCGAACACTTTAGCGAACACACAAGACGAAGGTATACAGATAACAGTGGCTCATTAGAGATAGCCTGTCGAGCATTCACGTTTGAAAAGAGAAGAATAATGAAAACCGACCAAAAAAGCAAGTAAGCTACCTGATGTGGTCATGGCGTACATTAGAACAGGTTGACTGAATGACTTGCAGGTATAATGTTTATTTCGTCATCATTTTAATGTACATATTCTGGTTAAAATAGTAGGAAGACAAGCTTTAGAGTCCTGCAGCAAGAGACCATACTCATTTGGTTGGCCAGATTCAAGGTTTTGCTCTATACAAGGCCAACTTCGTTAACGTTACTTCACCACCACCACCGAAATTCATAAACAAAGCCTGCCCTTTGCTAAACGATGTGCCGTAGAATGAATGTCATCTGCTTGATTTACAATTTCACTCTTCGATGGTTAATACAGTATGTAATTCAGTAATAGTTTGTCTTTTTTCATCTATTTCTTTCCACAGTAAGAGTCATCCATTGCATACTGACAGTCACTTCCTTAAGACTGTGTCCTGACCCCCTTCAAGATGGGGCTTTTGGTGGATGGCGTCGCTTTGAGGCATCTGGTTATCCTCTCGCTGTTAACGCCTCCCGTGCCCCCATGCTCTAAACTTGTGTCTTTCCCGGCGTCGTACTCAACAGATCCTTCCAATTATCATGGTTATTGTGATCACCACTGGTTAAAACTGTAATTTTCCATTTTCATTGCTTTTGAGAAAGTGTCTTAAACTGAAGCTGACCTCTGAAGTGACAGATTGTGGTTAAAAATACAGGTGCATCTCATTCTCCTATGCAGAGTTTGACTTGCCCAACTCCTCCCTGATTGCTGAAAATACAAAAACGACATTAGTAACAGTCTAGGTCAGATTGGTAGTTCAGCTCTATTTTACACTAACAGTCAAAGGTTTAGAACACCTACTCGCCCATTATTACCATTTAAAATATACTGCTCAAAAAAAAATAAAGGGTACACAACACAATGTAACTCCATGTCAATCTGTGAATTCTGTGAAATCAAACTGCCCACTTAGGAAGCAACACTGATTGACAATCAATTTCACATGCTGTTGTGCAGATGGAATAGACAACAGGTGGAAATTATAGGCAATTAGCAAGACACCCCCAATAAAGGAGTGGTTCTGCAGGTG
>JAUMHE010000075.1:14679487-14690264 GCA_032359235.1 Enteromius mattozi
GCGCTACCAGGAGACAGGCCAGTACATCAGGAGATGTGGAGGAGGCCGTAGGAGGGCAACAACCCAGCAGCAGGACCCCTACCTCCACCTTTGTGCAAGGAGGAACAGGAGGAGCACTGCCAGAGCACTTCAAAATGACCTCCAGCAGGCCACAAATGTGCGTGTGTCTGCTCAAACGGTCAGAAACAGACTCCATGAGGGTGGTACGACGTCCACATGTGGGGGTTGTGCTTACAGCCCAACACCGTGCAGGACGTTTGGCATTTGCCAGAGAGCACCAAGATTGGCAAATTCGCCACTGGCGCCCTGTGCTCATCACAGCAGGTTCACACTGAGCACATATGACAGATGTGACAGAGTCTGGAGACGCCGTGGAGAACATTCTGCTGCCTGCAACATCCTCCAGCATGACCGGTTTGGCAGTGGGCCAGTAATGGTGTGGGGTGACATTTCTTTGGAGGGCCGCACAGCCCTCCATGTGCTCCCAGAGATAATTTTAGTGTGATTTTGTTGTCCGCACATTCAACTATGTAAAGAACAAAGTATTTAATAAGAATATTTCATTCATTCAGATCTATGATGTGTTATTTAAGTGTTCCCTTTATTTTTTTGAGCAGTGTATATTAGAATCATAGTAAAGTCATTAAAACTATAAAAGAATGCAAAAAGGTTATATGGGAATCATGTAGGAACCAAAAACAAATAAATCTTACATCTTATATAGTCAAAGATTAGCCACCCTTTGTATGCTGGAAACTTGCCACTTGTTATTACCCATATTCAATTTTTGTATTTGTTTAAAAAATTTATAATTGATAACATGTACAGTATAAATAGTAAAAATTACGGAAGAGGATTAGGGCCAAGCAATAATAAAAAATTTAAATCATTTAGAGATTAAAGTCGTTAAATTTCGAGAAAAAAAGTCAAATAAAATATTGAGAATAAACTCGTTAAATTAAGAGGGACAAAGTTGTTAAATATCGAGAAAAAAAATCATATTTCAACAAATAAAAGTGCAGAAAAAACACCATTGTCAGGTTCATCTCTTTGGAGCATATAAATCAGCGTCCCCGGCGGCATAGCTCGTAGAGTCATTCGCTTAAGTAGAACATGTGCGATTGACTAGGGATCGAATCCATCTCTTGCTGAACTCTCTTTCCTTCCTTTTTCATCACATATCGCATCAGAAAAGTGGAAATCAACTGCCTCACATTAACTGCCTTAATAATAATGCATTCATTAACAGGTACTACAGTAAATCCACCATTCATTTGTGGATTGAAAAGTATTCTAAATGCAGTTGTGGCACAGTGTTTCATCTGCCTTTAAACACTAGTTTAAATTACCGTGGAGTCTTTGCTTTGTATTGGAGAGCTGTTTTCCAAACTCAAACGCTTCTCATAGCGCTGTTCAGTGCTCGCCTGATCGAGACGAGTAAGTGCATTTGACGAGTAAGCTCGCGCTGCGCTGTCTTTAGACAGAATTGTGGTCCGTGCAGCGAGCTTCACGCGAGTTAGCGCTCTTTCGCTTTTGCTGCGTTCAGGAATTCTTGTGGGGTAAAGAAATGACAGCGCATATGAAAACATTTCAATAGACAAGCTGCGGGCCGGGCGTTTGAAATTCATCCACTGCTGTATTTGGCCGGCGGCTGGTCTTTGGACACCCCTGCCATAGACGCTATTTACAGCACAAACGAAATCAGCCCATTTTTACAGATGTGCCACTAAATGAAAATAGCCATTTAATTTACGTTATGTAAAAGTAGCAGATCTTTTCAAAGTGTAAATAGTAGCTAGCTAATTAGATTTATTGCCTACTTATAAATGGTGACAGATACTATAGCACCTCAGTATTGTTGTATATTAACAGGATGTGGTAATAACATAGAATGTAAATTAGCCTATGTTATATTTACATTAAGAAATAGCATGTATGCTGCCTTATTGGGACAAGCTCTCCATATAGCCCTATACCTCTAATCAAACCACAGACTCCACGGTGATTTAAACTAGAGTTTAATGCAGAAATGCAGGTGAAACACTGTGGCATAACTGCATTTAGAATACTTTTCGATCCACAAACGAACGACGGATTTACTGTGGTACCACTTAATGAATGCATTATGATTAAGGCAGTTAAATTCTACTTTTCTGATGCGTCATGTGACAAAAAAGGAAGGAAAGAAGAGTTCGGCAAGAAATGGATTCAATCAATCGGACATGTTTTACTCATGCGTACTACTCTACGAACTACGCCACTGGAGACGCTGACGGGCACGCTCCAAAACAAGTCTTTTGTTCTGCACTTTTACTTCTCGAAATATGAGGGTTTTTTTCTTGAAATTTAACGACTTTAATCTCTTAATTTAACAAGTTTATTCTCAATATTTTATTTTTAACTTTTTTCTCTGAATTTAATGCGTTTATTCTCAACATTTTATTTAGACTTTTTTCTAGAAATTTAACGACTTTTATCTCGAAATGATTTTCCTTTTTTTTTATTATTGCTTGGCCCTAATCCTCTTCCATAAAAAATGTACAGTTCGTAAATAACAATTATTATACGTTGTTATTATCAGCTGTACCTTGTAAGCTACTTTTCCTTCTTCCATTCCAGCTCATTTATTTTTACTTTCACAAAAAATTTGGTAAGGACATTTTTATTTGAACAAATTGATTAATGAATAGATAGATAAATAAATAAACATTGCCAACATATTCACCACAGGAAGGAACATAGCAAATTAGGGAAATATTTTTTTTTCAAATATTATTAATTATTAAACAATGTTATGGTATTATTATATTATTAATAAATACATTATTATATTAAATATTATTACACATCTAGCATAAGCCTTTAGATCAAAGATGTTTTTTTTAGATCATAATAAAAAACTCAGTTAAAGTTATTCAAACTCTTGACTGTCAAGTATTTTCGTATTTTACCATCAATAAGTTCTTCTTTCAGCTTCGATAGTTCCTTCCTCATCTCCTCTAGAATGTCCTAAAAAGCAAAGCAATACATTTACATTTACAACAGTACTCTACAAATCAAAAGTAGTCACGCAAATTATAAGTCAGTAATATTGCATATTAGATCATGATACACTAGAGAAGAGAAATTAGCTACCTTGATAGTAAAAACCTATGCTATGAATTTTTATTATAAGCTGCACTTATCAAATGCACTTAGCCATGGCCTTTTAAATGACAAGAGGACTAGATGAGTAGGTTTGTAACATCAACACTCACTAATTACAGCTGCTATATGTCACTCTTCGCCACTAAAACATTCTCTGGGCAAAGCTAGAGTGCAGCAGACAGAGCTGAGTGACTTGAGTAACTGTGTCCTCTGATAAGTAAGACTCCCTCATATGCCTTTCATATCTAACATGCTCATTCATACATAAGGGAGGTATTGCCTTTGTAGAGAGGACTATAATTGTACACACCCACAAAAGCATAACTGTGCACTGTCAAACAGTATTTCTCCCTTGTTTTTTAGGAAGTGCTGTAACATCAAACACGTTTTTCAAATGAGGAAAACAACGAAAAATAGTACCACTAGCTTTGGCAAGACTTTGCTAACATTTTGAGGAAGTGTACAACCCCTCTATCAAATCCTTCTGGGCTAAAAGGTTAAATGAGTTTCAGTTCTTCTCAAATTTTGAGAAGTACCTGTTTCAATCTGTCGTAGTCAAGAGCTTCTGTTGGCACCCCATTGGCACTTATGGATCCGGTAGGAGTTGGTGTAGACCTTGGTCTAAGGAGAAAAGAAATGGTGTGAAGCAAAGCTATTTTAGTCACAGGAATCGTCGCTGTGCAGTCAAGATGCAAGGCACAAGTTTAGTGACACACTTTAACAGTCATTTTAAATCTACACCCTTCAGTCAAAATTTTGATTCAAAGACTAAACACAGCTTTAACATGGGATAAAGTCAAGACATGTGAGGAAAATGCAAGGTATTACAGATATTTGAAACCGTTGGACTGCAAAGGAAATGCACACATCCAGATCTATATATATATATGCATAACTGGGTGACATAATGAGCACCATGGGAACTGTATTTCCTTGAGAGGAGCTGCAAATTCATCAAAACCAACACATTTCAAATAGAAAAACATTTAAAAACACAGCAAACCAAAACAAAAACAAAACCACAGCTTGAGACACCATCCACACTTCAACACACACAATGCAGCTGCCGTATCACTCTCATGCTTGTCTGTAGCCGAATCAGACAGGATACTATTGCCAACACAATAATCACCATAGGGTGGAACATGGGAAGTGAGGGAAATGACGCTTTATCTATCCCATCGGGAAAGAAATAAATGCCGAACAGTGGGTTGCCTTGTGCAGAAAGGAAGTTGAAGTTAAGCGGATAAGAACATTATGACACAGCTTACAGAGCAAAAGTTGTGTGTGAGATATAAGTTTTGTATCAAAGCTTTCTGTATTCAGAGTGAGAGGATAACTTCCTTTCTTGGCAGGATAACATAAATTAACTGCACATTTGTAGGGGGGGGGGGGGATGCGTGTTATCTATGGAGCCAGGTGGACGAATTGGCAAGCGTAGACAAATGCTCCAGCTTTCTGATATTGCATGACCTCTGACGACATCTAGTACTGCAGAATTTATCAGGGAGCTCTAATAATTGCTCAATCCTTTAAAGCTTCAATCCATTTCTCAATAAGAAGAGTTTCTTTATATTTAAAATGCTTTTTTTTTTACTAATTATTTATTCATTTTTACTTTTCAAATAATAAAAATAATAATTATTATTATTATTATACACTAATTATATATATATATATATATCAAAAATACAGTAAAACTTTTAAATATAATTTAAAATGAAATTTATAGTGAATTCTCAGAAATGTTATTATTGTCAATGTTGAAAATAACTGTTCTGTTCAATATTTTTGTGGAAACTAACAAATGTAAAAGACTACTGCCACTTAATATAATATTAATAATATTTTAATCAATTAATCAACATTGGCTGAATAAGTCATACATTTAAAAAAAAAAAAAAAAAAGAAGCCACCCAAACTTACATCTTTACAAACCAACCACAGACAAATATTAAATGTATATTATTATAAAAGCAGTAAGAATGTTGAAAAGCATAAAGCATTTTTTTACATGCAATTTCATGGTGATTACATATTGTTGGCAACAGCAGAATGTTTGTGTATTAAAAAAAAAAGAAGAAGAACCGTAGACAATCACTGCAGCAACCCTCATCCTATTTAGAGAGCACTCTCAGCAAACAAGGTCTAGAAAGTTCTCAAACTAGCCTCTTATACCTGTTTAAGGAATCATAGTACTTGTCAGTACCCATCTGATTTCTCCATGGTGCATCCCGTCTGTGAGAGTAAAGAGACTAACCAGATCAGAGGTCAACAGCGTGGATCTGAACTATAGTAATCTTCTAAATGCACTGATTCCAACTCAGGTGAAAGGAGAAATATTTCTATTTCAGTGTAGCCCTACTGAAAAGTGCTTCAACCATTTGTATAACTGTATACGGAAATGGCTAAAAGAATGGCATATACTAAGCAAAAAATAATAAGCAAATCCTTCCAAAAATGCTGAACGGCTCTGGTACACACTGATCTGATGAGAAGCAACAGCACTGTGCTTTAGTGATGTCAAGCACGAGACCCGACTGCCTGCATTCTGCATGCGATTGTGAGGGGCTCCCGGCCACAAGCATGTGATGCAAAGCAGTCGAAGCAACAATAATTCAAATTAGCTTTGAGAAAAACGGGACCTGCTGAAGAATTGGATCCCAAAAGCTGGATACTTTCTTTAAAAGGTGGAGGTATAATGCACACACTGATTCAGCTCATCAAAACAGTGACATGCAAATTATTACCTTCCAATGACTGGTGATTTGCTACCATTCATGGTGTTTGTCCTCTCCCAAGGCTTTCTGGGCATATCTACAGGGGAAAAAAAGCAATGGATATTACATTTTATGATATTTGCAGTCTTTTATTTTACATTAAAGCTTAAAAATAATGTACACTGAACAACAAAATAAAATGTTTCTTAAAAAAAAAAAAATCATACATGGAATTTATTTTATAAAAATTATGACTACATGAACTCCACAGGATCAACAATGTGCTACTTTATTGAGATTACATTGATTAAACGGGGGGAAAAAGGAGTTTCACCTCTGTTTTAAATGTAACCTCATTCATTTGACTGAACTAATGATACTTATGAAGCATTATTTTGTGGTTATCTGCATTTGACCATTTGTTTTTAGCACTCCCCACTTACCTGGTGTGCTACAGGCTGACACTTTTGGAGTTATGGTAGCCTCAATGTCATCCTGATAGAAAAAAATAAAAAGATAATCTGAAAATCAGTCACCTAAAGGGTATGATCATAGCAATGAATTACAATAAGAGTAGTTTATTTTTACAGATTTAATAAAAGACTGTATACAGCTGAAAGAAACACTATTAACTCACAGCTTTCTGCTCAGGCTCTGGTGATGATCCCTTCTCAGCAATTCTTCTCCTGTATCCAAAAATGGTACATTCATAATTTCATTACATCAATGGATATGACACAACATTCTTATACTTTCTTATACCTTGCTTCTAACACTAACTATTCTGGTATTAGAGACAGATAAAGCACACAGTTCACCTCCTGGCCAGCAGGGCGCTCATCTCCTCCATCAGACCTCCTCCTCCAGGTAAAGGACCATTTCCACGGGATGCCTCGGGCTTAGCAACACCAGAACTCACCACTGATCCTGCGGCTGGAGCCAGGGGCTCATCACTCTACAGTAACACATAGGATTGGGTATTGAACATGTTTAGCATTTTTGATGACATTTAGAAAAAAAAACAACAACAACATTCTTTTAGCTTTAGTGCACTATGAAATTTATTAATAGGGACTTTTTTCCTTTTGTAGCCAATTTTTACAATTACATTGTGAAATGTATCTGTGCCGGCTTACGTTAAATACATAACTAATCACCTCAAGCAATTAGAATGCTAGGTTCTTACCAATGCAGTTTTGTCATTTCATATCATTTGTGACAACCAAAACAGATATAGTTTAATTATGAGTTTGGAGAGGCATTTTTCTTAATTTTATAGCACTTTATTGTCAGATTGGTCTGAATTTTTTCTTTCATAACACGTTTGCAATTTATCAACATCCTTTAAACAACAACAAACATACATTCACACAAGAAGAAGACACATTAGTCATTACCTTCCCTTAAACATTACATTGTACCTACTACACTTATACAATTACACCATATTCACAATACACCTTTAGTGGCATTTTAATTTCCAATCCTTGTTCTGTGTTAAGATGCTTAAGGTAAAACGCAATGCAAATGAGAGCTTTACGGTCCTTCAACTCTTACCCTTGGCACTTTCTTTAGCTTGGCTCCAGCAAGGGCGGCTGCGAGCCCGGACAGGCCCTTGTTCTCGTCTGTGGTGGGCGAGGGGGTGAACAGACCCGAGGGCAAAGGTGGGGCCGGGGGTGGAGGTGGTGCTGGCGGTGGAGCCTGGCCTGAGGTTGGAGGAGGTGGGCCGGGGGGAGGGGGAGGACCTGTTGGGGTAAGCGTGGGCAGAGGTGGTGGGGGAGGAGGAGGGGGACCAGGGGGTGGCGGAGGTCCAGCAGTGGTGGGAGTCACAGTGGAGCCGGGAGGAAGAGGTGGTGGGGGTGGAGGGGTCGGGATCCCCTGTACTGAATCTGCAGTGATGAATTAAAAAAGGTCATGAAAGTTATAACATGTATTTATCACTCGCTGTGCTGAGCAGTTAAACTGTGATATGTTCTGAATCTACATCCATGCCTCTTTGGCATTATGAAATTGATCAACACTCAGAGTAAGCTAAAAACATGTCAATGTAATAAAATAAAATATAATATATACACTAGAGTATATACACAAACAGAAGTTTGTGGTGGTTAGTATACATGTATTTACTCTCATCTTTTTCCAATTTAATGCATTTACTGCTGAACTAAAAAAAATAAATCATACTGATCCCAAACTTTTCAACAGTAGTGTAATATAATATAAAACCATCACTACTACTACTACTACACCAATAACATTTAAAATAAATAAATAAAAACAATAATGACATACAAAGCTCATTCATAAAAGTGAATGAAGACAGATGACATTAAAACATGATGTAAAAATACTGAACACTTGTCAAAAGTTGATAATTATACCAACTTCCACAAGGAAGAAACTGATGACTTATCATAATTAGAAACAAATGTGTACATCAGTTTAACAAAATCCAGAGATGTAATCGGGGTAATTGTTTTATATCATTAAAATGTAACTCATAGCTGATATTGCATTTGTATTATGAGGCAAAAATCTTTGTAATTTATGACTATATTTAACATTTGGCTTTTTTTGGATATGAACAGCTGAAGTTTTTCAAGACTATTTGACATGCATGCCTGTCAAACACCCTCAAGTTAATCATATTAGTGTGTAGAATTTAGCTCAGCGTCAAGCTGCATCATGCATATGAAGTGTGAAGTCTAAAACCTCTTCTATAAATAATTCAGAGGAAGAGTTGATCTTATTTCTTCATTGCTGTTGACCTGACCTCATATGAAAAGCTCGGCTTACTGTATGCAGTATGCAACATAAAACCTAGTAAAGGAGGATTTTTTTTTTTTTATCAAATTCATCTTCATTTTGCTTCTTTTTAATTAAGGATGTTTCATGAAACAAAATATGTGAATGTGAAGAGTAACCAAAAAGGATGTGGGATGATGTAAAGCTCACTGTGCAACGACAGTTAACTTTTACATGTTAACATCTACAACTGCTTTACCATAAACCAAGTATCAGAATGAGATGGTTGTTACAAACTGCAGAAAAACACTGATGAGAACTAAAGCGATGATATCGCAGCTTGGCAATCTGTGAGACTCAAATCAAATCAAAGTTTCACAAGAGAGAGTGGAGATGTGTTTTCATGCCATGCCATTTCACACAGTTACGGGGCACACAAACGATCATCCACCAAACCGATGAACCAGTACAACCCAACAGACAAAAAACAAAACAGCAAAACATTCCTAAGGACTTTCATATTGAACCAAAAAAAAAAAAAAAAAAACAATCGCCAATTGCAGCCCAAAAAAAAAAAAAAAGCAACCCAGCTCAACATGGCAGGCCCCCTCCTTGAACCCCAAGTAGCGGGTTAGTGGAGGCTGAGCGACACAGAAGAGGCCTTACCCGGCTGGCTGGGGAAGTCAGCAGGCTGAGTGGGCGGCTCTGGAGCAGAGAAGCAGGAGTCTCCCAACCCAGAGTTTACAGAGTGCTCAGCAGAGGCAGGGAAGGCTGTGGAAGGAGAAGGGAGAACAGCAGGCAGGGGTGAGGGACAAGACACAAGGGGAGCGATGGGCAAGGTGGGCGAGGGGGAATACAGGGGCGGTGGAGGGGGTGGCGTCGGGGGCGAACAGAACGGCTGACCCGAGACGGGTGACGAGGTGTGGAAGTGAAGCGAAGTGGGCGGCCCGTTGGGCGCTGAGATGGGCGAGGGGGGTTTCTGGGAGAGCGGACTAGGGGCCGGAATCGCAATCATCGGGCGAGGACCCGTGGCCTTTCCCGGAGGGCTGCTGATCATGACCGGAGGTGAGGGTGGTAGGGGTGTGAAGTTGTTAGCTGACCACACTATGGATTTTGAGGCCGGAGCTGGAGGAGGAGCCGGGGCGGGGGGCGGCGGAGTGGGCAGAGCGGGTTGTCTACGGGGTACGGTGGCGTAATGAGGCAAGACCGGGTGGAAGGCAGAGCCAAGCGATGTGGCGAATCGGGACGCAGAGTGGCGCAGGGGTGGGGTTGGAGGAGTGACTGTGGAGGGTAATGGCGTTGGTGGTGGGTAGCTGGGTGTGGAAGGAGACACGGGTGTGGAGGAGGTGGTCTTGTTGTATTCGGGAGGTGGAGGAGTGTAGAGGGTGCTTTCAAATGCTGCACACAACCGGAGGACAGGACAGGATGGGACGGGACAGGAGGAAGCGGCAACCGTGCAAAGGGAAAGAACACAAGACAAAGAGAGAAAGGGGGAAGGAGACAGAAGAGAGAAAGGGGGCAAATGAAGCAAGAAAACCAGCAGAGACCTACAAGTCCATCATATGTACTTTTTTCTGTCTATGAACAGGGAACACACACTGGAATTAGTACAATCGGTTAGCTGTTGACAACATCATGAACCAGAAAAGACGGATCAGTTTCAACACATGTGGGTAGAATGTTACACAAATATCTAGTTTAACATGTAGTATTTTCTGGAGAGAGCACTGAAGGGTTACTGTAAAAACTGCATGCACATGTCACGCAAGGTTAGTGTCTTAACATCATCACACACCTGCTACAGGCTAGTCATCCACTCTCAGCATGCAAATAAAATGCTAATGAAAACCTGCACTTTTTATGCACTTTCTACATTTAAATATCACGTTAATTTTCTGTTTTAAAATACTTTAAAACAACTTTTACGCAAGTTAAATAAAACTTCTACACTTGTTAAAACAACAAGGCTTTCTCAAGCCAACATAAAGTGTTTATAAACTTTACTAAATGTAATTTATTCCTGTGATGACAAAGCTGCAGATGTCAGTTTCACATGATCCTTCAGAAATCATTCTAATATGGTGCTCAAGTACCATTTCTACCCCTGGATTCTCTGATAAATAGAAGTTCAAAAGAACAGCATTTCTTTGAATTAGATTTTTTGT
>JAUMHE010000075.1:14690364-14701125 GCA_032359235.1 Enteromius mattozi
TATATATATATATATATATATATATATACACATACATACTTAAAGGAATAGTTCACCCAAAAAATTAAAATTATGCAATAAACTACTCACCCGAAGCTATCCTAGGTGTATATGACTTTCTTCTTTCAGATGAACACAGAGTTTAAAAAAAAATGTAGTAATTAGGTAGTGGCCATTATTTTGAAGCTGCATAAATCAGATATATCCACAAGTACTGCGACGTAAATCTAATCTATACACCTTCGGGGGATTATCACATGTCCTCTGAAGCAGATCGATGGGTTTTTGTAACAAAAATATATCTAGTTTAAAAAATTCTAATGCAAATAACTGACTTTGGTTATTTTGAGTTCCGGCTTCTTAGCTGACTTCTGACTCGACGTACACCGTATGACGTAAATTGCATCATACGTCGAGTCATAGGTCAGCTAAGAAGCTGGAACTCTGCGCTGGTGCAGATTTTTATTTTATTTTTTTTAAAACTCTCAAACAAGAATAGTCATACATGCCTAGGATAGCTCGCGGGTGAGTAGTTTATGGTGTAATTTTTGGGTGAACTACTCCTTTAAGGGTGTTTATATATGAAATGCATGTAAATTCATTGTTTTGGTTTATGGTGAGACTGCACTGTAAGAGTCACTGCCTGCCATATGTTGGCCAAATCTTTCTGCTCTAGTGACTCTCATAAACAGCCTGCAGACACAGCTGCCCTCCTGCTGCGTGAAGCCCACCACGCCCCCCTGAGCACACTTCAAAATACACGTCAACACACAGGCAAACACAAATTATCATGCCCTACATTCAGGTCATCTCCTTATTAACACTTTCCTATTATTCACGCTGGCTTCATGACTTAAGTACTGCTGATTTCTATTTATTCCATGTTTTAAATTATAATGCAACCTATCTGTACCTTGCTTTCTTCCATTTCACTTTCCTCCTCTGCCTTTCCACGCTATTAGCTTTGACAAGCAGACCACATGACCCGTGATGTAGCGCAGTACGTTCACCAAAGTGACTTAATGAAATTCTTCCACTCCTGAAGCACAGGCGGTCACATGGCAAGACCTATCGGCTGTACTCCAGAGAGGCGAATCCAAATTTATTAAATCAACTTGTGACTAAGATGCTCACATAATGCTTTTAATACTAATGAGTTTATATATATAGCATGAGCATTATTAAATATACTACTACTACAGATTTTGTTATACCTATTTGACAAAATCTCAGGGTATTTATTTGATAATTCTTACCACAAAGCAGAATTCTCCAAGACATGACTCAGAAAAGTCACTGAGCCAAGACAAGATCCACTAAAAATACAACTGCCATGGAGACGTCTTTCCAGACAGAGAACTCAATCCGGTGTCAATTTAACACTCAGAATAAAACATTATTCTTGCCTTCCTTGAGAGCATTTGGAAGTATAAAGACGGCACTGTTCTAATAAAAAAACAACGTGGAAAGACGGTCATGATTTACAATTCACTGCCAATGAATAAATCTTCAGTTTTCAGTAAAATGAAGTCTCCGTCACAAATCTGATTGGCAACACATTAATGTATAACATGATCAGTTGTGTTAGTAATTTAGATTGAACATTCCTGAGCAATTAATACTGCATTTTAAGGTTTCTGACATCCCTGCTTGTTGAACAAAGTATTACATCACTACCAAATAACACAGATTTTTTCGATACAATGATCACACATGAACTATGAAGTGACAATTATGCCTTTCAAAGCCTGGGGCCTGACCTCTCACATGTTATGTGTAAACATCCCCTCCCCCATCTTGACAAGAAAAGTGTCTATTTTTGGCACATAATTCTAAGCAATGTATGTAATCGGATTTGATGAACTTGTATTTCATCATGCTGTATATACAGTGGGGCAAAAACATATTTAGTCAGCCACCAATTGTGCACGTTTTCCCACTTAAAAAGATGAGAGGCCGTGATTTCCTGGATTTTTTTTTTCTTATTTTGTCTCTCGTAGTTGATGTATACCTATAATGAAAATTACAGGCCTCTCTCATCTTTTTAAGTGGGAGAACTTGCACAATTGGTGGCTGACTAAATACTTTTTTGCCCCACTGTATAGACAACTTCATAACAGGCCCTTTAAGTCAATAGTAAATCAAAACTAACGTTATTTACTTTCTTACTGAATGTTCATGGTCTTATTGTAAACAAACTAACAAAAAAGTAAAGCCTAATAACTTTTCTCCAATTTTCTACTAACTATCATCCAATCGAACCCTGATAGCCAAAAAACCCCCCCAAAAAACATGGCCTACATATTTTTCTGACTCAGTATTCTCGGAAATTTGTCAAATTACAAAAGTAAAACAGGTTACAGCAACCTTTGTGTTGACAGTTGCTAAAGATCCAAAGCCTTTTTCGCCCGTCACCTAAATTCTTGAGTTTTGGCAGGTTACCCATAATCCTAGCGGGCTGTACACAGGACACTATGAGGGAAACGTGGTCAGCTCTCCCTGTGTTTCGTCATCTTTCAAGCTGTTGATTCGGAACTCTTCCAACATACTGACAGATGGACACGTCAGGAGATCACCTATTGATATATTAAGACGCAAGGAGGTGCTGACCCTTCCTTCATATAAACAATAGTTTTACACAGAACTAGAGGCGGAGTGCATACTAAAAATATATTTTACAGCAAGAACAAAAGGAAACATCTGAACCAGAGATGCACAACAGTGGATATTAATAATTCAAATTTATTAGATTTTTTTGACTTTTTTTTGGTCACTTGTTTCCACCCATTTTTAGAAGTTATAATATGCTTTAATTTATCACTTTAAAAGGAACAACTCTAGTTTACATAATATTTAACACTGCTTTCTTATAACAGAGATCCTACTTTATTCAAACAGCCATGGCAATAAAATCAGCAATAACTGTAATATTGGTGCATCCCCAGTCCAAACGAATTAGGGAAAAAAATAGTTTGAAATGAAATTCAAAGAGCTTAATAACTGGAACACTGTAAGAAATGATTTCTAACAGATAATAACTGCACTTCACAGGCATTTGCATGCTAAGCATATAGCACAACAAAAGAAAAGCCACTTGTATTGTTAGTTTGTGTTAAAACCTCATTCATTTTTTGACTCCAGCCCATCTTCTTTACATCTCATCTGTCACAGTCCTATCTATGAAAAGACAGAAAATGAAAATGCTCACCGGCGTTGGAGATGCGTCTCCCTCTCTCCCAGTCCATCTGCTCTCTGTCCAGCTGCTCTTGGTGCTCTCTTTCTTGCTTCTCTCTCTCGGCACGCTCTCTCTCCATCAGCTCCCGCTCAGCGCGCTCCCGTTCCTGGCGTTCTCGATCCAGCTGCTCCTGCTCTTGACGCTCACGGTCCAGGCGCTCCAGTCGTTCCTGCTCAGCACGTTCCCTCTCCAGTCGCTCTCGATCCTGACGCTCCCGATCTTGACGTTCCCTTTCGGCGCGTTCCCGTTCCAGCATCTCTCGTTCCTGCCGTTCTCGTTCTAGCCGCTCTCGCTCCAGTCGGTCCCTCTCTTGCTCCTTCTGACGCTGGAGCTCTTGCATCTGCCTAAGGACACATGAGAGTAGAAGCAAATGACTAAGTGCACAGTGAACCTACAATTTTTAATTTACCGGGTTAGATCAAAAACATATTTGCCACACTACCCCAGAATCAAATTCGGTTTCACAATGAACTCTACCAATCAAATTTGGATAAGCAAGTTTGCTTTCCATTTGGACTTTCTATTCATCTAAGAATCCATAATCAAATGTATCACAGTTTTTTTAAAAAAGCAGCATAACTGTTTTTAAATTGATAATTATAAGAAATATTTTTTAGAACCAAATCAGCATATTAGAATGACTCCTGAAGGATAATGTGACCATAAAGACTGGAGTAATGCTGCAGAAAATTCAACTGTCACCACAGGAATAAATGACACTTTAAGATATATTTAAAAACAATTAAAATCGTGGTTAAATTGTAATATATATCACAATATTACTGTTTTTACTGCATCTAATACAATTAAAGTAGTCCGAGTGAGTACAAGAGAATTCTTTCAAAAATATCTAAAAATGTTATAGTCCTAATAATTTGTAATTTGAAATAAATACATAGATATATATACCAATTACACACACACATACATATACACATACACACATATACATAATTATATTATAGGTATATATACACTACTAAAATGTTCCACTATTATATATATATATATATATATATATGAGCAAAATTAAAAATATATTTATGCTACCACTGTTTTTTCCTCCTCTTAGTCTTGCCTATTAAAATAAACAGGCGGTTGATAGAATTAACAAGATGGCCTTAAAGGGCCTTTGGGACCAATTCAGTAGGAAAAAGTTTATAGCTGACCAATAAAAATGACTTGCTTTCTTCCAGATACAGAGATAGATGATTGGTAAAATACAAGCAGCGCAGTACATCACATCATACACTAGAGGACAGCACACTAACGGGTAACGAGAGGTGTGAGAAGCGCCAACTTCAGTATCCAGACCGGCTCGCCTGCAGATGTTCTGCTAAGTAAGGGTTTATGAAAGATTTGCTTGTCAGTTCTCTTGTGCTTAATCAGCATCCAGCACATCCTCATGCCCAGAATTCCAGTGTGTAATTACATTAGTGAGCCAGAGACATTTAGACTGTGGACAGCGGGGACAGTAAACGAAGAAAAATGGGCTGTTTGCTGCTCTGGCGCTGAAGAAGGACAGATGGACCTAACTCGAAGAAGAGTGGCTGAACAAATTTGGACAGCACTCATGAATGAAAGCAAATGAAATGCAAAGAGCCTAACAATATGAAGAATCATCTTGTAAGGTTTATTTTCCAGGCTGTCCTAAACATGTCGTAACATTTGACTTCAAAGAATGTGTATATTATATATCATTACAAGGTCATTACTCACAATCATGTTGTTCCAAACATACTATAATAACTAAGAAACATTAATAATAAAATAAATTAGAGCTGACAAGCGATTAATCGCAATACATCAACACAGTATACATTTTTAACATATTTACATGTATATATATTAAACTATAAAATATAATTTTTTTCTTAAATATATACATGCATGTGTGTGTACTTTTATACAAAAATATACATAGACCACACATATACTATGTAAACAAAAACTTTTTTGGATGCACTTAATCACGAATTATCATTTGATAGCATTAAAATAAATATATATATTTCATTAAAACAAATAAATATATACATTTTAATATTAACCAGGGATATATATTATATTTATATAGTTTTAATAAATAAATTATATATATATATATATATATATATATTATTTTATTTTTTTAATTATTATTTTGATGTAACTATTGGGAAAAGCTGTGGAAATGTGAGTAAATTATGACACATTTGTCTTTTCAAGACAAAGCCCCTTTAACTTTTTGTTCATTTCTATAACTATCGAGGTTAAAGAGTCTCCCACTGTGTTTTTGAAAAGAGACAGCTGTCATGAGAAACTGGATAGATAAGACAGAGTCTCGTCATCAGGGTTTGCATTAAAACAGGTGATTCTGCTCTTTCCATCTGGCTAATAATCTCCCACACATCTTTTTGTATGAATGGGTGTACATGATGTCATTTCCTGGGACCCTGCCAGACACACCTTCTTCTCAGCATGACAGTCATCATCATGACAAATACTAGCTTAGATGCAGTAACATCATGCCTCCACATGTTTCCAAAGAATAGAAGAAGATGGGAAACCACACCTCAATCTAAGACCCCTTTCGAAGAGCCTGAGGCTCCAACGGATGCAGTCACAACTGAATCGATAAAGTCACTCCTCCAGTCTCATCAGTTCTGTCACTGAAATTAAATCTCAGACCAAAGCTAAAAAGCTTGTGCAAGACAGTATGTCAACTGCAAGGCCTTTCACATTTATATCGAAACACCAAATGTAGCAAATGTTATACTTTTCAGTTACAGGATTAGTTCACATCCGGAATAAAACAAATTACTGATCATTTCTAACGCCCATGTCATCCAAGATGTTTATGTCTGTCTGTCTTTGGTCAAAAAGAAACTGAGGTTTTTAAAGGAAAACATTCCAGTATTTTTCTCTATATAGTGGACTTCAGTGGGACCCAATGGATTCAATGTCCAAACTGTCACTTCACACATTACAACACTGGTTTTTTGTCAGTATACTTTGATTCAAATATTTTCTCCTCCAACTTCAAAATTGTCTGACATTGTTTTACCTTTTTTGTAAAGGGCGTTTGACTTTCTTTGCATGTTTGTTTTTGTAAACACTGGGTCGGTACTCCTGCCTTTCCAATGTGGCTACATAATGGTTAAAAAGCATATAATTGTATTATTTTTCTTAGAAAACAACCAAACTTTTCACTAGATAAGACGCGTATTCCTCGGCTGGGATCGTGTAGAGCCTTTTGAAGCTGCATTAAACTGCTTTTACACAACAACAATACTCAGATTTTAATACGATTAAGAAAATACTCTGATAAATAACGTACCATGTAAACAGATTTTTGATTACCTTAAATTGCTACTATTATGGATTTACATTTTGAAAATGACCTTTCTTGCATTGTGCAGCTCCAACTCTAAGTGAATGAAAACATCCAAAGCAAAGTTTTAAATCTGAAAGTGCACTGTGTATCCACCTTTTTTTATTGACGTAAAAATGGCCACAGCCACTTATAATATAAATAAAATAGTGACACAATGTACCATATTTTCTTTAAATGAATGTTTAGAAGTGCAGGTCATGGGTTAAACTATGTGTTAGTCTTCATTCTCAAATGAATATGTGTAACATCAGTAAGAACACATACATTTGCTCCTAGGTAAATTAATATAAATGTAATGACTCATAATAATGACTCAAGTCAATTTACGCACATGAATGCCACTATTTTGAATGGGAAAACTTTCTTTAAGCCCAGAGTTTCTGAGTTGAGGGCATACAAGCATAAAAATATGGTTGACACAATCAATGTAGCATTACGTTTTTGTCATTTAATATAAAACTACACTGTAAAAATGGTTAATGGTAAATTCCTGTAAAATTCACAGGGAAAAACGTAAACTGACATTACCAGAATTCCCTGTATCGCATTTAAAATTTAGTTTGAATTTGATGTTTTTTCTTTGAAATAAATTATTTTTATCTTTTCTTATCAGTTATGTTTATTAGGGTTGTGTGTTACATGCAATGTTGTTAAATGAATGTTTGTTGCATATTTCAGTTTAATGAGTCTCTACATGATGGTGTTTAGTGTTTGTGTGAATGAGCACCTTCTATATTTGTTCATATTTAAAAGCTGCTTGTGATAGGCTTTGGTTCATCATGTGACTTTCTCATCACCACCTGTATTTGGTGGTTATCAGTGTATTTCAAAGGTACAAAACAGATTTCAGTACATTAATAGGTTGGTATATGAACATTATATTAGTTAATGAAATTACGGTATTTAACAGTAAATTTAACTTAAAACCGTAAAACCTAAAATGCTGTTACCATATTTTTTATGGTCGAATTCTGGCAACAGCTGCTACTTTTTAACAGTAAATTTTACTGTTTTTTTTTTGTCTTTTACAGTGTAGGGAAGGTATGGCTTTTCTAAAATCTATACAACAAATGTAGCTGGGTTAATTTGAGGGAAACAAATTTATATAGATTTAGCAGTGAATCCACAAGGGTCACTACATGTAGGTAGCTTCCATATGCTTGGTCTACTGCCCAAGTTCTCTATATCTGCTTAATTTAGTTGCCTTGTTTCAGAGTTGTTCTTGTACCTGAGTTCCCAGAGGATTGTATTCTGAGCCACTCCATTATGAAAAGCTGTTGAGGCGTGGATTTCTGAGAGCGTGTCCCACTTCCCCCAAAATCCCTGCTGAGCCTGAGCCATGCTCTCAGAGATGTAATTAAAGAGCAGAGGAAGCCTCGTTCATGTCTGAGATAATATACTACCCCAAAAGACCAAGACAGCCATACCGGAGCCAACCATAAGTCATCCCTGGATAGGGTTTAAGAACAAGCCCCCTATAAAGCTGAGCGCTGACCGAACGCTTAGAAGAAATGGGGTCAAATGGGTATGTGATATTAGAGGCCTGTATTTAATTTCCATGACACGTACGGGTTAGGTGAGGTTAACTTTTCATGATGCAACTGCCATGCAATTCCAGTGATCCCACGGGGTGGAGAGGTCACAATATCATCAAGGGCTTCTTGCTTTCGGAAGCTGCTAAAGTAAACTTAGAACAAACATTACTTTAAACCAAACTGGCATTTGACCAACAGGAAAAAGGATTTATGGGATCAAATGTGTGCGCTCCTTGTTTCTTAAATAAGAACGACACCTCAGATCTGTTTGCGAGTGCAGTTCGCACCATTTCGGTTGAGAGCTTTATTTGTGCGTAATCCTATCGGACACATACACATTCCCTGGCATAGGAGATCACAACATTCTGAAATAACGAGCAGTGCAAACACTTAAAATTAGAAGCGAGTCCTGCTCTCTCAGGCGAGAGACTGGAAGGGGCCAAAATATGGGGTTGAGGGGTTCAGCAAGCTGGGCCGCTACACCAAGGGCTTACTTTAGGCCTTTTTCAAGTTACGTTTTCAAGTATCACCTCTTTCTGATCATGTCAGGAAAGCGAGCACTCTAGTTCTTCAACATGCCAGTGGATTTATATAATCACCTCTTTCAACAAAACTCATGGCCACTTAAAGGTATGGTTTTGCTCCACTGCAATGACATCATAAAGCATGACAGGGAATGTTCTCAAATTTTGGAGCAGAGCCAGAGAAGGGTCAAAGGGCCCACAGAGTGAGAAAGCCAAGAAGTTATTTAAAAAAACAATAAATAAATAAATAAATACATATTATATGTATTAAATATAGCAGGCAACTGACCGAAACCTCTATCAACTAGGAATTAGTTTATGGCTATTCTAAAGCAGTTTAGAGTATTTTAAGTATAGGAAAAACTACAAGCCATGCAAATTTTGCTTACTACCCCAGCGCCCCCTCCACCTCCCAAACACTCCCTTCTTGAGCATGGAAGGAGGACTTAAAAGATGGGAAACATGTAGCAGATCCATTTATTGGCGTCTCCGTTCCTGACATCAGTTACCAAGGAAACAGTAGCTAAGGGAGTGTAGGCGGCTCACAGCCTGATTCAGAATGTCTTCCAACAACTTACTACAACAGATTTCAAAGGCAGTAGGACTTCATTAGGTTTTAGAACGGTAGTACTACAGTAAAAAATACGGGTTAATAAGATATAGAAAATCTATTTTTTTTTGGCAAAACAAAACAAAACCAAACTAAATTACATTGCTGCTTGTCAAGTCGTTAAATTACCCAAATATAAAATACCACATTTATTGAGTATTGTCTGATTTTCCAGTTAAAAAAAATAAAATAAATCCTGAAGAAATTTACAGTAAGTTATCTTACCGGTCTTCAGAGAACGTATCTTTAATACAACTGTGTTTTGTCTTATCGCACCAGAAGATTTTTTCCACATATTTTGAGTAACTACCTTTTTCCTAACGAGACATACTGCATTTTAAATGCCAGCTTGGGTACGTTCTACTCAAAAAGACTGCAAAAAAAAAAAAATAAATAAATAAAAAAGATGGGACAAATAGGCTAATGCTACAAATAATCATTATCCATCATTTTAACTGAATGGGTTGTACATTTTCATTCATTTTCCATTTTCAGAAGTTAGGGAAAACAACATTATTATTAATGTGACGTGATATAACAACAGTATCTACAGAATATCCATTCTAAGCCTGCTGCATTATTTTCCTCCTGATTATTTTCATGTTTCCTTTATTTTTCGGTGCAAGTAAATGAAAAAAAGACAACATACTGTGCATCAGTGGTCTACCCTCCCAATTTAATTTAAATCATGAATAATTCCCTGAAATCCACAAAGAATTTCTCTTTCCAGGTTTGTTTCTTACGCAGATGCTGTAAAGTATAATTGTTATGAAATATAGAAATATATTACTATAAAGATATTTAACATGTCCGTTATACTTCTGCGGATAGAAGTGGGATCTTTAGGAGTTATTCATGGTATGATGAAAGTGGTTTCTTTTAAATTTCCTTTTAATGAGTGATCGTTGAAGGGTGAATGAGATAATGTCACCTCATTGTACCTACTGTATTCATAGATCAAGCCTTCTGCTGACTGCTTACAGTGTAAACAGTTGCTCCCATATTTTGCACAAAGACTCAATTGGCATAAGAACCATGTGGATAAAGTGAAAAAAGATACACATAGGCTTAGTTCACACTGCAGGCCCAAATCCGACTTTTTTGCCCAAATGTGACCCATCTCTCATTTTTATATGACAGTCTAAACAGCACAAATCCAGTCAGGCACAGGCTACTTTCATATGTGGTAACACTAATTAAGAAGTAATGTCTGTGAAGTTATCATATATACACTGCTCAAAAAAATAAAGGGAACACTAAAATAACATCCTAGATCTAAATGAATGAAATATTCTTATTAAATACTTCGTTCTTTACATTGTTGAATGTGCTGACAACAAAAATCACACAAATTAATGGAAAAATCTAATTTATTAACCCATGGAGGTCTGGATTTGCAGTCATACTCAAAATTGAAGTGGAAAAACACACTACAGGCTGATCCAACTTTGATGTTATGTCCTTAAAACAAGTCAAAATGA
>JAUMHE010000075.1:14721181-14737203 GCA_032359235.1 Enteromius mattozi
AAATGATTTTAGCAAATGGCTGCAATATAACAGAGTGAAAAATTTAAGGGGGTCTGAATACTTTCTGTACCCACTGTATTATATAAGTATTATATATAATCTCCAAACTCATTTACACAGAAAATATACAAGCAATCATTACTATCTCACCTTACTATAGAGTGTTGTTATTGTAAATGTGTGTCTAATAAATGACTAGGCTAGTTACTGGCACACTTGCAAGTATAGATCTAAAGACATTAGTCAGTTATACATAGATGCCAAGGCTAAACATAAAAGGTCTGTTGACATTTTATGTGCAGCACTTCATCGCTTTACTTATTTCGGTCACTAAACTGTCTTGAATGGCTCATCATCAGATGCCAGTAAGTTTCCTGAAGTAATCTGATATTCTCCATCTTCGGATATCACTGTGATGATCGTGCCATTTATGAATTATTAACACAGCCAGGACTAAAAAGGGCTAGGTACTCTCAGAAACAGAAATAGGCTTTCCATGAAACACTGAATAACCACAAAAAAAAAAACAATGAGTCATGTACAGTGTCACCACCCCCTCAGCATTTCTGCCATTTGTGTAGCAGGGCGCAACAACCACGGTCAGTGCTGAATAAAGGTTACCTTTAAGTGCACATTACCTTGCACTTCACTAAAAGTGTAGAAAAATGTCCTCACCTAAACAACGGAGGAGAAAAAGGTTTCTTTAACGGTTCAGTTCTTTGCAGGAAATAAACAGATAAAGAAAGAACCAGGCCAGGCTCTAATTAAATACATATGCAATATACAGCCTGAAGTGAATTACGTGATGTAAAACACCAAATTTAGCACACAAAAGTGAGTTTCTATGCTTCTAACCAAAAAAAAGAAAGAAAGAACTCTTTCCTAAAAGATTTCTTAAACATGTCTTGTCTGTCACTGGTTGAATAAACAGGTAACTCTGCTTAAAACTCACAACACTGGTTGGACATTTGTTGCTATGCCAAGCTGTTCGAGATGCAAAATTAGAGAAATGTTTAAGGAATAGTTCACCCAAAAATAAACATTTTCTGAAAATGTATGCACCCATGTAGATGTGGATAAGTTTGTTCTTTAAAGCAGATTGGGAGAAATTAAACATCACTTGTTCACCAAAGAATCATCTGTAGTGAATGGGTGCCGTCAGAATGAGAGTCATTGGTTGCAATATTAAAAGCAATATTCTGGACAGAGGTTTTGCATTTCAGTTAGAAGCAACAACTTTTAGTTTAAAACATCTTATTGATAGATTTGTTTATTTCAAAAATGCTGTTTTCACTTGACAAGATAATAACTGATGGGCTGGATTCATTTTGATGTTTTTACCAGCTGTTTGGACTCTCATTCTGGGATTCTCACCCATTCACTGCAGAGGATTCGCTGGTAAGCAAGCAATGTAATGTCAAATTCTTTCAAATCTGTTCTAAAATAAAAAAAAGATGCTTCACCTCAATGGCAGCCGAATACTTAATATGTCCTGTTTAAACACTATCACAGCCTGAGTAACCTTCATAGATAGATTGATTGGCTGTCTATTAACATGGATATAATGGACTTGGTTATATCAGGATACAAGACACAAATAAGTGCTTGATGACGTCAGGAAATATAAAGCAGACTTTGCAAGGACAGGACAGCAGCAACTAACCGAGCTTGAAAATGAAATCAAAACCAAAATTATAAAACAGATCCAATTAATAGTTTCATAAGCATCCATTGTAACTCATCTCAAACGCAGAGAGGTTGTTTTTGATGCACAGAACCTTGACATTATATGGGCATTTTTGAGAAACAGAAAAATAAATGATCACTTTAAAGGAATATAAATAAAAGTAAAGCTTTACTGACCAAACAAGTGAAAAAATAATAATAATAATAATAATAATAATAATAATGTAACCACTGCTGCTAGCTCCTTTTACTTTTAAATAACTCATTTTCCAAGTGAGGACTGCAAGAGTACTAGTTTTTCTATTTCCCATACACACAAACAGTTAATTCTGAAATACAACCAAGCAAATAAAACTGGGTCTAATTTTGATTTAAGAGTCATTTAAAAAATATAATCTTAAATCTTAAGTTTATCTTAAATCATGCGCACATAAATATCCCTCTCATGGAAAAGCTATTCTATTCATTCCTCCAGACGGTATTCATAATGTAAACAAAGAAACAATACATTTAATTACTTTGCTATATTAATTGTTGGCATACATAGAATCTTAGAGGACTACAAAAATGCATTACAAGCAATATTCAATATTAATAAGGAGTTCCTGTTGTAAAGTTTTAGAGGCTGTTAATGAAGTCTCTCCCACCACATACGGGAGTTCACAGAATACACATAAAACGAGGAAAGGTTAAAAGTTTGCTGAAGTAGCACATACTTCTCATGTGTGCATGCACATTTTGCAGAAACTCGAAAGTAGACGTTTTAGCAGCCTCATGAGCTTTTAAATACATCAGTAAAAAAAGTAAAAAGTAGAGCCATTTTTTGTTAGTGCAAATTTTATGTTAATAGCATTCAAATGCTAGCAGGTTTACAATTAATCTCAAATAGCAATTTAAGACAAATGGATTCCTAACCACAAAATGCACTTAAACAGCATATAAATCAGGAGATTTTAAAAGAAATTTGCTACCCTTTCTACTTAATGCAGTAGCTAGACAGTTCACACTTAATGTGGTATTATTAATACGGCATCAGAAAGATGCAGAAAGTAGAGAGGAATTTGTGCATTTGGGTTAAAACACAATTTTTCTTCAGAAATAAATGGGATTTTTAATACTTTGATGCCGTGTTTCGAGCAATAAACTTCAATTTGACCCAGTCTCAGGTCAAGATATAGATTGGGTTCTTATTCTATTAATAGAAATATAAGAGGCATTGCATTTATTGCAATTCAAATCGCTAAGGTCAAGGTTACTCTGACTGAGTAAAACAACATTCCCAAATACAGCCTTTTTCTTAAAGGAACAGCTCACTAAAAAAATTACAATCTCATTTACTCACCCTCATTTCTTTTCCAGAGTGAGAAAAGGAAAATTCAAGTGACAACAAAAAGTCCAAAGCATCATAGATCATAAAAACGCTACTGTGACTACTGTGCACTATATTTCAGGTCTCCCAAAGTTATATGATGGCTTTGTCCGAGCAACAGATAGATTAATGTAGGGCATGAATAGTATGGAGCACTTACATATTGAACACAAGCCTCATTCACTTTCATCATGAGGAAAAAAGTAGTCAGTAAGTTCTTTATCATTTTTCCCTTTGTTTCAGGAAACAAAGAAAATCATACTGCTTAAGAACAATTTGATGCAGAGCACATGGTGACAATTTTTATTTTTTTGTGTGAACTATTCCTTGAAACCTCACAATGTAGCCAAGCATAACAGTCTTGTAATCACAACAAGAACAGGAGCATTTCTCATGAGATGTTATTCAGTTTAAAGCATGCTGTGCTGATCTGTGAGCCACTCAAACCTCCCGTGTTCTGTGTCATGGGTCATCAAAGCACTGCAGTGAAACCAGACCCCTCTCTGCAGGAGAAGCCAACAAGGCCAAGCAGACGGCCTCTCAGTTAAACCCACTGGATTGTGGACTGCCTTTACGACACTCAATATCTGACTCTATTCTAAAAGACGTCATGTCCAACAGCACCATTTATCAGTGACAATACTCAAAATAAAATTAGAGCATCACATACCTTACTGCTGATAAAACTAAAAGTGAAAATTATTAAAAGTGATTTTTTTTTTATTGTAAAAATTGACATTAAAAAGCAGTAGGTATGCCACTTTGAAAGTGTACAAATTATGTAAAATGTTGACAAAAACATAAAATTAAATTAAATATATTTCCTATTAACTTATAAACAAGTAATGTATATACACTTTAAAGTAAATTATGTGAAACATTTTTAATTACTCAAATAAAGTTCAACTAATGTCAACAATTGTGTGGTGGCCCACGAAAAAAAAATCTGATCTTTAAAAATCTGATATTTAATTTCAAATTAACAGCTAGCACACCACATGCAAAAATTTTAAATAAAGAAAATATTACTTGTCGACAGCATTAGCACATTCCTCATATGGTCAACAGAGTAACAATTTTGTTATGATACTATAAGCTGTTTTTTTTTTATATTGAAATTTGTTTAAATTACACACAATATTACATTAATGCAGGGATCAGAATTATTGTGTCAACAAAACTTCAAACATCAAAATAATGTTTGCAGCTTTCTAAAGCAATAAATTATAATATCTAACCATGCATTTAAGTTGTGGTAATGGGAAACATTAATATACTTTTTGGAGTGCAAAACTAAATATTGACCTCTTTTCCTATGACAAGTATGGAAAATTTAGTAGAAAATTTCTTTGTCAATCCATCATGCTAATTAATAGTTTCCAACTCGTTGACACCAAAGCTCTTACCTGGTGGTCCTGAATTTTACGGCCTACTACTCTGAAGGCGTTGTTGCCAGTGTGGTGATAGATGTGGACTCGACTAAAGCCTGTGGATCCACCAGCCGGAACCCACTTCTTATTGGCGTCGTCATATACCATGACAGCAGCCCGCGCCTGACAGATACTCTGCTCACTGAAAAGACAGACAGACAGACAAACAAATGCATTAATGGATAAAGGAAAACAAATTTGGCTTGAATAATCTTCAATGGTTAAAAAAAAATAAAAAATTACATTTCCTCCTCTACCTATGGCTTAAAATGGCAATGAATATGGGAATCAGTGCATTAAATTCAGTGAGAAGACATTTTGTGTTAATAATTGCAGTAGTTAACCATTCTTCCAATATCCCGATCCTGCATTAGCACTCAAGTACAGCACACCTTTATAGGTCACGCTTTCATTAAGTAGTCACCCATTAAATGTAAACACTGGAAATCATTTTCCCAGTCTCTCTGCTCACTTTGCACTATAGAGCAACTATAACACTAAATTATTTACAATAACTTCCAAGCTCCCACTGTGTTACTAGAATAGGAAGAGAGCCACTGAAAGGTGCTAACATACACTTCCCTGGTCACGTGATCAACTGGAAGAAACACTTAACGCAGGTGAAAAAAGGCGAGAGCGAGAAAACATGAAAGACTGGAAAAAGTGCTTTGACCGTGTGAAAAAAATACTTATGGTTGTGCTCCTTTAGAATTCTCCTTCCTTTAGAAACCTTGACAATGTTTTGGCCCTATTTCATTCAATTAATCTGTTCTACTTTTAATGAGATTATATTTAGCGAAAAAGAAAACAAGGCAAAGAAATGAAAACTATAATCAATGTCACAGTTTGTGTGACATTGGCTTCTTTGCACCAAGTAGTTTTTGGTCTTCCTGTTTGAAACACTGTAAAACTAGCACAAGTGTCTCTACTACTTGATTTATATACTAACATAAATTCTCACATAAAATTATGTCACTAAATACTCCCATACAAAAGACCACTAGATAGATGGAAAGACAAGATCAGAAGCCACATGGCTAACAGCATCAAGATAATCTGGTAAGATAAATAATCATGACCAAGCACTCCCGAATATACACTGACAGACTGTGTCCAGTGTTTTGTTTC
This sequence comes from Enteromius mattozi, assembly GCA_032359235.1. Classification (NCBI taxonomy): domain Eukaryota; kingdom Metazoa; phylum Chordata; class Actinopteri; order Cypriniformes; family Cyprinidae; genus Enteromius; species Enteromius mattozi. The sequence continues at coordinate 14,726,795 of JAUMHE010000075.1, forward strand.
GCTTTTCCCTGAAATCATTCTGAGGACTGAGATGAGATCCCGGGATCATCCGCCCAGCAGATAAGGGCTAATCTAACAGGATTGTCCGCTGAGACCAATCCCTGCACTTTAATTAAGGAATAGGCATGCAGGAGAGGGCCGAGAGGGCTCTCTGGTGCTCTATGTCATATTACAGTGTAATTGATGGCAGACAGTCAGAGACCTAATGGCTTACACAGGACAACTGGCCAAAGGGAGAGAGCCATGACACATGCAAAAAAAAAAAAAAACAACTCTTTCAACAAATCTATGACTCAAACAGAAAATATTTACATCCCCAAATGGTTCTTGTATAGAAAACAAAAAGGACTCACCAACCCCATTACCATGTTTATTTTATTTTATTTTAGGGCTGGGCGATATGGCCAAAAAAAAACAAAACAAACCAAAAAAATTTCATATCAGTCAATATCGATAATAATTATCACGACAAATGTCACATCTTTATTTTTATTTTTTTAGTTTAAAGCCAGGTTTTTGCTCCAAAGGGAAAATTGTAGAAACCTGGCCATTAATTACCTTAACAAAATAAATACCTAAATAGAAAAATTTATTTCTTAGTTTCTGAATGTTCTAATAAGTGATATTGTTTCAAATTAAGAAACAGGTTTGGGTTGTCTGATAATATTAATAACAATAATAATAATAATAATAATAATAATAATAATAATAATAATAATAATATTATCACTTTTTTTTGTCTCTTAGTTTTGTCATTATCAAAATCAGTAACATCTGTAAAAAATTTAGCAACCTCATTTATATGGTTACATTTACTCTGACCGAGTTTTATTTCATTTTTTTAATGAAGCATTGGTCTCCCGTAGAAGCATATATTTAAATCATGATAAACACACTTACAACCACACATATAGCTTAAATCACAAATACAATTATATACCCTTACTCCTGTAATAAAATACAATGTGAATATCCCACATTTCTGCCACAATACCATAGTGTAGTGAGTGTTACTATAGCAAATCCATGGTAAACGATGGCGATGTGTAGATTGAAAAGCCTTCTGACTGTCTCGTTGCACACAGTGTTTCTCCTCTTTACTTTTAAGCTAGTTTAAATCAGCGAGTCATTTGTGTTTATCGTTCTATTAGCGCTTCACACTGGCTCTCACAGCGCTGTTGCTCGCGTGACCGAATAAACTCCTCTGCTCTAGTGAGCTCGCGCTGTGCGGCACTTTGAACTTTGATCCTTGATCCAAGCTGTCCGTCTGGCGCGATTCAAATGAGTCGTGCTGTTTCGTTCCGCCTTGACGCATAAACATTATCGAACATTTATCGAACTCTTCATATCGTTTTATCGAGGAAAATTATATTGTGATAATTATCGTTATCGAATTATCGCCCAACCCTATTTTATTTAATCAAACTAATAAATTTTTTAAACAATTAATAAACCACTCGAAACAAAACATGCTAAAGTAACTCCCTCTCTTGGACTGAAGGTATTTCACCCACACCTTGATACTTGCAAATTCAAACTGACACTTTAGCACACCTGGAGAACTGAAGATTCCAGTCTCACAGTCTGACAAAGACAGTCCACCCTTCATGTTTATATAGTTTGACAATAAAACATCCTAGTAACCTTCAAAAAGACATAGTAGCCTCACAGTTTCATTTAAGAGGTGCAAATAAATTCAAAAGACAAAGGGAGACCAGGAAAACTTCACTTGATGGAATAATGCAGATACTCAATTTACGACAGCTATGCAATTGCATTTTCTCATCAATCGTAGGATTAATAAGCCACTTAATTTGTCAAAATAGAAAGCTCAGCTGGACTGGAATTTGATGCAAATAAAAAAAAAAAAGCAGCAGCAGCAGCCGTTTAACATAAGCTAAACAACTTCACCGTTTGTAATTATCGATTACGTCAAGTACAAAATATCTTTTTCGAACCTCGCATTTGTCAACAAAGCTGACGTGAACAATGGCAATAATTACATTAATATTAATTTGGCAAACAATTGTCTGATTGCACATCAAGCATTTGGATCAAAGTTGAACCGCAGAACTGTTTGGTTAATGCTTAAAAGGAATTAATTTGACTGTAAACAAGCATTATGACAAAGTGTGATCAAAACCTTCCGACATAAAAAAAAAAACCATCCAAAGCACAGCAGCAATGCAATCAGGAAACATTTCTCTTCCCTCGTCACTTTAACATCTCAATAGCTAAAATATACGACATCAGAGAGATTCGTGCTGAGGCTGCAGTGACGCGAGAGCAAGCGCTGCCTGCAAAATGCTCTGGGGAAGAGCATGGTAAACCAAGATCTGATTATGCAACCCAGCGCCCACAACATCAGGAGAAATAATCATCAACCTTCTACACAGCTCAAAGTAACGTCCTCGATGACAGCTCCATTGTCTCTGGCCATGTAACGCACTCATTCACAAATAAACTACACAAGTTATGATGAAGGGATGCTTGCTACAGCATGCGTGATAATGGCATTGCATCCACAAACAAGGACGCAGATTCTGCATGCTGACAGTGATGCTGCCAAAATAAATTACGCAACATTGTGAACATCAGCATTTTAATGTGGTTTTTATTCAGCCATTAAGTCAATTTCAATTGTCTCAATGCAAACCATCTAACTAAACCAACTGTGACCCAACAAAACGCTTGCATTGGCACTTTTTTTTGCATTAAAATCTTATAATACAAATGAATCTAGTTAAATACTGTTGTTTAATCTATATTGTTGCCACATACTAATTAAAACAATTATATTTTGTGTATTAGTTTAATTGTAAATTGTGGAAAACATAACTTTGTCTGGCAATAATCGGTATTCGGTTAAAATTTCGTAAAAAAAATATTTAAACTGACATTATCCATTCAAATTATGCAATAACGTTCTATATAATTCACAAATAGCAGTAGGCTATTTGTGAATTATACATGCATCTTGATATATGTGTTTGGCGCATGATGAACTAGCCCTGAAGGTTTGATATGAATCATGCATGTCACAAAGGCCAACTCCGATATGCTCACACTTTAACACTTAGTTTGTTTACACCGCTCAAATTGTCTAACACTATAACTCAACAAGCTGCCAACTCTAAGCCAGATCACAAATCCACTGAGACTCCAGCAAACACAAGAAATCAAACCTCCTTACAAGTCAAGTGGACTCATTGGCCTCCGGTTCAGAGATGTACAGCAATCCTGCTCTGAAGCAGATTTGAGGTGTTGTTGAGATCGTGCACAAAAAATAGACATACAGACAAATGTTACCACTTTAATATCACAAAATAACCAACAGAGAAAACCACAATGTCTTTCACACAATGAAGAAAAACTGATACAGATCTCAAAGGACAAAGCAGCATAGATCACGCTGTAAATCTTCAAGGTTGAATTGCTGGGAAATGTGCCCTCTAAACTTACATAGACAATGCTGAAGAAGAAACAGAAGCCCACAAACAAGGGATACAATTTAGTCTATTTTGAAAGCATGTTTGCCAAGGACGTGAAGAGCACAGTCATTTGGGTCAGTGAGTCAATTCAGCGAGAAACAAAGGTATTTCATGGTGAGCAATGTGGTGTTTCTAAGTAAGGCTAAAAATGCAATATCTCAGGACATGTGACAAAAGAAGCCCATTAAATACCCTGTATGGTATAAAATACTCACTGGACTTGGGGTAGTAGTCAGATTCACGAACAAAGTCATCTTAATATGAATCGATTCCTTTTAGTGAATCAAAATAAGCACAGAATTTCAAATTATTCCTGCTGAGATTCTGGAGTGTCCATTCAATGGATACTTTACTATCCCATGAAGCTACAGGAGAGGAGTTGAGAATGACAGAAAATGATCCTGGTAGGTCACATGACAATGTGGCAGATATATAGTAGAACCAAGACGACAAGATTTTATTTGAATCAGAAAATAAACCAGAATCAAATTCAATGTAAACTGGAATAGAAGCAAATCAAGTATAAATACCATCCTTATTTTTATCTCATCTGTCAATGGTCGATTAAGCAGATGCTCCCAATTTAAACACATGCATTTGTTTGGGCCAATATATATAAACATGTACACTTGGGCCAATATATATTTATATTTACCTCTGCTTATTAAAGCTGAGAAACAAGAAAGCACTTCAACAATGAACCAAACGATCAATGGCAACAGAGAATAAAAAGCTAAATGTTTCCATTTGTGCAATTCTACAAATCCCTAAGAGGGCCACGGACTCCTAAAATAAGACTTCTGCTGCGCTTTACCTACTCAACTAGCCACAGGTGCGTGAGAAAGAGCAGACAGGAGCTATTTTAATCCATACTCCTGTAACAGAGATGGCTCAGGCTGAGAGCTGACTGCTCACAGGGAGCTCGAGGGTCCACGGCATGGTGTAGGCGTTGCAGGGAGCTGGAAATAGGCTCCGACTCCCACTGTGAGAAGCATACCGTCTCACAGCCACAAGGTGAAATCAGCATACAGTGACAAATAACTGAAGCCCTGATCGCCGGCTACAAAATGAGATCATGACGAACCTGGCAAGATGTGACCAAAATACATACATAATATAAGGTATAAATAACTTCATATAACGTACATTAATATTCAAAACGTTGGGGTGAGTAAGATTTAACTGTTTTTGACAGTCTAATGCTTATATTGCTGCATTTATTTGATAAAAAATATAAAAATAGTAATCTGCGTGAGAGGTTATTAGCATTTAAAATACTGTAAAATGTAATTTATTCCTGGGATAGCAATGCTGAATTGTCAGCAGCCATTATTGTAGTCTTTTGTCACATGATTTATCATGAAACTATTCTAATATGCAGATTTGATTCTCAAGAAGTTATTATCATCAATGTTGAAAACAGTTGTGTAGCTTAATATTTTATGTAAACAGTGATTTTTTTTTCCAGAATCTTTGATGAACAGAAAGATAGAAATATATATATATATATTTTTTTTTTTGTATCCATGAAAAAGTCTGTTACATTTGATCAGTATTTTGATATTTAAAAAAATAATAATAATATGAATGAAAACAAACTTTTGAACAATGTATGTAGTTGGCAGATGTGCAAGTACAAATATAAATCAAAAATTAAAATCATACTTTTCTTGTTTCAATCCATATTATGTTTTAAACATTTATTCTCAAGATCCAAAAAAAGGCAAAATAAATGAATAATGCCACCAAAAATTTAATTTCTTAAGCCTTATGACAATTTTGTATAAGGACATTATTTTAAAGGCAATTGTTCATTAATAATATTCACACTAAATATTCTTCAAAACTGTCATTGTGTTTCATGGGGAAAAAAAACAATGTGTAAAACAACAATTAAATGACAAATAGTTAGTCATTTAAATAAAAGATTGAACAAAAACTTTTGAGAAGTTATGGTGCTAACGGAGGAATTCTGAATATTACTCTTCTGTATGACTATATAGGAGGCGTTGGAAGGGGATGATGTCGAACTCACTATATGAAGCAGCATGTCAACTGATTCAGCACTTGTATCTGTTTTCCTGTGCATTTCATTTCCTCCATTTTGAGGAGGATATTTCATTATGCATTCCACAGAACTGTCCGTGATACAATCTTCATGCCAATTCAAAAATTTCAGACTGTGTAGTGATCACATACTAGTGTCGAGAGACACATCCTCATAAGTCACAATCCCTCGTTGGTGGGGTTTTTTTTGCTCTCTTTTGGTCTTTTTTTAGACTGAAGAATTAAAGCCATCACCTTAGCAACACTGTGTACGTGGGTGTGTTTTATGTGTAGCTCCTACATAATACTTAGAAAAACATTCTGTATGAAAAAAAAAAAAAAAAAGCCATTCAGGCTTCTCTTTCGCTTGCCTTTTGTTTTGCTCTGTAACACAAGCTCTGAGCGCATGATCAGCTCTAAATAGACAGTAAACTGGTCTATCCCGAGACTATCCCAAAAATACTAAATGGATGTTAATACTCTCAGCCCGACGTTCACCGTTCACCTTGGCATCCTTACTATGATCCTTTCCAGCTAACGACAGCAACTGCTTCCTTCCACAGTCGAGATGGAGAGTCCCTGAGCTGCCAACACCTCACCTCCTCCACAGAAACCACAAAAACTGGCTTAAAAATACACTCCACTCACAAACCATGAGTCACGCAGAACACCCGTTTCGGTGGATGCCAGTGCAGATTCATTCATGCCATGCTTTGCAGGACAACGGGAGACATCACCACTGTATAAACAGCTCTGGTGACATCCTCTGCATGGGCAGCTATTTGTGAGAAGAGTCTGCTTTTAAGCCACTGGCAAGGGGACAAGAACACACTTAAAAAGGACGGAAACCGATGCGAGCAGAGTACTAATATCATTTTAATTCACAGATTTTTGAGTCTGGACACAAATTGAGCAATACGAAAGAGGACCAATAAAAGTCAGAACCAGCAGATACAAGATTGTGACAAATATTTATTAAATGTAGAAAAATGTATCATTCATTCTAGAAAACGAGTGGACATCATAGTATTTATTTATTTTTTTTTCATTTTTTTACTCTGATAACATGACATAGAATTAATAACATTTCATTAATAATATATAATATTATTAATCTATATGAAGTGATTATTTTCATTTATATAATTTATATACAAATATTTTATCTGAAAAATGAAATTTAAATGACAAATTATAAATTATAATTTAATATTTTGAAAAATTGCTATAAGAGTGTGTGGATATATTTTACACTTTATTTCATATTAAATGTGTATTTTTTATGTATATTTATTATAACATTTTATTTTTTATAATCTTAGTTTAAAATATTTCATTCATAATAATATAAAAAAATGTACAGTGTATATAATGTTTCTGAGAAAAAAGAAAATTTCTTCTCTAATGAATTTCTAATTGGAAACGTTGCTAGGTTTTACGCCGTCTTATTTCTCTGTGAATTATGACCTTTCCTCCCCTCTAAGACGCACAGAGACAACCACAAAGCACTTTTCTAGAATTAAAAAAGGTAGACACAGAACTTGTCATTGTGGAAAATGAGTGTTTTGAATGTTTAATCAGAGAATGGTGAACTGAGGTTGTAATACTTTAGAAAGCAAAACACTTGAGAGAAAGCTCCGTTCTACCCAATTCACAACATGCCAATATGTACTGTAGCACAAATGTATGCCTATTTCCTTCAGGCATCCTTGTTTGACTGGCCACTAAAAAACATCAGCAACATACTGCTATCCTAAATACATTTTCACTTTGACAGCTGCCATCTGTCATCTTTATCCAAGCAGTGTGTCGGGTATAATCCACACAGTTTGACATGTAGGACATTCAAGATGTTCATGGTTTGTATAGTAAACGGATGGCTTTACCAAGTCTAAAGAAAATGAGTTTAGCTTACATATTAGCTGTTTTTAATCACAAGGAATTTTTACTCTAACTACATTTCCATCCACAATTTGAACTCAAGCTGACAATAATTACGGTGACCTTTAAGAGCGTCAAGGAAACCACAACATTGGTATCCTATATAGTAATAGAAATACCTTTTATTTAAATAAATATGTATATGCAACACATTTTTGTTTGCATTTACAGTGAACTGAATGTTTCCAAAGCATCTAGCAAAAATGAAAATCTTAAGAATGAGCAGTCCCAGCTCATAAAACAGGTCCAGCCTGACAGGTTTTATTCGGCACAGTTTTGCAAAACATCAACATGAGCTTAACAAAGAATTTCAAAGAATCCTCTCATTCCAGAGAAAACTACCACTAACACCTCACCGCCAGAATGACCCGAGGCTCTCTGAAAACCAGCTTTGTACCGTGTTTATATACACAAGGCAATTCACTTTTAACAAAGTAGCAGGTGAGTGTTGACAGCGACCTGTTTCGCCTCCACTGAGCTGCTATTCACACCCAAAAAACACAGTGACTTCTCACACCAAACCTTGAGCACGCATGGAGGTTCCCTAAAGAATGTCATAAGTGATACTTGTTAGACACGACAGCGAGTGGCAGCATGGTTTACAAAAACACCCCATTCATTGCAGCTAAATGGGAAAACACCTTCCCTGCAAAAACTTTCAATCACTTATTAGAAGTGAGAAACCCAATTTAAAATTGCTTGAGAACCCTTATCAGTAAAATGAGGACAAAAATGAACTTTGATACGGTCTGTAGGGGAATATTTGTGTGATGGGATAAACTAGCCATCAATGTTAGATGAGTAAATTTGCAGTGCACAAATGTTGGTAGCCTGCCACCGGTTTTATAGGCCAATTTGTGCATCTCCCATCCATTCCACAGGGAGCTATTAGAGCAAATGAAACTAATCTTACTGAAAACATTTCCAGCACACTTCCTAAAGCAGCTCGCATCCTCCATAATTACAACAGAGCATTGCTTTATTAAACCCATAATGCCAGACAGCCAACGAAACCGATGTGAACCTAAACAATGCATTTCTATGATGTCTTTGAGCTACATCAAGGATGCAACAGTTGCTCATATCAGGAAAACAAACCCACGAAGCCCGTGTGCGTACATACCGGTGGACTTCCATTTTCGAAGACAGGGCGCATCTTTCATTCAGTATGAAGCCGGACACCTTGCATTGTGCTGCAGACTGGAGCTGCATGGCTTCCCCCGGCTCCGACGCTGCAGATTCGATCCCGATCACACTCGCCTATTCATCGCATTCCCCCTATTCTGAATGCATCGGTGATTCATTATTTAGAGACGGGCTCAAGTCAGCGGTGCTTCTCCATGCTGCTCGCGTACACAATCCCGCTTTTCACAGTGCTGGACGGTAACCTGGCAACAGGCATTTGAGCGCTCACAGTTGTTAAAGGAGATCACGTTTGGGAAGATGAAATTGCTACGCTGTGTTAATACTGCTCAACTGAGCAGGCTTTTTCCCGCCCTGCCTCTTTCTCTCTCTCTCTTTCTCCCTCGCTCTGGTCTTTCCTACCCCCACCCCTCCTTCTCTTTATTCTGTGCTGCTCCGTTTCAATAGTGATTTATCTTTGCTGGATAAGCTTTGTTTTGAAGCAGCATGTGCATGCAGGCATCCGTGCAGAATGAGGTAAACATTATTTCAAATGCATGATATACAGAACGCTAAATATTTAATGATTGAGAGGTAGCCTTGAGGTAATCGAAAAGGGGAAAACCCTTAATTTTGGTCTTGTGTGACCTCTCAGGTCACAAATGTAGGCTACTTTAAGTCCTTGGGTAAAATGTGAGTGCTTAGACGGCAACAAACCAAGGTACTGAAGGGGGCTCTAGAGTTACAGTGTCGTTGAAACATTAGAATTAAAAACAAGTTACAATATTGACATTTTATTGGCCTAGGGCTGGACGATATGGCTGGAAAATAATAATAATATTGATTCTAATCACAATATTTCAGACCAGGAAATGAATACCACATTGTTATACCTCAAAAATATCTTAAATAATTATCTTAATAATTAAAAAAAAATTCTCTCTTTATTTGTCTACTGTATTATTATAAGATTTATACTTCACTATACAATAGTAAAACAGTTCTAAGAGTTTTAAAGGGATAGTATACCCCAAAAAAAATTATGTCATTAACGTGTCGCTAGAAACATCTGCATTCATTTACTTGTATAGAGCCTGATTTTGAGCCTTAAACACTCAGTATTGTTACTATAAAGTACCATGGTATCAAACATTTACAGTGGTACAATATCGTCTCTTCAATTGAAATATTTTGTAAGGTTGTGAACCTTCAAAAACTAGGGAATGATTTGACCAGAACACTGAATTCAGCTTCGTCTAAACTGCTCGACGCCATAAAACGAGCAATCAATCTACACAAAATTGCTGTGTGCTACCCCAGTCTCAAACGGGAAAAGCTCGACGCTAGACTTAAAACAGCACTACTGAGCTGAACAGAGCAACGAAGTCAAATCAATTAAAAGATTAACGCATTTTAATGCATCATCCCTGAATGGTGAAATAAAACTGGGGAACATGTGACAGATGCACTCTAGGATCATGTGGTTTGGTGTATTGCACAGACCATGTGGTTTGCGATTGTCTGGCTCGTCTCCACAGGAACAGATGGGTGTGAGTGACAGGTCAGGTGTAGAATAAGAGCCTTGTCATTTCTGAGGGTGGGACTAACTGCACAGACGCCTGATCATAATGCACGGTCACACTCCAAGCGTCCAGCCTGTAAAGTCTGCAATTAATCACTCAGGCGCTGACGAGGACAGCGCCGGTCAAGGACCCACCCAAATCAACCATCTCTGACAGGGGTGAGCTGACAGCAAGAGTAATCGATATGACTTTGGTGTTTCTTAGTAGGGCTGTCAAGATATCACAC
>JAUMHE010000075.1:14759555-14784114 GCA_032359235.1 Enteromius mattozi
CAACACTTGCCTATTTACATTGTTTAAATTGGAATGCACATACGCGTTTGCACGTTTTTTTCCTCACACCACATATGAAGTATAATGCAAGAATGAAGCAGAGCTTAACCTGGTTTTCCTAATTGGTCAATTTAGCTGTGATAATTTGAACGATTAATTTTAACAATACTATCATTTCCGAGACTAATGCGAAGACAATCTGCATCATGAATCTAATTTATTTAAAACAACTGTTTGTTTATGAATTATTTATAGGCAGTGCGCAAATAGCGCACGTACAAAATTTTCATCTCTCTCTCTCTCTCTCTTTCTGTGTATCATAATCTTGATTCCCTGTGGGCTGAAATTAAACGAGATTTTTTCTTACCTCATGGTGATTTCCGCGCTATATGTTCGGCGTTATATAATTTCAGAGAGTTGACAAAGTTCGCACTTGATCACAAAAGATATGAATGAAACGCCGCAGGATCAGAGATAGTTTGTATCCCGCAAAGTAAAAAAATAAAAATGAAAGTAAATAAAAAAAGAACTCGGTCTACATGATCTACCGCATTGCACCGCTTATGTGGATGCTGCAGCGCAAAAAAAAATGTAAGTGAGAATGTAATTCTCTGTTTGGTCTTGCAAGCGCCTGATCTTCTAATAGCGGCAACGTGCCGCTGGGATCCCCTTCTACAGCCACAGCAGCGACGCACAGCTTTACTGGGCTACGTCACCACGCAAGAGACGCACAGGCCACGCCCCCGTATGCTACTTTACATATGTAATATTTGTACAAGAATGCACAAATTCTTGATAAAAGTAAAATAGAAATTTATATATCAATCTACGCAAAAAAATTAGTTTTAACGTTAGCTAATAATGCAAATGCCAAAAGTACAAAATTAAAGACATTTTAACATTTGATAGCGCATTTAGTTACATTTATTCACAAGTGTATGTCATCTGACTATGATCTGTCTGCTGTCACCTGTTCGTAGAGACAGCTAATGGAGTGCTCGCTTTTTAATGGCCGATGTAAGAGATCTGATGGTTCATCACAAGTGTTCAAACCGTGTGACTTGAGCAGGTTTAAACCCCCATATCTCAGTTACTAAATCAACCACCACTGTCACTTATGCATTTGCAATTCTGAACTGTGGTACTTACATGGGAATCAGTCTGTAGCTTGGGTATATGACTGAAGGCAAAATGAAAGGGCTATCATTTGGAAAACAATTACAAGAATTTTGTGCCATGCAATTTTGAGAAAGTATACACTGCCATCTACTGGTGCACTCTTATAGAGTTTAAGACACATGCTTATTTGAACAAAACATACACGAGTAGTGTATGTTTTAGTGTCAGGACCACACTGTATGCCATGCCGTTGCTTATTAGACCATATTTAGTGATTAATACAATATTGAAGTTATGCAGTCTAGGTGGAGTGTACATATTTTTACAACTTTCATGACGTTTCAAGTCAGTTTAAAAAAACAACACACATTAACAATTGGCTAATGTATTGTTTTGCGAGACAATTACGCTATGTTTCAGAGACAAATATTATACAACGTATAACGGTTCTTATATATTCCTCTTCTATGACCCTTTAAAATACACGTCAGTTTAGCAGTCTCTCACCGAACATTTACGGGAAAGTTAGCTAGTATTTGGGTAGGACGAGAAAGTTGTGTACCAGCAGGGAGCGCGCTGGTGCTCAAAAAGCCCAACGAAAATCATTTTCTCAACAGCATTCAAATCGCAGAATGTTTTGAGTCTGATGCATGTGTAACTAGAACATGTAACTAGCATAACTAGTTATATCGAATTCCGATTTTGCAATGTGTTTCAAATACAGTTACCACAAATGACGATGATTGGCCAACCTGACCTTCGCTGCGAAATGTAACAAGTACCACATGACAACCCGGCGACTAAGCTCCGCCCCTCTTTTCACTTGATTTGTGTTAATCGTCATTCCACCATCGCATTCTATTCCTAAGAACCAATCACAATCTTCAAATCCGACACGTAGTGTGTACGCATCAGTGTGCACGTTTTCTATTGGCGCGTTTAGCTCCTGACCAATCAGAGTGCGTTTTTCAACGACTAAAGGTGGCCATATTTTACGCCACCTGGGGTTTGCGTCAAACAGCTGTATTTTGCTACGCCGCTAAAATATAAAAAATACGATATATTTAGTGTTTATTACACCATGCCTTATTATCAGACGTGGGAAGAGTTTGCGCGAGCTGCAGAAAAACTTTATTTGACGGATCCGATGAAGGTAATTAATAAACAACCTCTTAGTTTCAGGCTACCGGCTACAAGCACTGCTCATGTTCATGTATTTTACAGTAAAAAGGGTAACCTATTAAAGTTGTGGAAGGGTATTTAATATGTCGTAGATGTGTGAAATATATAAATAGTGTGTATTCGTTGAATAAATGTGTCTACATGTAACTGTCGAGATAGAAGGCTGCAGTATAACGTTACACTGTAACAGTTTTGTTAATGTTCTTTATTCAGGTCAGAGTGGTTCTGAAATATCGACACTGTGATGGAAATCTATGTATGAAAGTCACAGATGATGCTGTGGTAAGTTTTGATCCCTTGCAAGTGAACTGTTTTGTTCGTGGTTTTATGTAGTTGACTTTATATTTACTGTTTTATTTCAGTGTTTGCAGTACAAAACCGACCAGGCTCAAGATGTTAAGAAGATCGAGAAACTGCATGGGAAGTTGATGAGATTAATGGTCTCCAAAGAGTCCCACAGTGGAGCCATGGAAACGGACTGAATGAATCAAAGGAGCTGCTGGGATTGGACAGTTGTTTGTTACTCATTCTGACTGACAATGAAGAGAAATGGATCTACAGGAGGATGAAGATTAAGTGTGCTCGATGTTTCTTGACTGTGTATTGAGAATGCCCAAGATTATGCTCGTTTGGAGAGCAAGCAGCAAAAGCATCCTTACAAGAGGATGGTTTTGTTTTCCTGTTTGGAGGACGGACAAAATTGTAATGATTATACAGCTGTTTTCATTTGGTCTGCCTGTTATTTAATATTTGGAGAAAATCAAGGGAATACATTTTGAAACCGGACCTCCTTAATTTCTTAGATTACGGTAAAATCTCAATCCTGAAGTTTGTATAACTATGCATGATGTACAATGAACCTAAATAAATGTTGTTGGTTTTTTTCTTCATATCTTATTTTACTTTTAACAAGTGTTACTTACTGCAAGCATTTAACGAATGCCTTTGTTGTTTGAAAAGCCATTCTTTCTGTTCATATAAGTTTCTCAGTATTTGACTACACTTCTCTCTGAAACACAAGATAGAGAAGTCGTTTCAGTTGGAATAAAACTGACAGCCTAGTTTTCAAAGTTGTAACCTAGTCTTTGAGCTATTTCATATTTTAGTTTTGTATCTACTGAAACTTCTGTGGTGGTTTGACATCTGGCTTACCTGCTTAGGATGGCCTACCAGTAGCTTCTGTCAGACAAACCCTAACCAGGACAAAAAGCTTATTACGATGTACAGTCAGCTTAATGAGATAAGACATAATTACCTGACATAACTCTCACTGGAGAAACATAACTGTCTTACCTAAGAAAACCCGTCCTGCTCCTGTCAGCTGTAAAATCGTCTTTTTTTAAACATACAAAGCCTAAGTAAACGTTCACAAATCACTCAAGTGAATTTACATTTTTAAAAGGTTTTATTTAGGTTAAATTGTAATATCTTAAACATTTCTAGAACGTTTTTATTGCAAAAGATTACTTAACTACAACCACAATGCAACATTGTGAAATTTAAAAACGTTTGTTTGGTGTGTAATTATTTGTGCACTACTGTAAAACCATGATTAGTATATGAAAGAAGTAAACAATTTTTACATAACAGAATTATCGGTATTCCCGTAACTGTTTTCCACAGTAAACGGGAGCGTGCTCAGCGCCTGACTGCAATGTGACTACATTTCCCATGATGCACTAGGCTTAGGTTACTGCGTCTTGGTTCTAAACGATCGCAGCAGCATTACTTTGCTACTGATTGAGGTAAGTGTGCTTCATATCTGGTGTTACTAATCATGACGTATTTGCAAAATTGAGTTATTAATCTAAAGCAACAGCATATCAATCGGTTGTTGCTATAACTGTATATTTATGATTATCTAATCACTGGTTATGCAGCTTTCCCGTGTTTATAAGTTTATTGATGTAACGTTACATTCAATAAGAAGTCATTTCTGTGCAGGTTAGCAACTTGGTAAAGTTAGCTCAACGATTTTTTTTCTTTCACGGAAAAGACTGCTTACTTACTAGATTACTAGATTTACACTAAAATATTTAGCCTTATTAAAATCTGTTTGTGTAATTTGTTTGTACATAAAGTAATATGTCAAAAGAGGTTATGTCTGATGTTTTGAGAATAATTCATAATTGACAGAACAGCCCACATTCTGACATTCCTGTTTACAGGGTATTTATTGTGCATTGGGACAGAGAAGAGCTTTGTCGTGCATTGTGCCCCAAATGTTGTAACCACAAAGCTGTCCATCGTAATCCCAGTGTTGGGAATGTTGTGCAACAATAAACCTCTGCTCCATTTTCTTGCATGCATGCATTAGAAGCACTTTGCCTAGTGGTTTTATGAAAGGTTGCAAGTTAAATCCCTGCAAGGGTTGATTCATAAGCTAACTATTAGAATTTCTCCCACTTTAGGTTACTTTGAGGAAATACAAATGTTATTTGTTATATTCCAGGTCGCTAAACCATGTACACAGAGTTGGCAGTGGCGTTAGGGCTCGGAACGGTGATAGCCCTGGTGTTCCTGAAGAAGAGAAAGAGTGTCCTTAAAGCTCAGGATGGGTGGTGGGGTGTGGGAACTTGTGCCCAAGGACCGGAAGATGACAGTATCCGCCCTTTCAAAGTTGAGACAACTTCAGAAGAGATTGAGGTAAATCCTGATGTACTCATCAGAATACATTTTATATAGTCGCCTCAAATATTCATATAGTAATTTTACCGGAAATGTGTGTATTTGGTCTGTCGTAATTACAAGCTATTTTATATTCCTTAGGATCTGCACCGCAGGATAGATCAGACCCGCTCTTTTCCTTCTCTTGAAGACAGTCAGTTTAACTATGGCTTCAACTCCAAATACCTTGAGAAGGTTGTGTCTTATTGGAGGAACGACTTTGACTGGAGGAAACAAGTGGATAAATTGAACAAATACCCTCATTTCAAAACCAAAATCGAAGGTGAGCCCTGACTGGCACACAGTTAAAGGTGTGATCACAGTAGCTACATTTTTTAGCGAAGGTTTGCAAAATTTAAATGCAGATTTCATGTACATCATGCAAAAACTCACAGAGCAACAGTAAATGCACCTTAAAGGAATTATTCAGCCAAAAATGAAAATTAGCTGAAAATGGCCTCATTCTAAGGCCGTCCAAGATGTATATGAGTTTGTTTCTTCATTTAAAAATGTTTGTTCAGCGTTACTTTGCTTGTTTTTAAAATGCGTGCTCTACAGTGAATGGGTGCCGTCAGAATAAAGTTTCAAACAGCTGATTAAAAACATTTAAATAATAAACACAACTCCAGTTCATCAATTAACGGCTCGTTGAGTGCTGTGTAGTTGTGAGAAACATCCATGATTACGTTTTTGTATTTATTTTATTTTATATTTTTTACTTTATACCGTAATTAGTCCCAGTTCAAAATACTAGCCCATAATTAGCAATAATGCTTCCTTCAGTTAAAAAAAGTATCCTGTGTTGTCCACCCACATCAAAATTCACACACATATTTGTTTAGAGATGTTTTAGGCTGTTTTTGTTTGAAGCAATGGTTTGAAGTTAAAAACATCTTGAGGAATGTGTTTCTTAGAAACACTTATTGTGATGGGGGGTTTTTTTCATACTGACGGCACTGATTCACTGCAGAAAATATGTAGTGCTAAGTTTTTCCAAATCTGATCTGATGAAGTAAACTACATCTACATCTTGGATGACCTGAGGCTGAGCACATTTTTAAATGTTTCAAATGTTTATTTTTGGGTGAACTATTCTTTAAAAAACTATTTTTAATCAGAAGATGTTTGTATATTGCACGTATTTTATAAAACAATATGCACAATTTTTTTTTCTGTGTCTTATTATCCAAAACAAAAGGTATCGATATTCACTATGTTCACGTGAAACCGAAAAACCTGGCCGAGGGAACCCGAGCCGTGCCTCTGATGATGGTACATGGATGGCCAGGCTCCTTCTATGAGTTTTATGGTATCATCCCCCTGCTTACGGAGCCATCCAGTCTTGATGACATAACCTTCGAAGTCATTTGTCCCTCAATACCTGGTTATGGTTTCTCAGAAGCACCACATAAGAAAGGTAAAGGGCAAACAACCCAACAGAGATTTCATTGTTTCAAACACATGTAAATGAGTCTATTTAATATTTTCAATTTATTGCATTTTTTTATGATCGTAATGTGTTTTGCACAGGTTTTGACAGTGTATGTGCAGCTCACATATTTAATAAACTGATGAAGAGGCTTGGTTTCAACCAGTACTATGTTCAAGGAGGAGACTGGGGCTCACTTATTACCACTAATATGGCCCAGCTGGAGCTCAAGTATGTATAAAAGCCAAGGCTTTGTCCGAGGCAACTGGTGCATTAATGTGCCAATATATTTGTCATTTTATTAATTTCAACAAGTTTAACATCAATACAGATCATGCATTAATTTATATTTTCTGACTTATGTGCTTTTTCTCAACATGACTGGAATGAAAAACTACAGTTTCGTAATTTTAAGAGTTATTGGGGCCCCCTGGTTGAGAACCACTGTATTTTCTCACATTGAAGTCCTCAATTAGAATGCAGTAAATCAGTCATATATGTGACCCTGGATCACAAAACCAGTCATATGTCAATTTTTGAGATTCATACGTCAAATGAAAGTTAAATAAATAAGCTTTCCGTTGATATATGGTTTGTAATATGTGGCTGAGATTCAACTATTTGAAAATCTGGAATTTGAGTGTGCAAAAAAATCTAAATATTAAAGTTGTCCAAATGGAGTTCTTAGCATATTATTAATAAGAAAAACTATGTTTTGATGTATTTGTGTTAGGAAATGTATAAAATATATTGATGGAGCATGCTTTTTACTTAATATCGTAATGATTATTTCTTTGAAAAATGCAGCATTTTGACCCATGCTGTGTGTTTTTTTTGGCTATTGCTACAAATACACCCATGTGACTTATGACTGGTTTTGTGATCCAGGGTCACATATATTGAAAGAAGATAATGTGTATAGAAATGAACATTTCAAGTACTTGAACAACAAAAATCAGTTCTTGAAATCTCTAATTTTTGTTCTCCTTAGTGCTGTGAAAGGCCTCCACATTAACTTTGCTCCACCTGGAAAAGCAGGCCTTGTCGTGATATTATCTATACTTTTTGGTCGCCGATTCCCCAAACTCTTTGGCTTCACCGAGAATGATGTAAAACGCCTTTTCCCCACCATGGAAAAGCTAGTAGTAGACGCAATAAGGGAGACTGGATACATGCACATACAGTCCACTAAACCTGACACTGCAGGTGAGAGTCGCATCGACATATTCAGCTAGAAGCAGACTTCACATATGAATCTGTTGTGACACTTGTCCATTGGATTATATATTTGGTGATATTGAACAACAGACTTGGATTTGACGCTTGACTGTATTGCACAGGCCGTGGATTGAATGATTCTCCTGTTGGTTTGGCTGCCTACATTTTGGAGAAATTTTCAACCTGGACCGATCCGGAGTTTAAGAAGCTTGAGGACGGTGGGCTGGAGAGGTAGTCATATTTAAGTTCAGCTTTATTATAGGTTGATGAAATGTGTGTTCAGTTAAATAATCTGTCGATTCCCCAACAGGAAGTTTTCTCTTGATGATCTCCTGACAAATGTGATGATCTACTGGACCTCTAGGTGCATTATATCCTCCATGCGTTTCTACAAGGAGAACTTCAGCAAAGGCCTGAACCAGCCCCATGCAAAGTAAGTGAACTAGGTAACACTTAAAAATAAATTGTCAACATCATTACTCAGGTCTTCAGTGTTTATTTGAAATAAACTAATATTTGAAATATCACTTTTGATCAACTTCTTAACGAAAAAAAACGTGTCTGTCTCTTTTGACACGATAGGCTTCCGGTTTACGTTCCGGCCGGTGTGGCCTCTTTCCCCAACGAGCTGTTACATTCCCCTAAATTGTGGGTGACACAGAAATACCATAAGCTCAAGACTTACACTCCCATGGATCGCGGGGGCCACTTTGCTGCTATGGAGGAGCCACAGTTATTGGCAGAGGATGTTCAGAACTTTGTCAAGATTGTGGAAAAGAGAAAGAAGAAATAAAGAGTTCCATGTCCTTTCTTATTCATGGGAGTAATGGAACTCACTGTTTAGATGCATAGATAAATGTATTTAAACAGAGATGACCATGAAGTAAAAAACAAGCCCTGGACCACAACACATGGCTAATCCTAATCATTACTGTCAAAAACTAGTATAATCAAATGCATTGCATTCATTTAAGGCAACAGCACTGTTTCATCCTAGAAATGAATTTAATTTGTATTATGTGCCTTAATTGTATTGCAGTTAAAATAATCATATAATAATGACAAGTGTTTTGACATTTTTTGGAATGGGACCACATGAATCAATTTAATGCTGATGTTTAACTGTGTAAAATGACAGTCAATACTTTATTGAAGCACTGTTAAATGCAGTTATTGAATGACAGTAATATGTAGTAAAGACAGAAATCACAAAAGACAGTCGGGAAGACATTTTTATTGTTATCCAGACAAAAAAATTATATCACTTTCTCATTACAAACAATTCATCAAGAGGAAAAATGAGTGTTCATGATTTAAAGCAATGCCCATCAGAGTGGCTAAGTATATCTGTTCCTCTATTCTGCATTTATCTATATAAATAAAGGTATCATCGCTTATAGACGCTCTGCAGGCCAATGCAACTGTCTCTTTTTCACATAATGGAAAGTTCTTGGTGAGAACTTTCACGACCAATCAAATAAAGAGACACTAAGTGAAGGCACGACCAAACCAATGAAGCTGGTCAGACTCCATTGCTTATGGTTTTCTGGAATGCATATTTGGGAAAATAAAATAGGAACACTTCTATAAAAAAATAAATATTCTCATAATATTTATACAAACAAATATTATGTATGGAAATATTTATTTTGCACTAACGAGAGTTGCGCTTTCCATAGAAAATGAGTCTTTAAAAATGTCATAAAAAACAATTCTCACAGTACAGTTCAGTGTTGTTTTTTTCCACATAGGCCCTCTTAGGGTTACACAGTTTTAGATTGTAGGACAGCATAGTTTAATATAGATCAACCCCTGCCTGTGCCTTAATTTGTCCTGTTGTAAAATGTGCTTGTGGTGATTTATTCCTCCTTTGATTGCTCACAGGGAAGATGCATTCTGAATTAAGACACTCTTAGGACAAAGAGAAATGATCAATGGAACAATTCTGATGCAACAGGAGTCTGTAAATGCAAATGATCTATACTATTAATAAGTATGAGTTGTGCACACATAATTCAAGTAATTTCAGGTATGACAGATGGCAACTCTACATGATCCAGTCTTACACATACATACATTATGACACTAATAATGTAAAACAAAATATGTCTTCTACACAATGAATATAATGACAAAATTCAAAGCTATGTTTACATTTTATAATTAAGAGATGATCTGTATTGGGCACTTTGATTGGAATGCTCAAGTCACTAAAATCCTAGAATTAATTTCTCATTTTAATACCAGAATGTCATCATTAATAGATTGAACCAAAAAAAAAAGTGCCATTGTGTGTTATAGAATGACTGAACATTAAATTCATAACTGTTTATAGCAGACAGACTACTATCTGTGAACTTACAATTGTGTAATTTTGATTCTAATACTGCTGGGCTAAAAATTAATGTCATAATTCATTGCCGTGAATAGATTTCTGGAGCTCATATGAAATGTACTTTTGAGTAGTAATCACTCAGGGAGACTAAAGGCAAAACCCTTGGGGTTGTTTATAAAGGATGTGTACAGCAAACCACCTTAATGGAATTAAAGGTGCATCGAGATCCATTAAAAAGTTTGTTTAACATGAAGTAGTGTTCTAAAATTACGGAGTTCATTGCATAAGATGTTTAAAAAAAAAAAGGTGCATGTAAAACAATGCAGATGGACAAAACATAGCTTTAAAAAATCAAGACAGAGCATTACGGAATCGATCTGAATGAAGTGAATAAGTGGCACAGCGATAAAAGTTATTAGTATTTCTTGCATTTAAAAAAGCAAGTGCTCCAACATGGGAGAAATGCAGGGTCTCATATCGCTTTATTTTAATGCTTTTATTGTAAAATTGTAAAAACGCATGGCGTCATGAGTGCGATGCTGGAAAAGCAGTGAGTTACGGACGCAACTGTGTGCTTACTTTAAATAATTTTAAAAACACCACATTGGAATGCAAAAATGCATTCTGTGTGAGTCCACATGTGATAAACATGATTCCACATATGATGATTGATGTTAAACTAAAACCGGTCACCAGACCCAAGATGACAGACCCACAATAAACAACCAAAAAAAAAAAAAAGAAACACCAGTAGATGTGAGACTTCCACAAACTGTTGACCAAGAGCGCATAACCTGAATATATAATCAACTGCCTGTGCTTGTGAGATTGTGACAGGTTTAGAGAAAGCTTTCATTCCAGTCATAGGCACAATACAAGGACCTACAGCAACTACAAATGGTATGGACTGAGGTCTGAAGACAAGACAGCAAAGCACAGAAAATGCCACTATAACATCAAAAAAAAAATCAAATTACAAGAAAATGAGTGCAACCAAATCGATCCATAATTATGGTCAGTAACTCACACTGAGGTTTCAATTCTATCCAGTTAGTCTTGATACTACAACAAGTATCTTCTATATCTAAGATCAAACATCCGAATAGGCTATTATAACATTGAAAAAACTTGTCTACATTTTTAACATGACCGTTTACTAAAAAAAATCATCCGTACCAAAATGATATTAAATAGGCAAATTTAAAACAACTTTTTTTTTTTGAGATGCTAAAGTATAGTTAGCCAGGCCCTCACAATGCAAAGCATCATGGGAATTTAATAGTGAGGTGTCCAGATGCTTAAAAACGGTCTTATCAGTGTCAGGCCCATGCTCCATTTGGATTAGATGATGAAACGTCAAACTAAAGCAACAATCCATTCACGAAACTACATCATACATTCATATGAGGAGGCACTTGTCACAAACAATTGGCTTCAATGAGGGAACTAGATTCAACATGCATTAGATCCATTGTATCACAATATGAGACTTGCAGATGGTCTTTTCATGAATGTTAAGCTAAAAGTTTACTACATTGAAATTGGCAATATTAGCAATTCTTCATTCACTGTAAACTTATACCTCAGTTTAGGGAACAAACACATTGACAATAGCACTTTCAAGGCAAACAGAATGGAAAGGCTAATGTAGTGAACTTTGGACGAAACTAAATCTTTGGGAGAGAAAAATCCCAAAATTTGAACTACTGACATTAAATGACTACAGATTTGTGCAAACCGTGGTCTTTCTGGTGTTAAACCATTCATCTTAAACCGGACGTTCAGCATAATTTCTTTGATTTTGTGTGTGTACTTATATCATGAACCAGCAATATTCAACTAGTATTCAATATTCAACAAGTATTCTTCAGATTCAATTTAAGACATGTAAACAGAAAGATTTAGGTGATCACTTGTGTCATTTCAGCTTGACACATCTAAATTTGTTCAAGATCTAAACATAATACAATTTTATGACAGACCACTGACATCATAAAGTACTAAATAAATAAGACAAAGTTGGGGGCACAGCGCTCCAATATTGCAAAGGGCCCACAATATAACCCACAGCTTATGGATTTAAGCTTCTTACCAAATTCAAGAGGAGAAAACAGTGAGATTTTGGCATTGTAACTGACATTTTCTTCTCAGAGCCTGTGGGAAACTAAGACCCTTCAGGCTCAGGTTGTGTGGAGATTTCACAAGGCTGTTTCCTGCACTGTATGGGCTATGTTACAAGTAGGCTGCGCAGTTATCTTTTCTCCTTCCTCTTCCCTGAGCTTGTCTTCCTCTTTAGTATAGGCAACGCCATTGCTCTCTTTCTGGGCCATCTGGTAAGGCTGAAGGTCCAGGCCTTTGGACTATAGAATAGGCATACATAATCATGGAAACAGGAATGCTGTATTTGAAATTGTATTTTGATTCGGAGCATTTAAGTGACTTACATTGTCTTCCAGTGGAGTAACACAGCAGAGTTTCTCCCTGTAGCGCTGGGGCAGAAAGAACAGCAAACTGCCAAGCACAGGGTAAATCGTACCTGGGTTTAAATCTTTCTCTTTCCAGGGCCCTGAGTGAACACAAAGCACAAAAACTTTATTGTTGCAGCCTAATGATCGATTTTGTTATTGATAACTAAAACTAAAATAATTAAAAATACATTTTGGGAACTGAAACAAAACTTTAAACATACAGTACCTACTAAATAAAAAGTAAAAAATTTGAGATGTTGCCATGACTAAAACTAAAATTATACAAAAATTGAAACTAAAATAAAACTGAAATAAAAAATGAAGCTACATTAAAAAAGAAAATTACAAAAAAAGTAACAAAATTACTAAAATGATGTTTAGCTGGGAGAAGCACGTACGACCGGCTGACTAGGATACTCCCTTTAAATAGAGCTAACTTCCCTTCTCCGATATCTCGCTTTTTCCTTCCCTCCTCCACCCCTTTCTCCGCCCTAGATTTCGATTTCCCTCACTATTTCTGTTTGTTTTATTCCAGATCGAAGGAACCTTCAGCAGAGTCCAGACCATCACGGTCAGGGCCCGGTCAGATCATTAGAACCTATGCCGTTTTACCATAGGGCCTCACATTTGATCTAAGGCTTGATTGCTGGGGATTGGATGCTGGGTATCCAGCAAGAGGAGAACTGGCCCTATCTGAGCCTGGGTTCTCCCAAGGTTTTTTTTCTCCAATTTAGTTGGAGTTTTGGTTCCTTGCCACCGTCGCCTATGGCTTGCCCGGATGGAGGCATCCAGTCCCAGTAATTAGTCGTGGCCAAGGCCCTCCCAATTCCGCCATATTTCTTATCAAGCCCAACTAAGTTCCACCTCTAGGCTTCACCTTCCTCCCTGGGGCCATTAGGGGTACGGGCCGGTCGCCGAGCTCCATCCGACCATCATAGCCCTAGGGCTAAAACCCCTGGGGTTCCAGGCTCGGTCGGGCTCTCGGCCTCCCCCCGCACGCCAAACATGCCTATGATTTTATTGAGGAAGTGTGAACTCTTGAAATGTAAATTAAAATAAAAACTAAAAATATATTTTTAGGAACAAGTTCCTAATAAATAGTATTAAATATTTATAGTATATTAATAATACAACATTCCTATTGTATAACCTAGATCTGTGTTTTTGTTTGTTTTTTTTGTTAAGACCCCTGTATATAATACTCCGTATATGACTAAAATATCAGTGCATCTACATTTGGGTCAGTTGTCATTGATATTCTTAAAATGTGTTTTCAAAATTAAATGATTAGCATTTATATGTAACTGTACTAAATGAAAAACACATTTAAATATTGAATATATTTACTTTGTATCAGTGTATCTTACCAAAATTGTAATATAAAAGTAGGCTTAATTTAAATGTATTTATAAAAGAACTTTTTTTCACATTACTCTATGCACATTCGTTTAGCTTTTTTTTTAATTTAATAATACATCTTCTCTGAAATCTTTTGCAAACTCACTAGCACCACTTTGCGGACTGGAAAACACTTCAATAAATTCTTTGTGTAATCTTACTAGGCCAATGAATTTAAACCTTATCTTTAACGTTTCACAGTTTAGACAACATGCAACATTTTCATAAAGGTAGCTTTATCAGCAGCAAAACAAAACTTTAACCTGCTTTATAGACTCATTGATAAAACCTAGGATACTACAGTGTTTGATGTGTTTTGGAAACACACTTTACCCGTAAGAAAGCTGACCAGTAGTCCCACCACAACAACTGTGGCAGAATTATGAGCACTGTACCACATGTATGATAGAGAGTACAAAGCCTGAACTCCAGAAGGCCTGAGAAGACAAGAAGATACATGAACCAATTCAGTCTGTAATATACAGTAGCTATGATTAATCTAAGCAAAGGCTACAGAAGCTAAAATAATTGATTGAATCAAGCACTTCAGAACAGGAATTTCTTGAGCACCATTGCTTTATTAAAAATATGAACCTTGGTTTAGGTGTAAGGAGTGTCGTCATCACAGCTGTTGTCATGTTTCCCACATCAGGTATGACAGTGGCATTTATCACAGGTGATGCAGATGCAGACATTCGTGAAACAAAGCTGCCGATACCGATCCAGAAAGCCATGATCAGCCCTGATCCCAGGCCAACCAGAGCACCCTGAAAACACACTTAGACCATGAAATGAAATCATACCTTTAATCATTGAATGAATTCCCCTGGCTGTATTAGTGACTAATTAAAACTGTTCAAAGGTTTGGAGTCAGTAAGATTTAAAGTAATAATAATACTTTTAAGCAAGAATGAATTAAACTGATCAAAAAGTGAAGACTTCTACTGTTATTAAAAACATTTTTTTTTACTGCTGTCATTTAAAAAATCCTATAAAATGGACAAATGTATCCAAAAATTTATTAAGCAGCATAACTGTTTTCAAAATTGATAATAATAAAAAATGTATGAGCAACAAAATCAAATATTAAAATTATTTTTGCATCACAAAAATAAATAACATTTTTAAATCTATTCAAATAGAAAACATAATAGGCAAGTTGTAAAAATATTTCACATTCACAACATTACTATTTATTATTGTATTTTCGATCAAATGAATTTGGTCAAACAGCTTTAATGAAAATGATAGACTTATGAAACTAAAAAAAAATCTTACCGACCAAAATTTTTTAACAGTTTTGCATTTATGTGGATGCTTTGCTTGTTTGACTTACAGTGGAATTGGCCCAAGGGAAAAACATCCCGAGACAGAAAAGACCTAGAAGAGGTCCACCCACCATCCCAAATATACTGAGTGCTGCCTAAAGATGTTAAAGAGATGGGGAATAAACATAGATTATTGCTAACTCTATGAATACATCACACTAAATTAATCTTATAATTACTTAAAAACCTCACCTGCAGCACAGAGCCCATTAAAGATGCGATGTATGCCATAGCCAGACACACAAGACCATAGGCAAGCGCTGTGGGGGAATTTAATGACAAAAAAAATTACCCCAAAATCCCAGGATTGCCTTTTAGCTTAGTAAGGACATTATCTTGTACTAAAATCATTATATGATTCATAGAAAAATAATGAGTGAAATAATAAGCTCTGCCTTTTAGACAGTTACTGTAAAGTAGCTTACCCAACATTTTTGATAACAGGGTGGCACGGGCCTCCGTCATGGGTCGTACATGAGGTTTGATCAGATCCTCCATGGTAACCGTTGCCAAGGAGTTGAAGGCAGATGAGATTGTGCTGTAAGATAAATAAGATACCATTTAAAGTAAGCTGACATCCTAAAAAAAATACATTAAAATTGTAATATGAGGAACTCTCCTCCCAAAAATTGGTTGATACCTGAGAGCTCCACTAAACAGACAGGCCACAAACAGTCCTGGTAAACCAGGAAGATCTCTCAACACATCCATTACAAAGTAAAGCACCATCTGCAGATGGAGAGAGGTGGAGAGTAATTTTCCCATAATAGCTGTCAAATGGTGTGATGATTTTGATACGAGAGGATAACAAGAAGGATACAGAATTGAATGACAAAGGTCACAACAAGCTGTTGTGTAAAAATAATAATTATTTTGCTTTCTATATGGGTTTGGTAATATTTTAATGTTTGCAGTTAAAAGGTAAAAACACTAATATCTGTGTGACTGACCTGGTCATTACTTTTGACATAGCCCTGATCCAGCGGGCTCTCCTCCCCATATCGAGCATACATAACCAGACCCATTAAACAGCCCAATGTGAGCACAATCTGCTGGCATGGGAACACCGCATAACAGGACCTGAAGAACAAGACACCCCAAAAAACATTTCCAAATGTACTGACCCCTTTATTAAAACAAATATTAATATTAAAATACAAATACTAACATAACATATCAATGGGCTGCTCAGAAGTTTTGTTACATTGTTACAGTAATTTAACACAACACAGAAGAACCAACACAGATGGTGCATAAAACAACGTCACAGTTTCATATTCTATTGACTTGACCAGAATGTGGAAAAGCTGGGTGTTTTCTTACATGATGGCCTCTTTCTCTGTGCGGGAGCTGAGGTATCTCTGGACCTGAGCCTGATTCACTCCATACAGGGCCAGCATGAGGAAAACACCCCCGACTCCCAAAGTCCAGAATGTGTGCCTCTCTAAAGGGTCAGGGTTTAGGCTGCCATGAGGACCACAAAACAAAGAATGTGAACTTCAGTTACAGTTAGTGTTTGTTAGATAATCTTAAAGGAACAGTTTAGATACTCTAATATGAATTGCATCACTCACTCAAGGCCTGAGATACGGCTGCCATTTTGTGCCTTCCTCCAAACTTCAGCAATACCACCTGCCTGATGGGTACCAACTATTATCACTGCCAACTGCCCCGCAAACATCACAATTGTCTGAAACACATCTGTCCAGATCACTGCTTTCAGACCACCCTGAAGAAGAAGAGAAGATCATCAGTATAAATGTATTTTCTTTTACTTTTCAATTAAATGCCCCACAGCTGGTTAAGTGTTAATTTCTTTAAAAAAAAAACCTTGTGCCGCTGAGCAACAGCAAGTAAAAAAAGAAAGTAACTAAATGCATTTATATCACATCACATGTAAACAAGGAGATGATAAACTGATGCACATCTCCATCTTACCAAAGCTGTGTAAAGTGTGCACACCAATCCCATAGCCAGCACTGCGCCCCAAAGGTCAAAACCTGTTACTGTGATCACAAACAAATTCAAACATGAAATAAACTACTTATGTGGTATACATCAACATGTGTGTCTTGTAACGCATTAATAGTCTCAGTTACCTGCATTAAGTGCAAGTGCTGGAGCATACAGAACAACTCCCATATAGATCACCTGCATAAAAACATAAATTGACAGTTGAAATGCTTTTCTGCAAACACACAAGATTGTTTTAGGACATAATAACTTGTTTCTCTGAATTGTCCCCTGTCTAGTAACTGATAGTTCTGAGAATCATTACACTTTAGATCCACAACGCTGAGTAAAATATTCTCCATATCAGTGGGGGGGGTCAGAAAAAGTTTGTAGGTGAATGTTCACATTTTTATATTGACAACAGGGTGTCTTTGTGCCTAACAAAACTGGAGTAAAAAACAATAATACTTTAGATTATTAGATTATACTCCTAAAGGTTTTTTATTGCACACATCCAGTTACTCACCATCTGAAAGATGAAGGTCACAGTGCCACATATCCGAACACTTTTACTAAAACGAAGCTCCAGATACTATGAAGAAGAAGAAGAATTTAATACAAACAGAAACCATGTAAAACCCCATAAAGCATGTTTTGGTACAGCTGGAGGGCAGCAATTTACAAATATCACATAATTTTGTTGTCAGATGGATTCATACGTGCATTACATTGATAAAATGTAATAATAAATACTTTCTAAAAACACCCTCCAAACATTTGGATAGTATCTAATATACTGCAACAAAAAAATAGTATTTGATTTTTGGAATGCATGATTTTGATTGCTTAGAATTATGCTATCAACTATTTTTATATAATGTTGGGATTTACTTTGCTATACTAAATGATTTATGATGCTAAAAAGTGGGGACCAAAAGTCTAAGACAACTTGTTAGAATGCTTCAATTTTGCACTTACAGGTCAACTTACAAAGTTCCCAACCTTTTTAATCAATGAATATCCATATTTTTTTCCTTAACTCTCCAGTTGTTTAATGATTACTAGCTAATGATTTTATTTACTGGCTGATTTGTGAAATGGTTAAACCGATTCTAATTCCCCAAAAGTCACACATACCCCAGTCTCTAAAACAATCAAACACAGTGAATTTCTAATGTGCTACCTGATACGCGCTGCTAAGACGGAGCCGATAGAAAACTGGTATGAAAATGTGTGCGGGGATGAGCAGGCCCAGGAAGTAGGAGCAGCCCAGGAACCAATACTGTGTGCCATATGTGTAAATCTCAGATGGGGCACCCAGGATGGCCACCGCTGATTGAAAGGTGGCCAGCAGTGACAGAGACACCGGAAGGCAGCGCATGCTGCGGTCGGCCAGCAGGAACTCCTGTGTGGTCCTCTGACGACCTCCTGAGAAGGCATAGTAAAGACCGATTCCTGCAGAGGCCACTAGTAGCACGACGAAAATCACGTAATCCACCGTGCTGAAGTGCATCTGGACTGTGTCCCCCATGATGCCGTGAGGTGTAGAGAGGAGCACACGCAGTGATGTGGCCCCTGGATGATCAGTGAAGGGTCAGTGGAGCGTTGAACAGTGGGCCATCATGAAGGATAGTAGGTGACTTGCTATAAGAAATAAAAACACTGTTTAGGCAAAAATGCAGAATATCAACATTACACTTACTGATTTTCCAAATTAGCATTAAGAAAACATTTGCATTGTGCAAAACAGCTGAAAAGAGAGTGTATTTTACATCACAATTTGCCCTTTTAAAACACAATCAAACAAGTTAATCTTCTGTGTGTGAAATGCATCTAAATGTAATAGATTACATTTAAACAAAAATTCATCAGAAAGAAGTCTATTGTTATATTGTTCTTACAGGATAACTGCTGTAAAGATGTCTCTAGAGTTAAAGCTGAAAGCACAGTTTGCTCACCTCATTTGATTAAAGCTCTACATTATTTTATTATTTTTTCCCGAGCTGCTTATAGGTGGCCTTAGGACACAGCATGGTTTTAGCAGTGTGATTCAGCAGGGAAACTTTACCAAAGGTTTAATTAAAAAATAACACAGAAAAAACATCATCTGTGTTAAAGAATAATTTGATTGTTTTGGTTTCTATATTTCATGCCACTCAAAACTAGTAAATAAATGAAATCATTGCTATTTTGTGAAGTTCCAGACACTGATCAAAACAAAACAAATGTCTCAATGGAGGTAAAACAATAAATACATACATAAAAAAAAATAAAAATAAATCAGTCACCAGTTTATCAATCACACAACCCGCTGAAATCAGAGTCTTGTGAGACATAACGACATAACATAGTTTATTCAATGAGTCATCATGTGACTTAGAAATCTCTTTTTAATTTAATATTGTGTCTCTAGGGCTTCCTGTCATAACAAAGCAGCTTACAAGCAACTATTCTAACATATTCTGACATTCTGTAGGGTTCAAGCTTATTCACACAAACATGTGTTGAATGCAAAAAGCACTGTGGGTCAGTCTATTTAGGCTAGAGGAGTCAGGCTCAATGAAAAAATGTAATCCGTTACAACGAGAGGATGATGTGGATGAAATAGCAAATCTCGCTATGATCACATACTGTAGCTTTACTCCAACTGAAACCATCTGAACAGGATTTTTTTAATACTCTCATTAAGTGAGCATGCATTACACTGAACAAAGGTGTCAGTAAAGACAATTAAAATATTAAAAACAATTTCTACTTTAAATACATGGTGTTTGATAATTGTTTTATAATAGGAAGAATGTTTCTTCTGCGACCTAATTTCTCAATAGTGCGACTAAACAAAATCTGAGGTTGCACCAAAGAGTATACAAGCCCAAGTACTTCTATACTCTTTGGTTGGGGGGTTTATATAATTGTACTGTATAATAAAATCAATCCTTTTAAATTGTAATATATTTGAAAATTACTGTTTTTACATTAGATTTTTTTGCAGCCTTGGTAAACACAAGTCTTTCAAAAACATACCTTTCAAAAAATCTTACCAACCCAAAACAATATAGTGCAAAATTCAAAAGTGATCAGAAGGCACTGTCCTTCATTTCAGACACATTTCATTTTAATTCATGAACACATTTAGTAGCAAGCAAGTTCCATAACACCCTGTAAAATGGTCAAAGGTCAAGCATCATACTAAACTTTCTTGCAACTGAGTTTGTTAATTGTCATTTATTGACTACACTTGTAAATTAGTTGCATACAACGAACACTATTTACTGCACACAATCCTGTCCTGTCCAGTGGAACAATACAGCCTATGAGAAACCACATGCTTCAAGTACTACAGCAAATATGACCATTTTCATTTTGAGGTCGAGAACACTTGAGTACAACTCACTTGTGTAACTAGGTCCAAATGAAAATCACTGAAAATCTGTATCTAATCTGTAATCTGTATATATATATATTACACAGATCATTTTAGGGGAAGGCTTCTGATCGCGATGGCATGCAAAGCGAAAAGAAATTAACCACCTAGTGATTTAATATGTGTTAACCACCATGGCTGATTTTCACCTGAATTTGGCAAGTTATTCATTTCAGACTCTGGCTGGGGGACACCATGTGTTGAAATATACTCTACATGACTCTAACAGCAGTTGGGAAGACCTTTAAACTAGATCTCCGGAATATGAGCCAAGCCATAAATAATGATAAAATCATTTTACATGCTTTGATAGGCAGATGATAACAGTATATCACTGACAAAACTCACATAGCTTAATTCATTTTGCTTCATCACAGCTGTTGTTACGGCTGTAGTTTGCTAAAAGATAAGTCTCACGTGTGGCATGATAAGGACATGAGCGAAAGACTCTGACCTAGAAGGTCTGTGACAAACTCAGATAACAACACAGCACAAAAGATGTTTGGGTTGGAATGGAGGGTTTCTCACAAGTTTAATAATTTTTACTCATTGTTTGAAAAAAGGAAAGGACAAATCGGTTCTTATCTGCAGAACAGTGGTGAAAAATTCAAGAACACACAGGCTTGGTTAACTCAAAAAAAGAATGTTCGCTCTGAATCTTTCCTATTGCTGTGCAAAATAGCTTGGGTTTTTTAGTTTAACACTTTAAAAAAAATACAAAATATATGATGGATATGAAATAAAATGAGACGTATCAAAGGAATAAAATGGACAGACCTGTTTCGTTTCTATGGTCACAAGGCTTTTGATGATCAAACAGTGGGATAAAGGCATAGCAAAGTGTCCGTTTGATTTTCTTTAGCCTCTATGATCAAGCCCTGCTCTTGCATATGATCCATTAAACACAGCTTATGACTCATCAGCAGCTTCAGAACCCAGTGTATTACACAGCGTACCCCGACACTGCCAATAAATAGTAAATATCAGCTGTTCTGAACCATCCAATCAACTAACAACCCAACTGTCCCATTATTTATTGTGGTTTAGCATGAGCGCCGCTATAATTTGCCTTATTCAAAAAAGGCACAATATTTCTCTGATAAATAGGGATGTCAGTGTAACATTAATTTAGTGGAATTGATTCTAAAAAAAAACAATGTTTTCTACCAGCAGAGCAAATGTACATCGAAAAACCACTTCCAGTTTTTAGCCCTATTAAAATGGCAAGGCTGTCAGCAAGTACATTCTGTTATAACAATTTAATCTTTTATTTTCTTTTGTATCTTTATTTTGCTTTTTGTAACAAGAAAGCCTTGATAACAATTGACAATATGTTCTTATATTACGTATGTACGAAATGAGTCCTCCACCATCTTTAAAAAAAACTGAATGTACATGCCATACATAAAATCTATGAGAACCTAATTATTAATACTAACAACAATAAAATAATAAAAATATCTCAATCTTAAATAAAGATAAAACTGAAAAATAATAAAGATAAATAGGTTCATAAGATGCATCACTGATAGATACAGCTTTACAATTAAGAAAAAAATATATAAAAAATTATCTAAAAACATATTTTTTTTATATTTTTTACAAAATGTGTGTATATTTATTATGTATACATAAATACACACACATGCATGTATGTTTAAGAACAATGTTATGTTTATATATTAAATATTTATATATGATATAAATTATATGAATATAAGTATATGTAAATACATGTAGGCCTAAATATTTCCAATATATATATATATTAATATATATTAATCACGATTAATCTTTTGACAACATTAGTAACAATAACAATGCAAAATAAGATAAATAATCAAGTAAAAATAACTATAATCTTTTATATTCTAACACAGTGATAGACCAAAATTCATATGTTGGAGTCATAAGAACCATGTTAATCGCTCACTATATTTTACATCAGATAACAGGAAATAAAACAAGACAATGATATTGAATAGAACAAGTTCTGACATGAATTATAGTCCTGGTGAAATCAAGTTCGTGAAAACCTG
The DNA here is from genome assembly GCA_032359235.1 of Enteromius mattozi. Lineage (NCBI taxonomy): Eukaryota > Metazoa > Chordata > Actinopteri > Cypriniformes > Cyprinidae > Enteromius > Enteromius mattozi. The sequence continues at coordinate 14,782,116 of JAUMHE010000075.1, forward strand.
TTGTGCTGCCTAAAATACCAAGCTCACAGAATGCCAGCAGGCCAACCAACATAATTAACACTGCCTGAAGTCATTGTTTCACCAGCACCAGGATTAGCAACTTAACAAATCTGGACTAAATGTAAACCACCAAGTCACAAAAAGGAACTGTTCAGCCAAAAATGAAAATTCCGTCATTATTTATTCACACCTGAGTTGTTTCAAACCGTTAAGAGTTTCACTAACCCTTAAACCCTGCACTTTCTGGTTACTCTGCTGGGCACCTGTGTGAACTTGAGGAGAACTGCTTTCATAAAACTAGCCTATCCATTTAAACCTATCCAACCTACAAAACCTTAATCATGGCTGTAGATGTTTTTACAACACATATTATGCAACCTGACTTCATAAAAAAAATGTTTGGCTGTGATACTCTTCATAAATTCATGTTCAAAGATCAAGATTTGTCCATATGCGATCTGACAAACACTATGCAGCAACTTATTGGCATACTAACCCTATTCATATCCCTAAACCTAACCCTCTCCATAACTTATCCCTAAAATCAGAGGGAAGTGAAAAGGTGAATAATAACCCAACAAACACCCAACGCTGCCTCGACGTAGCCAACCTTTTAGCCACGTTGTAACAACATGGCTAAAAGGCTGTTAGTTCTACGTTGTGTAGCTAAGGTTCGTTTTCATTGACCAAGACTCACTGATTCAGTTTCACGTTCAGATTTCTTTCATTTGAGCCAATTAAGGCAGAAAACGTAAATAACACTCATTAACCCAGCAAGTCATATTGCATTTCATATTGATCCCTGCTGAAAAAAACAGCATGCTCGTTAGGTATGTTCGATGCTGGGATGCTGGTCCTTTGCTGGTTTATGCTGGTCACATGCTGGCAAAGGAAGAAATGTGCATACATAAAAAAAAAAATTCAACATTTTACTTTCAATTATGACATAACTGACTGTTTTCGGGCATATGCTCCAAGATGTGATCAGTTTAGCCATCTAAACACAATTAGAGACATATAAATATCATGCATTTCACAATGTAAAAAATAAGATAAATGTGGGATAAATATCCAATTGTTTGTGCAAAGAGTGGAAGCTGAAGCGAGCTTTGAAGGACACGGAGGCACTAGTGGGATCACTTGCATTTTTTTTGTGCTTAAGAGTGGAAAATTAAAACACCCTCGTTTTTCCTCATTAAGGAAATAGTACACATCATTTGGAACTGCAAATAGTTTTATTTGTTCGCACTCACAATATCAACAAAACTTTAAGAAAACAAACTGGCTTTCTGCAGTCTCGATCTTGAGCAGGAACGCTTCACAAAAACGGAACCAAAAAATCCGTAAATACTTGCCTCACTGACATGATAAATATATTTATAGAATGCTAAAATGACTACTTTAAAATTAAAAATACAATTCGAATAAAAACTTCGTTCATTAGGCCTTTGTGCATTTCTCTCTAAAGGCACGTCCAGTGAAGAGATATGTTCCTCAACTTCCTATTCTTTAGTTTAGTTTTTAGTGTCACACTTAACTTGTGCCTTTCTCTCTGGATTTGTTTATCTTTATTGGACTGTTGATGTCTACCGAACTTCTCGTCTGCGCTCCCGTCCCGTATTCTCCAGTCCCGAGTCCGCCTCATCGGCCGGTGACCTGCTGACTGTCTCAGCTGCTTTCCTTTTTGTTCAGCAAACGTTCTCAAATGCCTTTTTATGCAGCTTTTTTATTTGTAGTCTATTGTATTTGAGCAAAATATAATTAATGCACTCTATATTAACGTGTGGTTTTTAATGTATGTTTTGGTAGTGTAAACTATATATGCAATGTTTGAATAAAGTTGGATTATATGAACTTGTATGGCATTTGAACTTTTTAATATTACATAGCAGGTTTTACGTTAAAAAGAACAGTTAATGATAAACATTATTTTAAAAAGCATTATTTTAAAGTATGTTGTGTGTCGTTATTAAGAGATTCACCACAAAATAAATAAATA
>JAUMHE010000075.1:14801995-14817980 GCA_032359235.1 Enteromius mattozi
ATCAGAAAGGCTGAAAGAGTGGAATGTACTCCAAATGTAAAATGTAAAAAGTTTTTTTTGCAGTTTAAATTTTTTTTTCTGATGATTATTGTTATTATTATTCATAATAATAGTAATATAAAAAAACAATTATTATAGTATACTTGAATTCATAATGATAATTATAATAGCTGTTTGTTGTTATTATTTTACCAACCAGTTATACCAGTTTTTGTTGTTGTTATTGTCTGATCAGCAATATTATCCTGCCATAAATCATTCTATTTGTGTGCTTTTTTCCCCCCTTTGAAGTGCATTTAGGGAGAGACTGCAGTTATATCATTAAAAAATTTGATGAGTTTAATGAGAGTAAGATTTTCTAACAATATTTAACTTAATAATTGTTGTAAAAATTATTGTTTTTACAAATGTTATATTGTTATATAGGCAATAATAAAATTAATGGTATTAGGTTGATTATTCTTAGAAATTATTATTATTATTGCTGACAATAAAATGCTAATTATAAAAAATAAATGTTATTTTTCAATTATGGCTGTGAAAAATCTTGTTTTCGTATCTACAGTTGTAGAATGTTGTACATGCTATCAATGATTATAGTATGTTAAAAGCGCAAAAAAAAAGTCTGTGTATATATATATATAAAATAAATAATTGTTATTATTAATGAATTATTAATTACCATCCTTAGCTGATTAGGTGCATCAAATAGGATTTTATCCTGCCTTATGTTATTTTACTTGCTCAAGTGCTTTCTTTGTTTGCCACTGGAAAAAGCTTTAATACTTTTTGAAGGCCCCAAATATGCAAAGCTCGTGGTCAGAATTCACAGCTCACTGTCACCCCTCGACATTCCAGCACATATTCATATAAGCATGTCCCTTACACGAACCTGCCAGGAGAGAGATAGAAGATGTGGACTTCCTTGTTTTCAAAGTGTTTTGTTTATGCTTTAGTTTGATTAAACAGGAGTGTGTACCCACCTTATAACTTTAACCTAATAACTAAATAGCCCATGGATAAAAAAACCCCAACAGGTTTTGTGTGTGTGTAAATATAATATATGTATGTATTTATGTTATACTAAATCTCAAGTAATTTAAGTATTTTCATAAAATTCAGCTATTGATAATATAGTTGCTGTATAGTCTTACAAATCTCCCTCATGTTTTTGTTTACATATCCTCACAACTCAGTGAGTAAATGATCAGCAGTCAAATCCAGATTCCAGCGTGGCCAAAAGGCTAGGATATCGCACGGCGCGCTCTTGCAGTTTCCTTCCCTGGATGTCGGTGCGAGCGTCTCTCTCTGCCGCAGCGTGGAGAGGGGCGCTCAGCTGTGCCTCCCTAGACGTCAGAGAGCTGACCTACATCTCTCTCGAAAAAAGCTTGTGCAGCAGCCTGTGAGAATGTGTGGGGGTAGGGAGAGCGCGCCAGAGCGAACTAGCAAATGAACGAGTGAGAGGGACAGGAAAGCAAGCCTGCTCAAGCCAGTGAACAGACGCCCACCTTGTGCAATGAGAATGGCGAGAGGGGGACCCGGGGCTCGGTGTCCCATGTCTTGTTATCAGATCATGCCTGAGCTTAACAACAACTCAGGGTTATGTTTCAAAACGCACGGGAACGGCGTAAGACTGACAAACTCCACTTTCCCTTTGCGTGGAAGTTTGGGCGAGGGGCAACAGTTTCTGCGAGTGTAGCATCTGCTAACTGCTTCCTTTGCCTCAGGAGTTGTATTTACAGATAGCAGAGGTGGGAGGGACAGTCTCGCTCCTAAAGTTCAGAAGTACAGGATGTTGTAACAAGCTCAGTGTGAGTGAAACATCAGTTTCTCCTTGGAGAGCATGTGCCACACTCTGTCCCGTTATAAACCTTGTCATTTTTGACACCCCTTTTCACTCTCTAACTTTGAAAAATCTCAGCTGTTACTTAAAAAACAACAACAAAAAAACATGCATGCATATTTGATCTTTTTGTCTGTGGGAGGGATTCAATAATTTTTTCTCCCAATTCATTTAATGGGAAAAACACAATTAAATTTGCTTTGTTAATAATTGGTATTTTAATCTTTGTTTTTGTGTGTGTGTGTTGTTTTAATTGCTATAAAAATAATTGTATTTTAATATCCCTTATAATAAAACAATTCTTAATTTATTAATTATGAGCAAACTTATCACTGTTTTAATGAAAGTTTTATCTGTCATGGGATTGTAAATAACAGATAGTTAATGAAACAACCCAATGCTCAAATAGAAATCCTTCTTAATAATTGGTCCAAAGATACTCTAAAGTAGGAAAAAGGGTGCAATTATTTAAAGGGTTAGTGAAATGAATTTTCTGTCATTAACCTGATGTCGTTTCAAACCCATAAGACCTTCGTTCATCTTCAGAACACAAATTAAGATATTTTGGATGGAATCAGAATAACAGAATTTTCATTTTGGGGTGAACTGACCCTTTAAACTTTTTGCTTATGAAACAAATATCTTGATTAAAGAATATTTGGCTATATGTACAAGAAAAGAAGACAATACTAAATAAAAAACATAACAATCCTGTTGACAAATATGTTGGTTTCTGTGGCGTTGAATGTATAAACAAAAGACTAGTAAAATTGTTTTCTAGCCTGGAAGCCATGTGATGGTAGTATGAGACAAAAGTTGAAAGCTATTGCAAATAATGCAGAGATTGCTTGAATATGTATTGAAATTGCAAAATCCAGAGGGACTGACTGCTGTGGGAACTTGTCAACATTGAGCAGCTGTTTTAGGATTCTGGAAAGGGGTTGAAAGTCAACACCTTATTCTAAATATTTAGCATTTTGCCTTTTCCATCATTTTATTTGTAAAATACCAAGTTACCTGCAAAGCATAAATTGGTCTACTCTTTTCAGTAAACTTCCCACAGTAATACTTCATAATAAATGTTCCTGCGTTAAAGATGAAAATAAATGCAGATATAATTTAAACCTACAAATTTTTATTCATTGTGGTGTGGTCGATATGTGTGCATAGAGAGAAGCTTTGTCTTTAAATGGCATTGGTCATCTAGCTTTCATAAATGTTCCGTTCTCTCCGGTGTTCACAGTCGGTGACTATATTAAGCAAATAAATATGAAAGATTTTATCGTTAGGTTTACTGTTTCAGTTTGTAAATTCAGAGGTTCTTATGCTTATATCGATGAGTAATGAGGAAGTAGTCTATTATTAGATTCTTACTACTAACAATCAGTTAGAGAGATATTTTTCTGTGTTGCATTAGTCCAGTTTAGCATCTCTCTTCTTCTGTCAACAGAGCATACAGATGGAAACATTTAGTGAAATCTGCTTCTATGCCCTAATTCACTTTGTTTCTCCAGAGGTTATTGTCATTATGCTTCTTGAAGTGTTTTGAATTTGAATGTTTCCTGAAAGTCATTTCAGTCTATATGCAGATGTTACGTGCATGTTCAGAGTTTTCATCCAACCAGATGTTAGTAAGATCTATCATTGTTTGGAGATGCAAGTAATTACTACACAAACTGTGGACGACACATTAGAAGAGTCACTTGCAGTGAAAATCTATTTTTTTTTTCTTTTTTGAACAAAGCTTTCGTGAATGACTATACACACATTTTCTTTTCTTTTTTCCTTTTTTAGTTGCTTTGCTTTTCATATCAACCTCCTTCATAGATTTCAGAAGGCCAGTGTTGTATTTCTATTAGATGCACTAAACATCGTATAAGCAGCATCATACTTTTCCAGTCCTAACATTTCTGTTGTCCTTCTGGCTCTGTTGTTTTTCTACAGATAAATATATATTTAAAAAAAAAATTTTTAGACTTATTTTCAAGACAAAATTTTGGTTTATGCGTGTTTAGTTTGTCGTAATATATGCTCTGACCTAACCCTAACCCTAAAAGAAATGCTCAACAAATATTTTGAGTAACAGAATAGATAGACAAGAGTTTGTCAAGAAAGCACAAAGTTCTCAGACTTTACGGTTTACTTTCAGCAGCCTTTCTCAAGTCTTCAATGTCACATGATCCTGAAAACAAACTATTTTTTTATCATTTCAATGCAGCGCAAGAATTTTTTTAACCCCAACTAGAGACTATAACAAGGCCTGTGGAGACATTCTTTACGTTTGAGAGCTGAAGTGCTGCATTATTTGTGGTTGTCGTCTGCATTTGCTTGCAAAATAGATGCATTTTGCTAATGTGTTATCATAGCTGGTACTTAATTACCGCTCATTTGCATAAACCAGTGTGGTTTATTATCATTTCCAAATCAAAATGTACACCTACATGCATTGCAAGTGTGCTGATGACTTTATGATATCTTGACTTTCTCATCATACGGTACTAGAACAGCATATGATTGCGGTGTTTAAAAAAAAAAGAAAAACACAAGATAATGCTGACAATAGCTGAGCTTGCAAGATGTTTTTATTAAAAAATAAAAAAATGAGGAGACAACAGCTACTGCATTCGGTATTCTTTGATCATGCTGCTGACATTTTAAAACTCAGATTTTCATTTCTACTATCTACACTAAATTTGATAAATGAACTGCATTTCTCATACATGACCAAATCCTATTGCGTTACATAACAGTGCTTTCTGAAATACTCAATTCTGATTTGTGGCATTCTCCATATTTTATATTTAATGTCTAATGAATAACAAACTGTTCAACTGACTACAACCAATTTATTCTGTATCATGCAGCAGTCTCTCATTTTTTCTCACTTAATACTGAAATTTGTGCCTATCTAGGCTATTTAGTATGTAGCTTTCATTTTGTGTGTATTCCATTGGATTCACACCTAGCTTGACTACTCTGCACTATAGTAACCTATTTTAGATTTAGGCTCATAGTTCTGGAGCACAGTAGAGCATATCAGGTATAATGAGGTATGTACTGCCACCTCTGCAGAGAAGTAATAAGCTTTGCATTGTCACATAGGAAGGATTTTCATTTTGAGGTTGTCTCGTTTTGCTGTCAGTTCGGGTGATACGGTCATTTGCCATATATTTTTTTTTTATGTAAAGATAAATAATAATAATGACTAATCAATAGAACTTCTCAAGCTTCTTAAAAGCATTTTTCCTCCTAATTTAATTGTTTTATTTACCCTCATATTATATTGTGGGAAACTTGTTAGTAAAACATGAATTATTTTGTTTTTGTCTTAAGCGGGCTTTAACTCCAGGCTGTTTTTTGTTTTAAATACCAATGCATTTTAATCTAATTTTTGTGTTATATAGCTTAATATCATGCCACTGTAATACATATCTAGGTTGTGTTTCAAAATAATGAAGCTAGTATTCATTATTAATAAACGTAGCCCTACACTTTTTGTTTCAAATATGCTGGTAACCTTGTTCTCTAAAAAATGAAAAGATATGATCCCACTGGTGCTTAAATTGATAGCCTGCACTTCAAATTCCTCAAGGGCCCCATGAGAATCAATATTGTTGGTAGAGAATACTGGTCTGGAACAAGAACAAAGGCCCATCTGAAGTCAAAAGCTTTATGGCTTCCTAGTCGCTATAATATAGAACGCACACAAGCACTCAATCAATCAAACCTTCGGTGCTCTCTGCCCTAGGTCTCACATCTGTTGAGGTGAAGTTAAAGGTTCTTAATTAACGCAGCAGGAAATCTTTGCTTTCATCTTCTCGCTGTATACAAATCATCAGATTTGATCACAGCTCAGCGCCGATCAGCTGCTTGCCCGAAGCTGGCATCCAAATAGATTAGCTCCTCATTTTATAACCTCTTTCTTTTCATGAAACTTCGTGGCAAAGCTTGAGACAGTGCTGGCTTTCATCACTGTTAGATTATGTGTGTCTTAAGGGGCTTTTACAATGACAGCGATTTGATGATTGTGGAATTGATTTTATTACCTCAATCCCAGTTAATTTTTTCTTGTGATTCATCCGCAGGTTGCATTGAGTGCCCATTTCCTCCTGCCTCCCCTAGTGGGATGGTTCTGCATGACAGGGAGGGTATGGTTCTGTAGGCTACCCCCTCTCTGTCCTCCAGTTCCCATCCCATAAACCCAGTGGACCACAGCCATAGTGTTCCCTTCAATGAAGATCCCTCTGGAGCCCTAGATCAAGTAAGTCAGCCACGTTGGGTTTTAAAGACCAAGACTCTGTCAACCCAGTGACCTCCGGTATTAAATAGCTAAATTTTCTCTGTACGCTTCAGTAACTTTCATTTATAACACCAAAAGACGACTTTTAAACAAATTTGGATCTAGACCCATTTTGTATGTGATACAAAAGCTAAAAGGCATTCACTTCCATTGCTGTATAGATGTACGATACGAAGTCATAAATGCTTTCTTTTTTTCGTGAGCTTGAAATGTTTGCCCGCTTTTTAACCATCAAGGTCCTCCGTAAAGTCACAATCTGTGATGTTGAGCAGCAGGTTCTAGATGTGGATATGGTGCAATTGTATAAACACTTTGGCAAGCTGGAGTTAGGCTTTATTAGTGTGGCTTATAACTAGATGTAGTGTAACAGACCTTACAGTTGCTATGGCAATGCAAAAAATGATTTTGCACAGCACACACATGAATCTATGACTAGATTTTCTCAGTGTGTAGGTTTTTCATATTCACTGAGAGCATGACTTTCATGTATACTTGATGTTACATAACTTCTGCTTACTTTTCCAGGTTGCGCTGATAGATAAATGCCACGTAGTTTAGTTTATTTAAAAAAAATCAAATGTAAATAAATAAAAATGTAAATAAAATAATAGACAAAATGCAAACTAAAATAAATAAAATTAAGCATTTTAAAATAATTAAATATATATGCTAAGTCAGTTCTTTTGTGAAATCTAACATGGTTGACTGCATGCTAGGTAGCTATGGTTGACAACAGTACTGCAGTATTATTTTAGTATTTATATAGTTTTATAATGTTTTTTTTTATAGTATGTATTTTCTTTTAAATTTAAGTTTCAGTAATGTTATTACAATATATATAATTTATATTTATTGGTTTAAATTACTGATTTTTAACAGTATAGCACACCTTAGGACTGATGATCATATTCTACTGCTGTGTATATATAGCCTAAAATTCCTGTAAATTCTTTTTGCACAGGTTACGTTGGGTGTCCATTCTCTGCTGCCTCCCCCCGGTGGGATGGTTCTTCATGACAGGGAGGGTGTGGCGCCGTAGCCCCCTCTCCTTGAGATCTCTCCCACCCCATAAACCCAGTGGACCACAGCCATAGTGTTCCCCTCAATGAGCATCCCTCTGGAGCCCTAGATCAAGTAAGTTGGCAAATAATACAGAAGCTCAAAGCTGCATTAAAAAATAACCTGAATTGGCAACATCTGAAACTGTGGATCCAGCAGTAACAAGCTTTTTTATTGGAGGAAATGTTTACATAATCATCCAGTGTTTTGGAGGAACTAACTACGAGTTGTGATGGTACTAACTGGACTGCATTCTTAGTGGCGTGACAGTAGCTGTTTTCAAAATAGTGTAGTGCTTCCAGTAACAAGCTTTTTTCTCCAAATAATAGCGGCATGACTAAACGTTACATCACCGTTGTTTATGTCACATTACATTACACATGTAGCCTCATGTAGGCAGAGGAAAAATCAGATACATAATATTGGGTATTCATTTAAATGAATCTAATGGTTAGATCATACGTTGTTTTATAGTGATTTAAAAAAAATGTTTAGGGTCTTTTTAGTTTTTTTTGGCAGGATGAATAAATTTATTCCAAAGAATGCGTGACAGTACATACATGCATAATGTTATGAACCTTCTATTAGTCTAAGTTTCCTGGAAAAATTATGATAAGAATAAATGGTGTATAGCATAAATCGGCACATTAGTAAAATTTCTGAATGATCATGTGACACTGAAGACTGGAGTAAAGGCTGCTGAAAATTCAGCTTTGCCATCAAGCAAATAAATTACATAAATAGAACATAGTTCATTTAAATTGTAATGTTTCACAATAATATTTCTTTTTTAATTTAATTAATGCAGTCTTTGTGAGCATGTGCCTTTTTTAAAGCACATTGTGAAATCTTAATGACCTCTGATGATGGTATTGTAAAGTTGTTTCTGCTTTTTTTATTTGTTTATATAAATTAGGGGGAGTTTATATATTTATTAGCATACCAGCAAACACTTAGCATTAATATTATTAAAAATATCTTTCTTTTTTTGTGCATGTCGAGCTGTCTGTTCTCTTCTTTTTTCATTTTCAGTTAATTATACAATTGCCATATAATTATTACACCCAATTTATTTATTTATTTATTTTGTAACTTGTTCTGTAGCTTTCTAAAAATATTCTGTTTCTTGTATCTTGGCACAAAATAGTTTCACTTCTGCTTGTATTCTTCTTATTTAGATAAAGGCATTTATTAAATTAACAAATGTAAATGTGGAAGTAGCTTCCAAAACTATAACGCTATTATAGTTCTCTTATTGTTTAAGTCACAACTGCCAACTAATTGTCATCGATAAATTGTGTCCATAAGACAGTAGTTTCTGTGCAGACAAGTAAGTAAGCTTTGAGGCGTTTCAGATATGAATGGTCGGTGCAGGTGTAACACTTTTCCTGGCCCCACTGAATGGTGTTTAATGCATTTGCTTACACTAGATGTGTAGTGGTAGTTCAACAGAGCCTACAGTTGTCATGGTAATGTGAAACCCGACTGTGCCTGCACTGCATCTGTCTGCGCTCTTATTTTGCAGTTAAATTTTCACACTCACACTTGGGTAGTTTAATTATTAGCATGGTTTTAATGTATGCATGTTTGCACTTTTGTTGATTGCTGTATTCTTGTCTTTAATGCATTCTAGTTCCACCCACACTGAAATCTAATTAGTCTAAATTACAGATCCTCATGCATAGTAATCATCAAATATGAGCAAAGAGAGATAGGTTGTAGAAGTTTGCTTAATAGCATTTTATATGTTTGATGTTAGTGCAGACCTTTTTTTTTTTTTCTAGGATGGTGCCATGATTGCCTTAATTTAGGAGAAAAAAAAAAATGTAATTCATTCTCTTTTCACAAACAGGCTTATATTCTTAGTTTGTTGTAGTCCCGGTTAATAAGATTATTGCAAGTAAATCCAACCAGCTACATTAAATAAAAGATTTACCATAGCAGAGCTTAGAGGAGTGAGAACAGAGCGCTTGATTCTTCCTCCGCACTTTCATTTCTGTAAATTAAAGCAAGTAAAAATGTGATCAATTAGTCAAGCACACAAAAATTCAGCAGCATTTACCTCCCTGTTGTATATTCTAAATGTTTTAAGATGCAGATCGTACAACGTAGACACACAGATGTAGGTTATAGCTGTCAGATGGTATGTTTTCATGCTAGTTACTGTTATTATACAAGCTGTAATCAAATGCAAAAACCCACGACTAAAATGTAATTTACTCCATTTCCTAATGTATGGAAAAATGCTCATGCTAATCACTTAGTTGCCTGGAAACCGGCTGAATTGACAGACCTCCCTCTTAATATGAGCGTAATCACTGACGTGCATGAATTAGTCAAAGACCCTAATGGCTTCTCAACTCTGTTTGGAAAAAGGCATTTTGTTTAGCTTATACGATGATTGTGTGAGTGTGTCTGCGTTTTCTTTAAAGGTGTTTGTGCTGATCGTACGCTGCTCTGACACCTGGTTTCTTAGCCGTAGTCGTCAGACTTCTCTTTACTGCTTCCGCATGCTTATGTTGTACTCTCCCAACAATTTTCCCCCATAATTATCGGATTTTGTTTGACATGTGTTTTGTGTTATGGAACCCGTGATCTTTTTCTCATATCAACAGTACAGTGTTATATAGTAAGGTTTGGGTAATTTAATGCTGATGCTAATCTTTTCATGATTAATATTCAACGTTTTAATTTGCATTGAATTTTACATTTGGTTCTTTGCAAGACTGCAGCCTGAGGTCAGAAGAGGTGAAAAATACTATGGAGACTATTGAAAAATCAAGTGCATACTCAAGGGTGCAATTACACTGAATAGAAAAGAAAAGCTATCGTGTAACAGTGGTTTTCAAACAGATTCTGAGTTTACTTTGTTTTTAAACCTATAAAACCCAAGCATGCAGTTTTGTGTGTGCAGCTTTGTGTGTGTTATTGGCTTGTGTGCACAAGGGGAATATGTGCATGAATGAAGACACCGAACAGAGGTAGATTTCAAAAGATGTGTTCCTTTATCATCGCTATCAAGTAAACACAGTTTTAAAATAACAAACATTGATTCTTTATTTCTCAAACTGCATAAGAATCCTCTGACCTCATTTTAAACCAGGCTTGTTTGCATGCTGTCAAAGCTGACACTGTAATTTAGAGCTGTTCAGATCCTGCCTCTCTGTAGTTATGTCAGTGCATATTGCTGCTACTATAGCTTCGGTGTGCCATGTTGAAAAGAGCCCTTCTGCAGTGGACTGTAAGACAGACATATGAAATCATATGAAGTCTTTTTTTCATCAAAATCATTCATTATGCAATTTGGTGATATGCTAATACGTATTTGGTCAAGAAGTAATATACAAATCAGAAATATCACTGTAGGCCCATATCTTATGTGTAATAATGTCTTTTTAAAATATTTAAATACTTTTATGGTACTTATATGCTTAAAGCTTTGTAGTTTTCATCAAAAATATAATATAAAAATAATAATAATAATGCAATGAAAATTGGAAGATGTACAAATAAACATTGTTTAAAAGCAAGATGTATCCTATTTTAAATATTTAACATGATTTTTCTAAAAAATAAAATAATGATAATTAAGCGAACCCAAGTTGATACAGTCCAGTTCATCTTAAGATATTACTAACAATATTAGTTGTTCTGACCTTTACTTAATATACGTCATTATCAGTCAGTCAATCAGTAAAGTCCAGTCAACCTGAAAACAGCCTAATAAACTCTTAACCAATTCATTTTGAAAATTGTTAATTTGTGCATGCCTTGAATCATTATATACAATTTTTAAAAAATGATTCTGGACAAATTTCAGCTTTGTGAAGCTCACGATTCTTTGAAAAATATTGAATAAGTTGGCGCATTGTCAAAGAATGAGTCACCACTGTTGCTTCAGCCTCACACTGTGTTCAGATTTTCAGGGAGAGCTGTATACATTTTCTCTCTCGTCTGTATTGCTATGGGGAGGTAGACAGCAACAGTGACTCCACGGCTTCTCATGGAGCAAACCATTGACAGACCGAGGGGGACGGGTGTGTGCAATCAGGCGTGAGATTTGTCTGTTTTGAAACTTCATCGCACTGCCGCTGGTCTCCTCTACGAGGGCCTCTTCCTTCTCCTGTTGAGCTGTGCCCTATTAGCTCACATTTATGAGACGCATTTTCTCTTTTCGCCTGGCGTGAGCACTGATAAGAGTGTGTAAACAATACTTTTCATCCCCTCTCCTTCAGTGCATGGTGGTCTCTCCCTCTTTCTCAGTGACATACGTTGCTGCTCTGTCTGCGCGCGAGGTGATTAGTGTAGCTCTCGACGAGAAGGAGCCCCGTATCCTGGGAAATGGCGAGACACGCGGCCATAGCTTGTGCTGACAGAGGGGTTAGTGCATCTGTCGTGGACCGTTCTCTGACCGGACAGGCTGAGTTGGCCAACTTCATAGGTGACAGCTGAGCCCTGCCTCAGGTGCGTGAGTGAACGAGAGAAAGAGAGAGTGAAAAGGAAAATCCCTCCCACTGTTTTTTCTCCCATAAGCAGGTTGTTTACCTTCAGTCCGACTGTGTGTGTGCACATACACGTGGGAGAGTGTGTGTGCCGAGCATGTGAGGGGACTGCAGGCCTCCCAGGGCTTTCATAGTTTGTTTGTCTGCTGAAGGAAGTGTGAGGAGAATTTGCACATTAGCATGGAGAGTGAGTGACCAAAGCAGATTAAAGCATTCGTGTTGTAAAATGTTGTTGTGGATGTAGTGAGGATGATGGTGAGGATTTATGCTTTTGTACTAGTAGAAAGAATAAGATCCTACTGATTTTGCTGAAGTGAAGTGTTGTTCAGATTGTGCTCTTTATAAATATTTATTAGTGTTAAATAGGGAAAACTGTGAATGCTGTTTATTAAAACATTTGTCAAATTAGAGTTCGCTTTTGTACTGATGCTTTTCTCTCATACTCTGTGTGAGTAAGGCCCAATCCCATTTCTATTCCTTAGCCCTTCCCCTTTCCCCTAACTCTCTGTTTTGCACGTTCACGTAAATGGGTAGGGGTGTCTCAATTTTTTTTTAAGTTGGAGGGGTAGGGGTAAGGGGAAGGAACAGCCCTTCAAACTAAAGCTTTTTCACGACCGCACTAAAAGAAGTTACTTTGTCCAGGCTGAAATTGAAATGCAGTCATAGATCAGGATCATGATGATGTGAGACTGAAACGATGGGTAGTCTTGTATAGCATGTGCAGTGATAGGACAAGCTTTGTGCTTTATCACAGAGCCCACTGATGGTGTGTTTATCAAGAATAAGAGGGGGCTAATTACTGAGCCCTGAGGTACCCCACGCATATTCACCCAGCACATTTATGCATGCTTACATACTATGGAGTGAGACATCAAAACTCAGACGTCTGATGACTAGGTGGCGGGTTGCCCCGAGGACAGCATTCACACTGACAAAGGACCTCCCATAACCAGGTCAGCAGCCAGCCAGCACAGGTAGCCGATTGGCGCCAGGGAAAAGTCACACCCATGATATAAAGAGAGAGAGACACACACCCACAAGTATACACATGTTTGTCTGCCTGGTGAAGCTAAAACATTTGAATTTATTTTAGCTTGTTTATTTTAATGTATAAAAACTGTTTTGGTTATATTGAGCATCATAAAATAATGTGTTTTGTATGTATGTGATGGTGCTGATAAATCATTAAACCTAGTACAAGGTATGGGCATCTCTTGATTTTGTAAACTCTTATGATAATGAGTATGAAGTCTCATGATATTCTTCTACTAACACCAAATTCAAAGATGAGGGATTTGTATGAATAAAAAGAAATAGTGTATTTAGACATTAGTGTCACATGATGGCAGTGCTTAAAATTAAGGATTTTTTACATTTTGGTAGAAAAAGATACAGTATGCTCTCTCTTACCATTGCTTTTAAAGAGATTTAATTATAGCTCCATTAAATAGCCCCACAACTTATTAGCAGAAATAAGATAGAAGCATCAGCTTACATGCAAACTTTGTCAACCAAAGACTGATGACTCAGAGTTTATAAACGGGGCTAAGCTGACCTAAAGACAAGATTCATGACTGTTTCTTCAGCTTCTTTCGTTAAGCTTAGTGGTTAAAACGTGTTATATCTACTGAATTTGGCGAGGGAATTTGAAATCAGATTGGACGTTGCCAAATATTTCTTATCTAGCGTGAAATATGAGCTTCAGCAAACAGCAGATGGTAAGAGAAAGACTAACTTGGTTGAAAGACAAATGTGACTTATGAAAAATATAGTTTTTCTTCTTAAACTATGATGCAGATGTGTAACATGTTAATGTGAATAGACATGTTTTTATATATATCGAAATATCACTCCTCTGGATTATTGAGGGACAGAAATGGTGTCGTGCTAACAATGATTTGATTTCCTATTAGCTTAAAAAGCTAGAAATTGTGAAAAATGTACTCGAAACTAAAGTTTCTTTTGGCGTTAGCTTTCGCTGATACAGATAGCTAACTCATGCAACACGAGAAGTGTTACTGGTTATTCTCAAGTCTAAGCACATGTATTACCTGTAGGTTGGTTTCCTCAACACTTGACTGAGCAGGGCTGAACTGAACACTGAACACACTGGTGCAAGCTGTTGATAATTACAGTAAGGGCCGCACATGCACGGGATTCATGATGTCCTGGTGGATTTTTTTAGGATCTAACCTAATTTCTGAACAATTTTGCATGTCCACATGCATGGTCATGTTTCACATTCTCCAGAGCAAAGAAGTGAAGGCTCAGGGGCCTCAAAAATAGTCTAGTGTGCTCGTAGTTCCTCCAAACGTCCTTAAAGAATTTCTCATATGTATGAATTATGGATTTATAATATTTGAGATTGTAAATGCTCGTATAGGTATTACATTCATATCCTTCAACCGTGATTGACATTGTGGAATGTGTCAGTGCTAAAGCTTGTAATACAAGAAAATCACTTGTTTTTTCTCCTAAAATGACTGTTCAAGTGTTTCAATTTTAAAACCATCCTAAATTCTGTGATTTCGGCATTTTTCTCCTCAACTTAAATGGGACTGTTTGAGGTGAATTTGCTGGAAATGGAGCTGCCAGGGATTAGGGGCCGCTGGAGGTTTTCAACAGACCCACAATAGCAGCCTGTTCAGGCCTTGCAGATCAAAGCGGACTATGCCTGACGAGCCAGGCTCCAGTTTGGGTGGTGGCCTCCCCAAGTGGAGACACCACACACAAGATATGGCGAATGATCTTCTTTAAACTGAAAGGATTGTCAAAGCTGCAGGTAGAGCAGAAATTAATTCAGAGTTCAGTTTCAGTTGGCCTTCGAGGTAAACAATTGCTGTTGAGGTCACCAAATTATGGGGTGGTGTAACCTGCTCCAGGAGAACTGGTTTTGAAGCTATAATGTAAAAGCTGACGAAGCACTGGCTTTTAACATAGCCTATTCATTTATTTATTAATTATTATTGTTTTCAAGCGTCTCTACCTCTAATTTCTTTTAACTTAGAACTTTTATTTGATTGAACATCAAGCTGAAATTGGTCTATTGGAATTTAGTGCTGTCCTGACTCCTGAGTGTGGTATCGCCATTTAAGTGCAGGTTATCTAAGTTCAGCCACAGCCAACCGTATTCATCTTATTATTTGAATTGCAGCTATGACCTTGCTTTTCATCAGACTTTTAGCTGGAATAAATTCTAGACTTCTATCCTAGCGTTGTTGTTTAGTCGATATAGGCTGCTGCAGAGTTTTCCTGTGTTATGAAGGGTTGGACAAGTCAACATGTATTGGTTCTGTATTCCTTCAGTGGTGTTTTGTGCAATGGTATGTAAGTTTGTTGTATCACTATCACATAATGCGGTGAATGCTCTTTGGGATTCCCTTATGTGCAGCTTGAATGTGTCCTGTTTCTATGGTTACATACTGCCACTGAGGACACCTGATGCTTGTGGAGAACATTAGCTCAAGTAAACAGGACATAGAAAATTGGATGTTTTGATTCTAGCATTTTCAAAATTGCTTTTTTTTCCCCAGAAGAATATTCTCGTTTCTAATATATGAAAAGAAAATTATATACTTTTACACAGTAAAATAAGCAGTGTCAACATAACACTTAAAGAATTCATTTTAACGCTTCTTTGGAGCACATATGGGCCCACTCTATTGAGAGTAAAAATAACACTGACTGTAGTGTAGAACTAGTGTAGATCAAGCACCATAAAGTGTTAAAAAACGACAATGAGACAACATTTATTTACACTTGTTATTGTACTTTAAGTTTAACACTATGGGGCACTTAACTTTTTTATTTAGATTACTCTAAGTGTTATTCATAGTATTTTTATTTAGTGCAAAATATGTATTAAAAAATACATTCAAACATTTAAAAAATTCTTTACACAGATGTTAAATGTTTATTTAAAAAATGGGCAAAGTGGCTACTTTAAAACATGTACAGTTTGACTTGACTTGATTTAAAATGACAAAATATAAAAACATCAATTTTGAAATTTGACAGCTAAGTGTTAATAAGACTGCAGTAAGGTACAACAAACCAAAAGAAATTATTAGACCCATAAGACATTTGCATATCAAAAGGTTTGTAATAAATTAGTTCAGTGACATTGAACACTTTCAAGGATTCACAGTCTCTTAATTCAATTCTGTAGGCATAACGATGATCGTCAAAGCAAAAAGTTTTGAGTGGTGATGCAACCAGTACCACAAATTCATTTCTAACAACAATATCTTTGATTTTATAAAACACTGGCAAATCAATGTC
>JAUMHE010000075.1:14847847-14866411 GCA_032359235.1 Enteromius mattozi
TATATCACGGAATTCTGACTTTATATCACGGAATTCTGACTTTATATCTCGCAATTCTGGCTTTATAACTCGCAATTCTGACTTTATAACTCGCAATTCCGACTTTATATCACGCAATTCCGACTTTATATCACGCAATTCCGACTTTATATCACGCAATTCTGACTTTATATCTTGCAATTCTGACTTTATATCACGCAATTCTGACTTTATATCTCGTTATTTTGACTTTATATCACGCAATTCTGACTTTATATCACGGAATTCTGACTTTATATCACGCAATTCTGACTTTATATCACGGAATTCTGACTTTATATCACGGAATTCTGACTTTATATCTCGCAATTCTGGCTTTATAACTCGCAATTGTGACTTTATAACTCGCAATTCCGACTTTACATCACGCAATTCTGACTTTATATCTTGCAATTCTGACTTTATATCACGCAATTCTGACTTTATATCTCGTTATTTTGACTTTATATCACGCAATTCTGACTTTATATCACGGAATTCTGACTTTATATCTCGTTATTCTGACTTTATATCACGCAATTCTGACTTTATATCACGGAATTCTGACTTTATATCACGAAATTCTGACTTTATATCTCGCAATTCTGGCTTTATAACTCGCAATTGTGACTTTATATCATGCAATTCCGACTTTATATCACGCAATTCTGACTTTATATCTTGCAATTCTGACTTTATAACTCGCAATTCTGAGAAAAAAGAATCAGAATTGTGAGATAAAAAGTCGCAATAACCTTTTTAAATTTTTTATTCAGTGGCGGAAATGGGCTTCCATACGAAAAAATTCATTTGAAGTTAAATTTTTTTTAAACCCATCCATTGCATGACACTAATCTGTGGGAATTGGACCCAATCATCTCATTTTCATTTCAGCATGCCTGTAATGCCTAATGAAGCAGTGTTTGTGAGCTCAGTGTTGCTTTGTGTACAGCGTTACCGGGGAAACCTCTATTTTTCCTGCTGCAATAGCGGCGCTTGGAGGCAAAGAATGAATTTGCATTTTCATTCCGACCAAAAAACCAACAAGTGGGGGGCAATATTCTAATATTTAACATTGACGTCAACATGAAACAGCTTGGGATTCATTTTAAAAACGAAAGAATCGGAATCGGCACTTTCTTTTAGGTAATAATAAATAACTTTATACAGAGTACACTTTACTTTGCAGGATATTTTCATTCACTTAGAGCTGTGTTACACACTGCATTAAAGGGTAATTTCACCCCAAAATGAAAATGTCATTAATTTTTCAACCTCATGTTGTTCCAAACCCGTAAGAATATAAAAATATATCATAGTAATTCACAAAAATAGCAGCACAGTTGTTTTCAATGTTGATAATAATAATAATTGTTTCCTAAGCACCAAATTTGCATATTATAAAGATTTCTGAAGGATCATGTGACAAAGAATACTGCTGAAAATTCAGCTTTGCATCACAGGAGTACATATTGAAATATACAGTATTAAAATAGAAAAGTTATTTTTATTTGTTTATTTATTTTTTAAGTTATTTTCGTTGTAATAACTTGACACAGCATATTGTAATTTTTATTATTTATGTGGTTGGTAAACTTAAAATGGCACTTATTGAATGACACATATCAATTCTTTACCAATTACTGACTGATTTGGCCATTCTAGGGGTCGTTTTACGATGCTGAGCAAAATGAAAATTCTCCTTGTGAGGTTTAGTCTTTTTGTCTGTTCAATCTCAAGACATTTACACTGTTTATCAAACGAACAGAAGATAGGCCAATTGCTCACCCAGGCCCTTGAGGAGTTTCTTATCAGATGTCTGCTCCTTCTCTGGACTGGCACCAGCTTCTTGTGCATCGGCCTCTTTATCAGCCTTCGCCTCCTCTTCCTTTTTCTCCTCAGACTCCAGGATGGAGATCTGCTCCTGCATCAGGTTGGATGCTGCTCCATATGTGTTGATTATATCCTCTAGCTGCCTGCTGAAGTCGTCCATGGGGTCCACTGGCTGCTCCTCTGGACCGTTGACTTGTTCACTGACGTTCTCAGGGGTCTGGTCACTGCCCTCCATTATCTGCTGCAAAAAATCAAGTTAAATATATCATAAAATTGCTTCATAAGAAAGCAGATTGATTAGCAGAGGTAGAACAGCCAATTCCTTGATTACACTCTTGGCTTGACGCTGAAATGAGACTGTTGAAATTAATGAGATGTGATTATGCATTACTTGTAGAGAGGTTTGATACGACTCTCTGAAATCACCAGCCACTAAACTAAAGATGAATGGCTTTTGGCCAGTTTGTGGTATGTTTGCATAAATAGAGGGAATTTATGTTTGAAATGCATGAGGTTGTTTGGAAGAAATGTAAATTCAAATTTGGGGAAATGATTAATGCAGTTGCCTCAGGCAGAAACAATATGGATAATAATGAAGTGACCTTGAAAAATAAATATTTGGAGGAACTTAAAGCTGGAAATTGGAAGGTGAAGTGACTTCAATGGCAAATTTAATTAGTTCTATCTATTTTCTTGTTTTGTTTCCATTTTTACATTATTTATTTTGTGTACTATGTACAGATATGGTTGTGTACTGATATTTTAAATATATATATAGTCGGGTTTTTTGCATTTATTTGTTCAAAAGTATAGAAAAACAGTAATATTGTGAAGCATTTTTACAAAATTTATTTTCTGTTTTTTTACAAATTAAGTTTTTTTTTTCTTTTTTTTTTTACAAATTAAGTTTATTTGCAAAAACATATAACTCAGTTTTTTTAAAATGTTCAAAAATCATGTTATCTTAATATGTTTTATTGCAATAGTTAGTACATGATATGCTGATTTGGTGCTCATGAAATATTTCTTATTTTATTTTATTTTATTCAGTATAGATCCACACCTAGATACAGAAAATGCAATACTTCAATTTAAACGCTTAATAAAATTTAATACTTAATGATCTGGTTAGTGACAGTTAGATAAATTCTTAAACACTTTCAATGCAACCCATACAAAAAGAGTTACATCTGATCTCTGAGCTGCCTCCACGTCTGCTGGACATCTGAAGAGAGGCAACGAGCCGCTTGTGACACACAAGGCTAGAGGAGGAGGTGCGGAGAAAATAGCACAAATCACAGTGGCAGAGTATCGCTGAGCCTCTAAATCTGATGTGTCACAGATAGCGCCAGGCCTGAAGCCCTTCAGCTCTACACAGCTGATTTCATGTGGAATGAACTCTGAGATTCCAGAGGTTGTTTATGTCCCAGCTCTCTTGCTTATCAGGTTAAAATTATAGCCCCCATTCCAACCCCATGTGCATGTATCCCTCCTCCTCTCCCATCACCCCTCCTCCTTTAGCAACATGGCACCTGTTGTGAAGCCACACGCTATTTTTGGACCCTCTAAATATGGACAAGCTATTTCTTAGTCTAGCCACGTACACTCTGATGTCAATGGTGGCAGTTTTACGCAAAGTGGAAAAAACAATGACTATTCTAAACATCAATTTACGTCTTTAAAAAAACAGGCTAAGGGTGAAGCACATAAGACTAAGTTTAGGACAAATTATGAAATTTGCTACAAATTTGAATTAAAAAAACTGATTTATTTTATTGGAATTAGTTTTGTCTTCATATTACTTAATAACAAAACCACACTATAATGACTGAAACAAAACACACAGTCAGATAAGTCCAACCAACTCAAATGTTTCTCAAAGACACACTGTCGACATTCAGCTCAACATCAACTAAAGTTAAATCAAATAGTACAGCTCAAGACTTACCCCACACGTGTCTGTTCGGGTTCGAATAGAAAAGGAGGACAATGAACCAGTCAGTCCACAGTTTTATCAGAGTGAAAAAGAGAAGTGAGGAGGGTCCAAAAGGACTCAAGACAACAGCTGACAACATGAGCCCCTTAAAATAACCTCCAGTGGAACACCAATAGAAGCGTTGTCCAAACACTCTGAATGAAACGGCCTGTCAGGATCTTTCTACTCAGGCTTTTCAGGAAGACAGTTGAGGAGCTAATTTTGTAATAGGCTATCCTTTGAAAGACATCAGATTTGTTATCACAGATAGTTATCATAGATGTACTAATCCAAAATTCATTGTGCTTTAGCACTGATAGTTAGAGGGAATAAAAAAAACGTTAATAGGTTTCTACCCTCCTGTAAAGCCTGATATATTTTTAATTGAACAGTTTGTTGAACCTTTAGACAAAACATAAAAGAAAATCTACATAAAGTTTCTGTATGTTTGTTTTTTGTTAAGTCATATAGTGAGAATTTGAAGGAGGGGGGAAAATCGGCCCAAATTGAGCAAAATATGCAATTTGGTGCAGTTGCTGATATAAATATGGCCAGAAATGAATGAAAATTCAAATTCTGATAGCTTGTAATATAGTCAATGACATATTTATTAACAGCAGAACATACTTAATGTAAATATAAATGTTGTCACTCCTAATAATATCTCTTAGATGATATTTAAATGCTTTGTTTTGTGATCAAAGCTCTATAGCTATATTGTAGAGGGCAAAATATATAATGAAATGCAAATCTGTGATTTAGAGATATACAAATAAACGCTCCTCAAAAGCATGATTTACATTTATTTAAATTTTAACATGATTAGTATGTATGAATCATGTATGAATAATTAAGTAAACCTAAGTTGTTTAAGTTCAGTAAATGTTTATTATAAAATATTATGACAGAACAGTATTATTCTTATTACTTTATTTCACAGCAAAATTACACATGTACTGCAACCTGAAGGTGACAGAAGGTATGTAGTAAAATTGTGTGCAACAGTTTTTATTTTAGACCTCTTAGAAATTTGCATACTAAATATGATACACTTGGCTTTATAGGGTTAACATGCAAATCTGGGCGGCCCTCAAAGTTATTGACTTGTGTACTGAATGCCTGAGGACCAATTTCTTGTAACAATCTGCTTAGTATTTGGTTTTCACAGCTCCTATTAGCATTTATTGTCACATTTGTCCACCATAATTCCAGTCAATTGCGCTCTAATCACTTCAAATCATGCAAATGGAGAATTGTGAAGTGATTAGCATCTCCAGTGCAACTCACTCATAACAGCGTTTTTGTCGGCACATTTCTAAATATTGAAAAATATTTGGCAAGCAACTGCGAAGCACGATCACCCATCCATTCATCAAACAATATCACTGGTTTACTTTAATGTGTGACCTGTGTAGTGCGGTTTTACACACTTATATTAGGGAATCTTTTTAATCACCAGATAGAAATGATTCTGACACTGGCTCCAGGCTTAATTATTTCTCTTTTAGCCCCTGCATCTCAAATAATGATTGTAACGTCCTTGTTCTTTGAGAGTCTCTTGCTTGGGTGTTTTGATAAATGTCTCTTTAACCTTGAGTCATGTTTTGCAGCAACTGTCAGCATGTTACAGTGCTGGCGAGGCAAGGACTTAACCAATGTTTCTGGCCTTGTAAGTTTTGAGGTTATAGGCACAGATGAACTTGTAAGAATAAGCGATACTTCTCCAAACTGCTCATATCCCGGACTCTTTTGACAAAGTCACAACACAATCTTGCTCTGTTTTTTTTTACTATCATTATTTATTTATTTTGGGCTTGAGAGCTCTTCTAAATGAGCTGCTGACTCATGCAGTCAAATGAAGTAAGATCTGTCCATGTCTCATCCTGCCTCACTGTCCTTTCTCTCCATGGGCTGTCAAATGCACTATGATCCTTGGTCTGTGTTATAGAGACATGCACGTCCATATATCCTGCATATAATATGCTTTGTCAAACATATTATATAATGGCTGATAATGAGGCTTGCTATATTCTAAAAAATCTGCCATTTGTCATTTTTAAATTGCAGACTTGTTGTTAAAGTTAATAGCAGATGGTGAAAAATTATAATGAGATGGTTATTTCTTAACTGTCACAATTTTTTATTTTACTTTCTCCCCCACTAAAGATATTAAAATATACTTTAAATAAAGAGGAATTTACTTGAGAAGAAATAATAAAAAATAAATAAAATAAAGTCTTAGTGCTTTAGGTAATTATGCTTTTATCTGTGTTAATAATAAAAATAAACCCTTAAACCCTTACAAATATGTATTGCATCAAAAATTATTTATACATTTTGTTTGCTATAATAAACATATTTTTTCTTATAAAAAATATTTTTAGGAAAACAAGACAAGAATACTCACTGATACACATAGTAATAATACTATTGATTTATGTTAATTGTTTTAATCTGTGTTTTACTTTTGAAACAATTAGATCACATAATTAAACATTAAATATCTCTTAAAAAAGCTAATGAATCATGTCAGTGAATAAGCATTTCAAGGAATACAGATTTCTCTGAGGAATGTGAATATAGTGTTTTTTTTTGCTTGTGTTTTATTTACAGGAAGATGTGTCACACAAGCATGCAGCATAAGTTAACAGAGAGGATTTCTCCTCGCGCTCTCAAGAAAACACAATCCAGCAGCTCTCCTGACATTGTGTGTCACTGACGTGTTTGTAGGCTACAGTATCTCCTTGCAATTCAAGTTGGAGGAGGTGTCTGGATTCACAGTAATAGAGGCCGGAAAGCACAGGGGGCTTAGAGCTGACTGTTAGGGATGAGCACAACCAACATTCCCACAGTGAAGGCAATTACAACAGTCAACATCCCTCTGCGTTGACTTTAATGCAATTTGCACCCAGTCCTTTATAAGAGGAATGCGGTAATGTAGTACAAACAACAGATCTCAACATTTTATTTCTTAAGTTTGATAACTTATGGGGTCTTGATGTTTCAGTTATGTTTCATTTAAGTGTTATAGCAATTTAGTGTTTGAATTTGTATTTCAAGAGTGTTTATAGGTAGCTGTAGCCAGGGTTGTATTGGAGCTAAAAAAGTGGCCCTGGACTTTTTGGCACGAGTGGCCCACCACACCATAAACCCACCAGCTTATTAGAGCTATTTTTAACACTTACTAACATAAAAATATAACACTCCAAGATCTGCTCTAGAAGACTTGGAATGTGGAAAGTTTTTTGACTTTCAATTGCTTTATAAGAGTTTTTTATGATAAATTTTATGATGATGAAAAATACAATAGCTTTTGTGAAAAATATAAAGTTACAATTGAAATTAGCTGTTTTCTATGCAAATATATAATAAAAATAATTTATGTCTGTGATCAAAGCTGAATTTTCGGTGCATAATACTTAAGAAATTAATCTAATAGGCTGATTAGATCACAGAAATAAATGACATTTAAACATTAAAGCATTAAACTTAGCTACAGCATTTCATAGACAATTATATCCTAATAATCAAGGCACTTGAAAGCGAAAGTCTTCATATTTGCAGTGTTCTAGTTAGAGAATGAGAATGATGAAAATTACATTTTTACAGTTTTAGAAACATTTTCTTATAGGCTACACGTTAAATTGCGGAAAAGATATACAAACATTCACTGCTATCTTATGTCTGCTGACACGGTTACGTTAATGTTCCTATGTTGTGGCATTGTACATTGTGGCAAATAATGTAAATGGCATTAAAATCTGCGAAAATGCGAAAATGGCAGCAGTTTATATGTCTGTTGCGATCCAATAGGTGGCGACAAAAGAGCGTTTTATGAGTGAGTCATTTTAAATCCTTCATTCAACCGATTCTTTCAAAGTCTTCGTTTTTTGCATCTAAATTTTCGTTAGTTGAGTAAAGAAGATAAAGTAGTAACTTAGGCTACTGACGAACTCGCGAATATTGTGTCTAAAGTGTAAGTTACTCAACTTTCATTTATTTTTTTAGCGAACTTTGAAAACCCCAAAAATTGTCGATTCATTCAAAAACATAACAAACGTCTTTGTGAATGAGTCACTGATTCATTCGTAATTTCCAAACTGCTTAAACTTAAAATTAAACTTTGATTGAAATGCTCCCTTAAAATTTTCAGCATAAGAACAAAACTTAAACAGTTTGTTGACGTGAGATCATTTTTAATGACGATGTTTGAGTTCGTATTGAATTACCTAACTTTGGTTTATTCGCAGGCTTTAAGCACAATGTGTGACCATTTTTGAGTTCTCAACACAGATGGAGACAGATGAGAGATGAGTGGGGTTAAACCGGTCTCAATTCGCTCTCTATTTAATATGCTGACCAGGGAATAACAAAACAAAAAGAAATAAAAAGAGACCTCATTTGTTATTTTTCTTTCATGCGATGTCAACTGGGTCTTATGTTGCGGTTCCCCTTTTACTTCTTTTCTTGCTCATTTCACTGTAAAATCTATTCACATTCATTTGCTGGCTCACAAGTACTATTTCCTTTAGGAAAAGCAAATGGGGAAAAGAATTACTCTCCAACATGAGTGCCTATCTAAGCAAGAAGAAAGGAACATTTACACCTCAGAGGAAGACGTCAACAGCAGCAGTGGCTATGAAGCCTTATTAAATGAAAAATAGGCCTACCTCTTTAGCCTCTAAAATGGCATGATCACAGACTGACTCATAGCCGTGTCATGTTAATGGATATGTTGATTGGGCCCATGTAAGTGTCCAATGTTCTTTCATGCAGTGCAGTGACAGCATCTGCAGTGCATTAAGCTGTAAAAACACGATGCTGTGAATTTCACCTCTGAGCAGCAGGGCAGAACCTCCATTGACAGACTGTTATAATGGATCTCACTTAGTATATTAAACAATGTCACAATCCAGATCAGTGTCATCTAGCGTTTGCCTGTTTACAGAATGTTCTACACGCTGATTCAGTGTCATGACTGTGTTAGCAGGATGATTGATATACCAAAAGAAACACATATTAAGTGATTATTTCACACTGGAAATAATATTTAGGAGCATGACCAAGAGCAAGTTTTGACAGGTTACTAATATGGTGTATAGTTAGCCCCTGCTGGTAGATGTTTTAACTAGACCTATACCATTTGTATAATGGCACATCTGTAGCTTTTTTTTAGAGTTCATTGATGGCTTTAAGATCAGTGCATTTTGTCACATAACTTTTACAGCCTAGGTGACTGGCTCAAGTTGCAAAGATCTCCTTGAGCAAGGCAGCTGTAGTAGTTTTACTCTCTTTAAAGGTTAAGTGTCTCTATTAGTGTGAAATATATATGTAATAGTTTAAATTTATATGCTACAGATCATTGATTAAATGCAATCATTCATTAAATTTGTGAGCAGGGTATATCTGACTCAGTCATTTCCCCAAAATGGATTTCTTATTGAAGACGGTTATTTACTGGAGCATTTGGCATTCCACCTCCATTCCTCCTTTTTCAATAATGCCTATGTGTTTCCATAATTACCATTCTTACTTATTTCTGCCCTGCTCTGTAAATGTAATTTCCCTCGTCTCAAATAAGATGGTTTTAATTCTTATCCACTTCCAAGAGTCTGTCCCTTTTTTTTAACTTAATTCTGAATGAAGAGGCAGAATTTGAAACTCGGCCAAAAATCTGAAGGACAGCAGACCTTGAGGAAGAGCGTGTGCCTGCATATTCTCTGGAAAATTCATCGGGGAGTCTTTTGACATTTCCTTTTTATTAGTCTCAATTATTGATATAAGCTGTATTTAAAATTCTTTTCAAATTAACTTGCTGTAATGGATACATAATGGCGCTCTGAATAATTGCCTTTGCAAGAACTAATGAATGAAGGAATTTGAGAACTTAGCCATCAAGCACACACAGTTTGACTCCACAGGCTCTTTACCTGAAGGTCTGCTTCACATTTATCAGGGGAATAAGAGGTTGTTGATATCCTGTTGGCTTCTGCTATTAAAAATGGCATTACGGAAACATCCATTATAAGTCAATATCACCACAGGGAAGCATTGAAACTGGAATTAGAGTGGCATCATTTGAGCAAAATGCTTATCAATACAACTAATTCAATAAGAGACTTAAGATGGATGTAACAGTATATCAAAAGTGTTTTTTTTTCCTAGTGATTAATAATGAGAAGGTTTTTTTATCTTCTGAAGGTTTTAAATTGTACTTTTAAAATGTAAAAAAAACAAAAGATAGATCAAGATAATTCTATCATCATTTGCTTTTCCCCCATTGCCTTCCAAACCCATAAGATATTGGTTAAAAAGAATTTCAAACTGTTCCAAATGTAAATAAAGCAATTATATCTTCATGCAAGACTATAATCCAATGGATCAGATTTTGATGCCTTTATGGCGTTTTTGGATCTTTTAAGTTTTGGTTACCTAGATTTTCTAGGAACAGAAACCACATTCAAAATATCTTTATTTGTTGTTTTGAGAATGAACCAAAGTCTTCTGGGTTTGGAACGACTTGGGAGTGAGTAAAAGCTAACAGAATTTTGCAATCTTTTTGGTGAACGATCCCCCTTCATACAAAAACGTAGACCTTTTAGACATGACTAAAATACTAAGACACTTATTACATCAGCACTTAATGCTCCTGATGCACACTGAAATTCATTTGCATAATCATATTGCATTACATATAACTCTGGAAGAACATTTGAGATCATTGTTAAATACAGTTCTGGATGCGGATGAGCTTTTATTTCCCACTTCGGCATATCTTGAATTCCAAATTATGCTAATGCTCAGTCTATCAGCCCTTGATGGTTTTTAGACTGTGCTTGGCACTAGTAAGCTGACAACTCCAAGAAGCTTCAGTTTCACTGAAGGACAAACTCTGCTGAATGCTACCTATTTGCATGATAATTATTCATGCAGTGAAACTGGACGCTTTACCCGGCACTTGGTCTTGCATTTTAATACACATCTACAGTGAGCTTTTTCAAATGTGCATATTTTCATAAGTTGCCAAAGTGACTATAAAAAAGACATTCTTTGTGAAATAAATGCTATTTATGTTCATTTTCACTTAAATGTTATTTAAGAATAAAATTGAAAACAAATCTATTCAAAAGCGGCTAAAATCAATTAGCTGGATAAAGTGTAGAAACTTTATGATTTAAAGATTTATGATGTTACAACAAAAACATTGCATTATGTTGATTAGAACAGAACTTTAATTGTAAAACTGACATGAACAAACCATCATAATTTGGAATTATAAATGATGCTGACACCCAAAAGAACAGGGCACTGACTTCAGTAATGAGCCTCTGCTGCTTTATTCATGTTTGCAAATTAAAATATAATAAATTAAAATTTTCTCTAAAAATATACAAAAATACTGTAAAACTTTCCTAGAAAGCCTCAACACAGTAGTATTGCCATGTACCGCATACTATAATAAGCACAGTGGTCTATCTATTTATGAAAACCGATGAAGATGAAACTCTTCTGTGTTGGGACATTTCCACATTCCTTTCCTTTACAACATTCCAGACAATGACATTCAGGATCGGAATGTCTTTTCCTGGACTTTCCAATACACTGTACTCAATTAAGCATATAGAGTAGCTGGCAAATGCACACTCTCGCTCACATTCATATCACTTCCGTATATGTTTTAGGCTCTGATATACATACACAAGCATCATGGAGGCAACATGGGCCTGAGAAGATGTAGAAAGGGTGGAGAGAAGAACAACTTGAAGCATCTGCTCAAAGTTCAGTGAATCTCTGAGCAGCACAGGAATCTGGTAAATATGGCCACTAAAGTTTATACTACATTGCTGATTGAGACAATTACACACTATTATCTACAATCATGTCACATAACCACCAACATTATTTAGAATATGCATTCACTGACATCTGATATCACTGGAGGTCTCATGTTAAAAGTGTCTGAAAGAACAAAACATGTTTTTTGTCTATTTTGTCTGCTACATTAATACTGAACAGATACTCTTGAGTTTTTTTGGGATTTCTTTGCATTTCTCACTCTCCAGCCCCAGCGTATGTGATGCATAGCATGACTCTTAGATGTCCAAACCATCCTCATGCAAAACAAATCCATTTGTGTTACATAACGGCATGAACCAGCTGATGATAGTTTACCCTTGAATGGTATTTCCATGGCTGTTTTGTGGGTTAATCATTCAGATTTCAGGGTTCCCACACTTTCTCACTAATGAATTGAAATGATTTTTCCTTTCTCCAGTCATCTGTGATCTG
Organism: Enteromius mattozi; assembly: GCA_032359235.1. Classification (NCBI taxonomy): domain Eukaryota; kingdom Metazoa; phylum Chordata; class Actinopteri; order Cypriniformes; family Cyprinidae; genus Enteromius; species Enteromius mattozi. Next base: position 14,859,963 of record JAUMHE010000075.1, read on the forward strand.
AAGGATTTTTTAAAAATATAGAGATTGCGTAATTTTTTTTTTGTCAATGTGATCTATAAAAAAAAAAAAAAAAAAAAAAAAAAAAAAAAAAAAAAAAAAAGATATATAGACTACACAAATTTTCATGACCTTTTCCATATTTAATTAATCACCATGACTTTTTCAGGCCTGGAAATCAAACTTTTGAAACTCCCTGATATATCCAGGACTGTGGGAACCCTGTGATTTATGAATCTAGGAAAACACACCAGTAATATCAGTCTCATAAAAAAGGAAAAAAAAGGGGAACAAAAACGGAAAAGGTGAGATTAACAGCTCACTCGGCTGGGCTGTTGCTTACAAACGAAGTCTGTCATGAAATCAAACTCATTCTGTCCCAGCCAGAGTTCTGGCAGCTCCTTTATTCGGTCCAAGCCCATTTCAATCACCAGTGACATCAAGACCTCCTCGTCAATAAAATCCGTGTCGATAACGTTGGGGGGCAGCATTGCTGCAGGCATGTGGTGGCCAGGCAGAGGAACCCCAGACGCGTTCTGCTTAGCGTTACTGTCTCGGAACTGCTGTCCTGTCCCGTTTAACTGGTGGCTGGCGGGGTGCAGTTCGTGCATGTAATGGTGATGATGGGAAGGATGCGTGTGGTGACTGTAGTAAGGCGTGTTGAGCTTCTGCAACTGCATGCTGGCAGCGAGCTGCTGCCCTTGTCCGACAAACTGGGAGTTAAAGCGGGCAGGCAAGTTGCCATTGGGGATCCCTCCGTTTATATTATTCCCAGAGGCCATGGAATGCCGGATCCCGTGGTTCGCGTTTACATTCCCTCCCGCGTAATGCATGTGATCTCCCATGATAACGTTATAATGCTGCTGCTGGGGAATCGCGTTGGAAAACTGTCCCATTCCCATCCTGCGCGCGGAGTGCTGATGCCCATTCACAGCATCTGGGAAACGTCCATGGTTCATTGCCATCATGCGGTCTACCATTCCACTGGAAAACAGTTTGCAAAAGTTAATATGACAATTAGCGTAAACATTTAGTGGCAATCGATCGTTAGAGAACACCAGGATTTGGTTCAGAAACAGTTCAACATTAAAGCGAAGCTTGTTTGTAACATGCACGATTAAACACAAACGGGTCTGTGTCATGAGCATTGATAAGCAGGCTAAACTTTGTAACCTTTACCTCTCTGCTTGAATCTGCTGAGTGCGTCGCAGCGCAGTCGGCAACAGCAAAAAGTAACTGACAATCCCAGAGATGAAAGAGTTTACAATCCCTCCTAATCCAAGTCAATAAAAAGCGTATGCTCTCCAAACACAGACCGCATTCAGCGCCAGCCTCCGCATCAAAAACATTACGAAAAAAACTGCTGCATGCTTCTCGGTCAGCACTCATATACAATCAAGCCAGGGGCGGAGCAAAGCCAACCTTCAATCTGACTACATTCACGCCTGTGGCAAGCCAAATTATCATGTAGACTACTTCTCTTAACCACTTTCAAGAAAGCAGGTTTAGGCTACTAGTTGTTCCTTGTGTTTTCCTTAATCATTTCATATATTTCATAATAGATAGAAGTATATATATATATATATATATCATTATTATTTGCAATGTGCAAGAAATGTTTACAAGAAAATCCTGTTTGCATGACAATTATTTACTAAACAGAATTATTTCAAAAGATGACAACATTGTCAAAACAATCAATGTTCATGCAAATCTATAAAAAGACTAGAAATGCTGTATTATGCATGCCATGCCAGTAATTTGTAACTTAGCAGATAAACACTACAGCTTGTGCACATACATACTGAATATGAAATAAGCATGCAAATTACATCACTGTTTTCACTAATTATTTTTATAGTTGATATAATGGTTTCACTTGAATTTTGAAACCTATTTTCAAAAGGTTGCACTTTTAGACAGCCAAATCACTGTTGTTGTGTAAATGAATGACCAAAACACATAAAACGTTTTTAGTTTTTAGTTAAAAATCTTTAGTAGAAAATGGTGTTGAGTAAACACCCTCAAATTTGACAAAGAAAAAAGCAACTGAAACTAGTAAGATATAAACTATTTACGTAATCAATAAGAAGTAGAAGTATTAAAACTAGAATAAAATAAAATAAAATTGAATGGATGCTAGCCAGTATTGAAATAAGTAGTAGTATGTATTAAATATGTAGCTTAGGTCTACTAGTAAACCTTTCTAGTAAATAAGTGCTATGTACTGTTATGCTGCATTCCAGGGGCCTGTTCCATAAAACAAGTTTACCAAATAAGCCAGGCTTATGGCAGATAGTCCGACTTATTTTAAACCAAATGAACTGGCAATAAGTCAAACTAACTGAAATAAACCTGGCTTATTTGGTAAACTTGTTTTATGGAACAGGCCCCAGGAAACCCATAACCCATGTTTTTCTTCTACCAGTGAAAGTGCACTGGAACGGCAGTTAAACCCGTGACTTCCCACCCGTGAACTCGTACTAGATCTATGTACTCCCAGTTCCGAGTTTTGACGTCACGTCACCCGCGAAACAACAATGGCAGCCTCTACGAATGCAGTGTTTATGCAAGTAGTACACTAAAATAAAAGGTACTGTATAACAGCTTCTCTTGCTGTATGTGCCGTTTTTCCTCCTCCGTTTCCCTCAAATAAGCAAGGAAAGCACCTTTGGTGAAAGAAACGATTGTAAATGTTTACATCTAGCTACCACAATTCCTTGCGTTTAGGCTGTTTTGCGTGATTTGCCTGGAACACTACAAAGTTGCGAGTCGTGGTTTAAAGTTGTGACTTATGAGCTCAAAAACCCGCCTGGAATGCAGCATTGTTTACAATAAAATTAATTTGGAAACTACAGAAATGAATAATAAACAGTAGCAAGTCAACAGCGAAAAGAAAGAAGTATACCTAACAGTAAAAGACACTGAACCAACATTTTTTTTTAAAGAAAATCTGAACTAGTATTTTATTGTGAAACATACTCCAACAATCTTTGTTTATTTACAATATTTGAAAGTGCACTGGTAAGTAAAATATTGACTAGTTAATAGACACTACCCATAATGGATAAATGTTGAAACGGCTTGCCGCAAAAGTTTGGATCTGGGCTCGTGCAAAACGTGGAGCTGAAGCGCGCGACCAATCGCCTTCCGCGCGCATGGAGCAACACCGCTGCACACATTACCTCATTGCGGCTATTTCTGTTCACGGCAAGAGTGAGCAAAACATGGAATCACGTTTCACAGGTTTTTAAAGGCAGTGTGCGTGCTCGAACATCCATTAACACCGTGCACTGATTGAGATGAACAGGGCTGGGGATACTTTACACTGCATTGCCCGTGTCACGCATTTTTCATGCACATGTAATTTATACCAACACTTAGCAATAATATGAGCTGTATTGAGTAGTGACACAATAAATTACAAAGTTAAACAGTTAAAGTACCTGAGCATCATCCTAATGAGGCGACACAAAGTTAAAAGTCTCTAATAAAAGGGATTTACAGGGGAAAAACTATTTCTTAGTAAAAAAGTATAATTAAATTTGTGAGTTATAATTTGATATTCAATCGTTGGTTTTTGTTTAAATGTTAACATTGTAATTTAGACACCAATGAAAGTGTCAGTTTTGTCCACAGTCAAATGTAAGTGCATAAAACAGAACAAGAAAAAAATGAGCAGCAATTAAATCCCAGGAGTGCTGATAAGAGGAGTCTGTGTGCGCTGCTGCCAAATAATCTTCACGTTCTGCACGTCCAAACCAATACGCCTGCTGCGAGAGACAGTTGACAGTGAGTTTGATCTCGAAAAAATGTGTAAACAAACCAAAACTTAGAGATATGTAAAATTATATCACATATAATCATCCATCAGATGCATAGAATGCTCTTAAAACCTTTCACAGGAAAAGTGAATAAACGACTTTTTGAGTTGTTTGCTCATCCAAAAGAGGAAGGCATATTTTCTTATCACTCTCAGTTTTTACATGATTATTTGAGAAAATTACCTTTAAGAATGATCTCATTCCGAGTCTGGATAGATGCTGCCCTGATGGATGGAGGGGAGTCAAAACATGTTCTGGAAGATAAACATGAAAAGAACACCTGCTTTAAATTCAACAGTCTGCTAGTAATGTCAAAATTAATTGCAATCTTGATCAGAGCTTCATGCATTTTAAACATCTCAACTCTAAACACAAGCCATTCCAGTTCAATTATAATGTATATGTGTTTACAAGAAAGCAGCACCATTGGCTGATATGATCATTTGTTTAATGGGCCCATTAACACGCTCATTAATTAATCCTACTGTGGCCATCATTACTTGCATGCATGTTTGAGATGTTTTTTCTTAGCAAAGCATCCAGTGTGTGATGTGAGAACGTGACCATTGTGCTCTTGAGAAAGGCACATAACCTCATATATCTCTACAGAAGAGGTGCCTGAAGTGTTTAATACAAAAAAACAAAAACTGATTAAGAGCCTTGGGCCAAAAGTACTGTATTATTATTATTTTAAAAAAATGTTTACATACTTTTTATTGTTTATGCAAAAAAACCTAAAAATAAAATCTCTGCTCTACAGAAACAAAGTTTTGTCTTAATTTCAATATAGAATTTAAATGATACACTAAAGAGAGAAAGTCAGAAGTATGATGCCCATGTTTAATGAAATATCTATATATAGACAAGCATAATCGAGAACAGATTAATGGACTACAGTTCATTAATTTCGAGACACTCTCCTAATTCTGTCAAACAAGAACAAGTTATCCGTATCTTTAGAGTTTGTACGCATAGAAAGACCTGGACCCATCCAAGTGTTTCTTCAGTTTTAGAGGCTTCTTAGACAATAGCATTCCAAAAGCCGTTTAATCCCAAAGTCATGCCTGAATCCGCCTCAGTAGGGAAACTAACTAATGAGCTTTACGCCTTCTAAGCCTTATGTTCGAAACCTATTGCACATTTGTGTCACAAGAAGACACTCATTGATTTGGGAGCTTTTGTTTTGAAAGCAAATGCAGCATGCTCTCTTAGTATTTCAATAGACTTTTCTGTTTGCTTTATTGGTTCTAATTCAGTGCCTTAACCTTTGGAGAAAAAAGAGAAACACTGTCTTATATTATATGTGGTGTAAAAATGATATTCCTTAATCTCCCTTTCGTGCATTGTAGCCCACCAATAAAACCGTCATGGGCCATATGATTTTATTTTAGAGAACTGGGTTTATTATGGACAATAAATTACAGATAAATTGTTGCCTGTGCTATACTCCATAATGTTGAGGTTTAATTTGAGGATCCTTATTCCATGTTAATAAAAATAAAATATCTAATGTCTTTTCCACCCTTCAGTGGAGACATCACAGGAGACCATAAGCTGAGGAGAGTTTTACTGCACAAATAAATGAGTTGGTATATAGCCTCAAATACTTTTTTCTCACCCCAGAGCACCTACCAGCTGAACTGTTTGCAACCTGGGTCATGTGGTGCATTGGACTGTTACATGATACCAATTTGCCCTGTTAAGATCTGGAACTGTCAATAAAAATCTAGCTGTGCTTGTGTGTGAATGATAATGTCAAGTTAAATAACAACTGAAAAGTGAAAGCATAACTGCAGCACATGTAACACCCATGTGCTCCATATCTCAGGATCGCTCTGAATCACGTCTCTGTTGTTTTCATTTCACTGAACAGTTATGCATATCTAGTACAAACATACAGCATTTTGATTAAACTTAACAATGTTAAGTTTGCTGTGTTGTATAAAATCTTTTATAAAACATAATAACCAGATGTTTTATGAACATTTTTTTGATGTCATTACATATAAAAAAAATATGTAGATTTCTTGAATTCAATCTGTAAAAAGGTGTGCTGCTTGTTTGGGGAGTAAATTAAACTAATGTAACATTTTAATCATTTGCTCTTTTGAATTTTAATTAATTTAGATGTATTTAACCTTATTAAATGCATATAACCCATTTAAATTTGATTTGTAAATAGAAGTTTACTTCATCTGTTGGGTTTTGACTACTCAATTTTGTCTGTCAACCTTGGCTATAAACATATACAGTTTAGTTATGGAGAAAATAAAAGCTAGTTTACCCATTTCACTCTCTGGACTGCTGTTTCTGTGTAGCAATGTTTTCATAAGACAGAGAGCATTATAGGAAAAGCACAGCAAACCCCTCTTCTGTTTACCCTAAGGGCAAAAGTTGGTTATATTTTATAGAATTGGCACAGGGCCAGCTCAATAGTGAAACTAGTAAACAATTTTTACTATGTACACTACCGTTCAAAAATTTGGGATCAGTAAGATATTTAAAGATGTTTCTTCTGCTCATCAAGGCTGCATTTATTCGATTAAAAATCCAGAAAAAACTGTAATATTGTGAAATATTATTTCAATTTAAAATAACGGTTTTCTGTGTGAATATATTTTAAAATGT
>JAUMHE010000075.1:14866511-14902435 GCA_032359235.1 Enteromius mattozi
AATGTTTATCAGTACATTACAGAAAATAATGAACTTTATCACAATATGCTAATTTTTTGAAAAGGACCTGTATATATCTGTAATTTTTTAAAATTAATTTAAGAGGAATAAGAATTAAGAGTGTTTATTGTAATTTCATGTGTCTCAGGTTGCTTGTCACAGCTTTGATTCAACTTTTTTGAATCAATTTAGAACATCAGTTGAAATAAATGCGATAGGGATTAGTTCTGGTTTTAGTATGGATCCTGAAATCAAAAGTCCCCCCAACCATTAGAAGGCCAAAAAGAAAATAGTCATACAGAATGGTTACATCTCCCCATCTTTAATGAACCAACCTTCCTTGCTTCTGCTTCATTATTGGAGATGTAACTAATTTCTCTGATACATCCTATACTTCCTGTAGAGCCTGTAAAGGAATTAAAACATTTACATAAGCTTGCAAACTATACATATAATTGTATTTTTTGTTACGCCCCACAATCCGTTTTTATAATGTATGCTTATACAAGATATCTTAATCTCGTTCTATCACTCTTTCACATATTCTCCCTCTGTATCTCAGTAGGAAAGTAATATATTACAAATAATCTAGACTAAGTAAGAATAAGCTTTGTTAGCTTTCATTGCCCACTGAAGAGCCCTATAAATAGTTATTTCCTTTTCCTCATAACATTGACTTATTTTGACTCGATCCGAAGCAAGTACACACTGCAGGCTCTCGGTGACACAAGACTTCTCATAATGGTTCACAAATTGGACGAAAAGAAATTAGAATACGCATGGGCACATTTGGTGAGGAAAGGGGTCAATTAGTTTTAATGTGTGATGGTTAAAAGCAGTGCTTCACAATTGGTGGTTTTCAATAAAAGAACACAAAAAAACAAAAAAAAAAACTGCATAGTTAGGATAGCAAAAAATGGTTTCATCATCTTATAAAAGAGATGACAAAAAGTTTACCATATCTTTATGTTAAAGAAATAGTTTACCCTTCAAAAAAACCTTACCCTCAAATAGTTCCAAATCTGTATGAATTTCCTTGCTCTGCTGAACACAAGGAAAGATATTTTGAAGAAAGTTTGTAACCAGGCTGTTTTTGGGTCACCATTGACTTCCATAGTAATATTGTCCCTACTATGGGAGTCAATGACCCAAAACAGCATAATTACAATCTTTCTTCAAAACATCTTCCAAAGAAATTCATACAATTTGTAACTACTCAAGGGTGAGTAAATGATGACAGAGTTTTTGGGTGAACTGTTTTAAAGTTTCTTCATTCAATCCAACTCAGTAGTATGTTCAACCTGGCATTACGAGTAGTTACAATAATGTATATGAGACGACAAAGCCCAAGTTGGGTTATACAAAAACTACAACCCAAACCCTAACCCAAACATAGCTGTATGAATGTTCCCATTACAATCAAGTTGTTAATCAGAATGTTTGAATTATGATTTTACCATCTTGTACAAAATAAATATTACATGCTCAATTGGACAGTGTTGGGTGTTTTCGCACAGATTCATTTGTCGCTTTGTAGAACCTAACCAAATATAGTTGATGGCAGCATAGACAGGTTGTGCATACATACAGGTTCCCATGATGGTTTGTGCTGACCACAGTGTTTTGTGGGCTTCTGGGAAAACATGAAACCAAGATATTCAATAGACTAAAATTTGACAGTAATCCTATTCAGTATAAGTTTATAAGTTTTACATATTGCAGTTTCATTTCATTGAAATATTAATGTAGCATTCGTGTTAGGTAGCCACAGAGGAGCATTTATGAATGGTAAACAGAATGCAGAGGAAAGCAGTATGACTGACAATATATTATAACACAAGAGCTTGCCAACCTTTTTCTGACCTCTCTGTGCCTGGCAGATGGTGTTCATTCTTAAAAATGGATTTGCTGTACAACCTCCCCCTCCTCCCTAAGGGTACATGACTGGACAAAAAAAACTTTACTGGGAATTCAGCTCAAAAGTTGTGCCATGGAGCTCGTCACAGTGTGAAAGTATGTTGTTTGTGTGATTTGTTTTCTGAATGATACACAGACAGTCTGCCCTAAGCTCAGAGAATAGATGGTTATGTAAATGGGTCACATTCACAACATTGATTCTGCCTGTAATGCTGTAAACACTATTACAGTAACTGAACCAACTTTGTACTGAGTACACAAATCTGAAGCTTTATAGTGTTAATGTTTATGGTATGTTGGCTAAAATGCTAATTCTCTTCAAATTCCTTTCAAGTTTTAGGTCTACAGAATGAGCAGCTCAGTTGCAATGATTGCTATGTTACCTTATTTACTGAAGTACTGTTAATTGTTGAGAGACTTGAAAAAGAAAGCGTGATTGAGCTCAGAATTACAGTGGTAACTCAAGGTTTCTCAAGATCTCTTTCTTTCATGTCACACCTGCTGTGTGTGCCTTTAACTGTAGATTTGATAGCATAAGCCTGAACGTTTTAATTAATCATGTTTGTATAAGCGGCAAAGCAACTCATGACTCAATGCATCTTTCCCCATAAACCAATTAACTAAAAGCTCAACTAATTAAGTTTCACAATATTGAAATGAGACATGAATACATGATGCGCAGTAAGTGGCTTTGTTAATTGGACATTGTTATGGTTTTCTTTGTTTGGATAATTTCTTGGCTCTTTTGCTGCTAAACGAATTTATTTGCCTCACAGGACTGTGCAGTTCCTTTTGATTTGATTGTTAGATTGTAAGACTTGTTTCATGCCATGGACAAATAATTAAGAACATCTTTTCTGCTTCCAATTAATATGTGTCTGTTGTTTCTTTCATGGAATAATACAAAACTATGGCTTTGAAGGAGAACTGCCCCACTTGTAGCAATAACATGTATGAAGCGAGTAAGTAGTATGGCATATTAGATTAATATTAATAGTTTGAGTATTCAATGGCAAGAATGGCTATTTTTGTTTTCTTTGCACAAAAAAAGTATTCACGTAGCGTCGCAAAACTGAAGTTGAGCCACTGATGTCACATGGACTGTTTTACTGATGTTTTTACTACATTTCTGGATCTGGGATTATTTCAGTTGTGTTGCTGTCTATGGAGGGTCAGATGGCTCTCTGAATATCATCAAAAATATCTTTTCGAAGATTAACAAAGGTCTTATAGGTTTGGAATGACATGAAGATGAGTGATGGCAATTTTTTTTTACATTTTTGGGTGAACTAACCCTTTAAGGAAAGGAATATGAGTTAAAATAAGTAACAGGCATCTACTTCCCAAGTTGATTGCAAACATTTATTGTTTTACGGTTTTATTGAAATGTTATGTTTAAACATGCAAATTTGTTATTATCTAAATAAAATGTATTTCATAAATATGTATTTCTATTGAAATCTACAAATGCAAATATATAAAGTGCAACAAAATAAACCCTTAAAAGTGTATTTTGGATTCTGAAACAACACATAATGAAAAGCCAAACTGCCAAAAATCTCAATTTTGTGTTATATTCCCAGGTATTTTACCACTGAAAAGTTATTAAATTACTAATATGTGTAAAAATTAAGTGCTTAAAATAATAATTTTAATTATGATGTTAATTGTTAATTAACATAATTATTACTGTATTGTGCAGCCTAAATTTCAATTCTAGCACTTTTCCCCTTGTGTTCGTTTATTTATTTTTTATATTGAAGACTAAAAAAAGAATCACCATTCTCATCAAATCATTTTCCTGTGGCTTTAAAGTGATTAGTTACATGGCATTTACAGCTCAGGAAAGCAAAGTTGGCATAATTCAAATAGCAGACTTCTAGGGAGTCATGCGCCAGTTAAGCAACTGCGTCTGAGATAAATGGCAATGCTAACAGTTAGGCTTTTTAGACCTCTTTGTGCACAACAACAACAACCAGAACCTACCTTCAGTTGCCAAGTATTGCCAGCGGGGCACCTTTATTTAAAAATACACACTTTTAAGGCTTTATACCTTTAGTAGTTGCCTGCAGTAAGAACATGCAAAAGGTGTATAAAATTGGCACAATCAGATACCAAAGTCAGCTCTGCTCTTGAAAGATCTTTGAAAAAATGCTCTTCATAAACTTCTTCTGTAAGAGGCTAAAGAGATATTCAATCTCAAGGGTTATCCTTATCCCTAGGAGAATCGTGTTTTGCGAGGAAGATAGCGCCTGTCTTATCCGCTGCACCTTATAACCTCTCCTCCATCTAACATTTTCATCTGCTACCGCTGTGTCTCCACAGTCACACATCTACATCTCATTGTTTATGGGCTTATTTTGTTGTCTGTTTTTCTTTGTCTCGCTCTGTTGTTTTTGGATCCCTCCCATAGAAAGAATGCTTTGGAAAATAGCCCTCTAACTTTTTTTTTATGAGGCTAGAGAAAAATCGAGAGGAAAAACACAAGTGCCTAGAGCATCTTTATGCTTTTGAAAGGGGGGGATGCAGAGGAATGGGGGTAGGGAGGAAAACAGCACATTTGCAGCTTTCACCTATACCTGGAAGCGAAGGAACAGGCTTGTGTAAAGTGTAAAAGACAGTTGTAATAGGCTTAGAGGAGCAATGCGCTTCTCTGCCGCAACATATGGCTGTAAAAAAGTGCAAACTCATAAAGGGTAAACCACATGGATAGAATAAAGATTGTAAATAAAAATCCACAGTTAGCTGTTTTCTATTCCCACACACATAGATGTATGCAATTCATCGGTATTATCAATTTCACAGGGAGTTATTGTCAAAATATACTTGAAAATGACCATGCTAAGCACATTTCTGGATTACAGTAAACTTCTGGACAACAGGAGGGTTGTAATATCACATAAACCTACATTGTTTTTTTTTTAAAGCTTTAAACAAAAAACTGAATTATTTCAGTCTATTTACTTTAAAATTTCATGTTTAATTGAATATTTTACTTTAAATGCAATTTACTAGCAGTTTCTGAGTTGTTTCTACACCATTTCTTCAGGGTAGTGGAAGTGGAAAAACTGGAAATGATTGCATTAATATTTGCATTTCTTTGGAAAAAGAGTGACATAAAGCAATGGAAGGACTGAAAAAGTCAGATTAGTCATCCATAAATGCTCCGGATCTTTTATCTTTTCTATAAGCCTATACTCCCACTCTTTTTTTTTGCAGGCGTCCACTTCAAAACTTCTGTTAAAGGTGTGTAGTTGAAGTAGCATGTGCGCTACGCTCTTGTTCTAAACCAAATCTAGCTGGATTGTGAAACTTGGCAGGGAATCTAGAAGGTGGCTCGTCACAATATGTGTTGCAAATTTTCGAACCTGGCATTTAGCTCTGTCAGCAGGAAGACGCTGGATCAGGTTACAACCTTTGAAAAGCAAGGAGGAAAAAAAAAAACTGCTCCCCTCCCCCATTCTGCAGACAGGGCTATTTGTAGCAGGAGCTTCCAAACAATGTCAGCGCAATCACACCATGCAGCAAAAGACACTGACGAATTTCATGCCTGGTTAGACTCCCCTTGTTTGTAACTATCCCCCTCATCCTCCCCTTTTTTGTAGGTGTTGATGCCATTTTTGATGATGAAGATGCTTGTTCTACAGAATCAGTGATGTAGGTTTCATTTGAATTTTGTCATTTTGGGCAAATATCAAAATAAAGACAAAAGTTGTGGATGTGTTTTAGAACTGAAACACCAATTTGTTTTAGGCCTATATTCCCAAAGAACAGCAGAGTAGAGCCCTGCATGTGCCTCAAATTTAGGCCCTAGCCTGACCCTGGCCCGAGACGCTCAGGCCCTAGCCTGACCCGTGTCCAATCAGAATTACCGGCCCGAGTCCAAGTTTTTTCCCCTTTCTCCTAAAATGGCTTATGCTACTGTTTTAGCTATTAAAATAGTTCAGTTTTGTGTGTAATGGCAAAATTCTTATATTTTGTTTAGTCTTTTTATGTTAATTTAGAAAAAAGTTTGGAGTATTTTTTGTTCTTTAAATATAAGTTTTTTAAAGTAACGACCAGCGGCAGACAGTGAGCTAATCATAAATCAAAAATCATCATGACTTGCCTAAAATGAAATCTATAGATATACTAAAACAGTTTATGCATATATCAATGTGCAACAATGTTTAAACGTTATAATAATAAATGTGTGATGGTATATGATGGCATATCCAAGTTTGTGTGGAGAGTGGAAACAACAAATATCAACAAAACATTGAGATTTTATAAAAAATAAAAAAAAAGAAAGAAAAAAACATGCTTTAGCCTTCTCGGCTTGAACAGGTGCACTTCACAAAAATTTACTTAAACTCAGTGAAAAAGACATGATAAATTTATCTATAGAAAGTTTTAAATTATTACTTAAAATAGGAAATAAATAAAAGGGAAATCAATATATCTTTCATTTTAATAATAATCCGTATGACTTCTCCCTAAAGGCGTGTCTATGAGGAGATGGCAAGTCATATTGTCATATTATCATATCTTTGTGTCACAGATTTAGAAAACACTAGTTTATTAGTAAATAATTAAAATGTCTTTTTACTATTTTCCCCCAACACATTCATGGTAAATAGCCTACTTTTGCTTGGGCAAGCTTTAACCTATTGCGTGCATTTTGAACGAAGAACTCTTCAGCTGTGCTGACGGCACACGCCATACATGCTCTTGACAGTCGCGGTAGCATAGTCTCGTGTTATTTCCACCATCGCTGCGTGGCAATTTTTTCATCACTATTTGATGGATGTCTAAAATATAAAAATTAGGGGAAGCCTTAAACAGGCCCGAGGCCCGGCCTGTGTCTAAACTATGATGTGAAAATTGACCTGAAGCCCAGCCCTAAGGGCGTAAAAAAAGTCGGGGGACCGTCGGGTCTGGGCTTAAATCAGGGCTCTACAGCAGAGTCATCATTTACTCTTCTTTTTCTGATTCAGACTTGTAAGATTTTTTTCTTTCTTCTGTATACCATAAAAGGCAGGATGTCATTGTTGATTTTTTGCTGAACAGTGAAATAAAATTATATAGTGGATGCCAAGTGCCAAAAACATTATAAGTCTTCTATATCCGTACCGGAGTTTTGTTTTCCCGTAGCCGTGTGTTTTTAAAAATTTAGTATGTTGTGATTGGCTATTAGACAAATCATTATTCTTGATAGGCCATATTTGAATACAAGTGCATGAGACACATTCAAGGGGTCATGAACTGCCTTTTTATATTATTTTGTACTGTTCTCTGAGGTCCCCTTATAATGTAGAATATATCATAACTTATTTTTTGATTAGTAATATACATTGCTATGATGTCGCTAAAACAAACATTATTTTGTGTATTTGGTGTAATGCAATGTGTTTATGTGGTTTAAATAATAAACTGTACATTATTGTTTCTCCTCTAAGCCCCGTCCCAGAAATGCGTCGATTTGTACAAATCTCATCGTTCTAAAAATTTGATTGGCCGAATACCACAAGCATTTGGCGGAAATGTTTCACCCCTTACCATAACATGATGTTGCGTCCTGGCAGGTCTTGCCGCTTCAACACCAAAACAATAAAACACATTACAAATGAGGCATTTGTTGCATTCAGTGGAGACATAATTACTGATTATAATGACTTAGTACTGTCTTTTTATGCGTCGCGTTGCATCGCGCATCATAAACATAACACCATGTCTGCATTCGTGATCGAAGAAACGACAAACAACAAGCACTCCCCTTCACTGCTCAAAACTCTTGTTTGAATAGTAAGTAGCAGATTCTTTTAATAAGAAAACATAACTTACTTAAAGGTTGTGAGTCAGAAGGCGGACTGTTAGAATTGCCCCATAGTCTCTGTGCACAGCTAGTATAGGCTGTTCCCAGGTTCAGGAAATAGTCCTCCATAGATGCGCTGAACACATCTGAATATTTGTGTTGAACTCGAACAGTGTTGTAAATACAACTTGACCACTGATTTGTAGTTGTGTCCTCTTTTGGAAGCACTTTCACAACGACACACAGCATCTCCAGAACATGAAGCAACACAGCGAGAATATAGCTCTGCCTTCTTTCTTTGCACAAAGGTTTGAGTGGTGTTATGAAAACAAGTTTGTAAAAACAGCTCGTGTAAACACGCCCCCACTTTGTGATATCACAAAGTGGGGGCATGTTTACACAAGCCGTTTTAGAGAGTTGTGGACAAGTCATAACTTTTATAAAGAATATCTGTTTCGTTCTGAGACTTTAGTCTTTGCAACTTTAGGGGTCTTATCTATGCACTGACAGCTTGTAACACTCCAAAGAGAAAGGAACATTTGAAATGGCATCATATGACCCCTTTAATTTGGTCTACTTTAAAGAAGATTTTCTCAATATTTTGGTTTAGTTTTTTGCACCCTCAGATTCAAAATTTTCAAATATTTTCTGAATATTGGCCAAATATTATCTTAAGTAACAGCCATGAATGATCTGTCCTTTATGAACACAGTTTTTTTTTTCGGTGACTAGCCGATTAATAACATTTTGGTCAACTAAGCCTTTTTCTGTTAACTAATGTCTAGTTGACTATGTTGAGTGACAGCTCTACTTTTAGTAAACATTTAAAAGTATTAGTATTATTTAGTATTATTTGTATGTCTCTAAAGGATACCTAACCCTGTAGATTCATGTATGTGCATCCTGCATACTGTTTAGCATTGATTAAAAAAAGAAACTAATTTTTTCAGAATGATTTTCAGTGTTATTGATGGCTTAGTCAGTCCCCAAGCAGCACTCTGATTCCAAAGCAAATTTGTTTTCCATGGTGACAAGACAGTATAAAACAAGACAGTAGTCTAGTCCTCCTTTAACTGCAAGCAATGACCAAAGCATTTGAGAGAAACCCGGGAGCAACGTGACGGTCAGCCATCTGTCTTTGAAATTGTAGAGGCAGCCGTCACCTCAGTCCAGAGTAGATCAAGAAGCTGCAGTTTGCAGTCTGAGCAATGGCAATGGCAGCGAAGGCTGCAGCCCTGGGCAATTAGAGTCTGGGTGAAATATTTGCTCACTGTCAGGGAGGAGAGAGAGACTCCCCAGGAGGGGGAGAAGGAGGGGAGCTGATGCACCCGGGGGATTCGCACTCAGGAGCACAGGAGCTGCTCGTGAGCTTCATTCGATATGGAAGGTTGTGCAAGGCTCTTTATCTCAGCTCTTTTTTCTGTAAGCACAGAGGATGGCAGGGGGCACTGCTTTAGAGAGTTTGCTCTTTACACTGCCGAGGAATTAACCTTCAAAACACCACTGTTATATCCTGGAGAGGTTAGCGTTCTGCCTTCAAAGCGCCTCTGTAAAGTAGCAAAAATATTTGCACCACAGAGATGGGGTTTTGAAATAACCTTTAAGAAGTTCTGCCTTGATTTTTGAAGTCTCTAATCTTGCACTTTGGTTTTGGTGAAGGTATTTCATCTCAAGATGTAATTTGTACAGTTGGCCTGTTGTTCCTTTTGTTGTTGCTGTGCTTTTTACATTATAATTTGGGTCTTCTGCTGCCCTCTGGACTTTCACTGGTTATATTTTTCATCTTGTGTGGAGGAACAGCAATAGAGTCTGAAGTTTCTGCAATGAAGTTGACAGCTTGGTTGGACAGGCTTCTGCTGACACACCAAACTCTATGACAAGCACAGCATCTGCCCTTCTATTGATATTTAGTGTTTTATTGCCTGTGGAGAAAAATAGTTGTTACATCGTTTGTGGATAATTTGTATACATTGGACACATGGATTCTCCCAACTGTGGCTCAGTGATGGAGTGTGTGTGTGTGTGTGTGTGTATGTTTAAAAGTGTGTTATGTTCGAATTAAAGAATTAAAATGTTGAAAATGTTTTAAAAATAAAGCTTTTGTGTGGCAATTGTAATATTTCTTCTTAATTTTCTGTATAATTTTATATGAGCTATTAGATTTAAAGTTAGTTATGCACAATATATTGGTGCTATGTCATTTTTTTTCCTTTTTTTAAAATGTATTGGTATGTTTAAAATGTCATTGGTTACTGTTCGTGCTCACTTTAATGTTCACCTTAAAACAATTTAATAAAAATGTTGTGTTAATATTTCATGCTCTACATTATAAGGTCGTGGCGCCTAAATTCACTTTTATACTATAATAAAATACTATAATGGTATGAAAAATACCATCCCATTATACTAAAATACTATAATGGTATGAAAACAATAATTAAAATAACACAGAGACAGATCTATACAACTGTATAAGTACAGTGGTCCAAAGACTGAAAACTTGAAGCAAAGGAGGTGGTCTAATTATTTGCAGCTTGATCCTAAACAGGGCCATAACAGCAACACAAAACATAAATTGGTCTTGTTTTCCAAAATTATTTTTCTCCCGTGGTGTAACAAAATGACAAACACCTTGATTAGGGGAGGGAGTATTTCAAGTGCATTACTAATTACGGTTGAATCACTTAACTGCAAAGGCATAGACTGAAGGACAAACCTGATTGTTTCAGTACAGCATTTGCAGCCGAACCCCAGGAGCATAAACAGCATGTCAATTTGAATAAATACAATTTTCAGTTATCTGCTGTATAAGCATAATGACCGCGCTAATGAATTGTATAGTGCCTTAAAATAAAGCCTTTGAATGTAATGATCTTTAATGACACAAAATCTTCTTTGGTTGTTAAGATGACTTTTTAATGGCTCTTTTTGATGATTCATTGTGTAATGGACCCAGTGCTCAATCCATGTAGTCAAAAGGCAACATATAAAGTAATGGACAAACAAAGAACAAATAATGATCTCCTAAACTGAAATGGAAGACAAAACCTTGATTCTTCTTGACAAACACAACTGGCCACAAATGTAGGTCAATTCACGTCACTGCAGCTCATCTCAACAGAGGCTGCTCATGCTGTATTACTAGGAAAAGCAAACACTAAAAGAGAATGTGATCATGTGAAGTCATGGTTGAACAAACACTGAAAACTAATCCATATATTGTCTGTTGAAGTGAGGGATGTAGTACAAAAGGAAATGTGTATATATGGTTGTCAACGCATCACGAAGATGTATGTTGTAAGGATATCAACCTATGGCAGAATGATATCCGTGTTAATATTCAGTACAACAGCGTGATTGTATGGTGTATAAACAAATAAAGAAAGAAAGAAGGAATTTTACTCATTCTTACTAATTCAAGCAATGATGAGACACAAGTGTGTTTATATGTAGCCTGTCTTTTGAAAGAAAACGAGGGTCTTAAGGAAAGTTTTGATTGCATTTCATCCAGAGTTGCCATGTTTTCTCAGCAAAACTCACTCAATTGCTACTCCGATCTAGCCCAAAACCAGCCCAATCGCTCTTCAGGGAGTATTCCTGGTAAAAAATTGTGTTCTGGTAGAGTAAAATACACGTTTTTTTGGCAGGGGTTGCTTCAGCCCGTGGACATGAAAAACATCCCGCTGGAAAACCACGGAATTGGCAACACTGATTTCTGATAAGCTTGTCTGCTGTTCCCACCCCCATCCACCCATATAACTGTTTCCAATTAATATAATAATTTATACTTCTAATTTGTCTCTTTTCTTAAAAATAGTTTAAAGAGTAAAATCATTATTTTAGACATATTTTGCATATTGTTTTATATATATTATATATTAGATTATTTTTGATTTTATCATTTTAGATATAGATTTTTTTGTTTTTGTAAAAACCTGTATCTTAACAGTAATTAAATTTGTGTTTTTACAGTCATTTTACAGTTTAATATTGTACCGTAGACATGTGCAGGTCTAAAAAAAAAAATCTTAAAAAGATTTTTAAAATCCTGCAGACAGATGTAGCTTTGCACACTGCCAGCATATATAAATTATCAGGAAATTTTTACTCTAGAAGTGGACTTATCCTTTAAATTAATAACAAACAGTTAATTTAGCTGGAATACATAATACATGGAACAGTTTATAAGCCGTTTGTTATCATTTTCTTGCATATATTGTGTGAATATGAGTTTTCTTGCTGCTATCCAGGTCAGTAGCAGGCACAGGGAGGCTGGGAGATGCCTTTAACACCGCGCTTCACTGGGCCCAACCAAAATAGTCCAGACTAAAGTTAGCTCAGCATAGCATGGCGCAGTGCTAGATGGCCCTACACTTTGAATTCATTAACACTTGAATCTCACACTTCACTCTTGTAGTAGTTTGAATGAGGACAGTTTTGCTCACTCTGTCTCTCTCTCTGTAGATGAATTATTCATGAAACATATTTCCATGTAGAACATTATCACCCTGAAACAGTTTGGCTATAATACTTGTGTAACAAAACACAACTTTTATAAGTTCTGGGGCTAATTTCTAATTTACATTGAAATATGGTGTGTGGTTGGCCTTTTTGTAGACATGGTGGAAGAACTCCAGGAACTTCTTTTTTTTTTTCCAGGAAAGTCATAAAACCTTGAGTCTAAGCTCTATTTATGCATGTTTACATGTTAGTCATTCTGCTGTCCTAATTCCAGCTCATTTATAACCCAGAGTATCTTCTAGAAGTAAGTCTGAAGTGAGTACAGATGGGCAGCTGTAGTTATTCCCATGTTATCTGCCTCAGCTCTTATGAACTTGTTCATGAAGCCAGTGCTAAAATTTATTCATATCTAATATCCGAATATCCTGTTGATAAAGTGGCATGAATCCCACTGTCAGAGTAAGATGTCCTGTGTACCAGTAATTTGTCAATATGTATTTCAACATACAATTTATCTGTTTCAGTTTTTGAGTTTAATTTTTGGGATTTTGCAGATGTTAAGGGTGATATGGCACAAATGTGTAATAATACTGTGAAACTATGAATAACTAACTGAAACCATGAGTATTTCACAATGTCAGTTCATATGTGTGTGCATGTAAGTTTTGGCTGCTCAGAATGAAAGATGCCTGCTGTTCTCAAGATCATAGTTTGTCAAAGCTCAATGTGTTAAAAGAAGCATCAAGGGAGGGGAGACAATGAGACAAGAAAAGGTTCAATGCGACAATACAGATTAACAGAAGCTGTCAGCAGCCACAAAGCTGCAGAGGGAATTAAGACACCTGTTTTATGAACACAAACTGCTTCAGCACTGTGTGAACTTGCATTGAAAAAAGTAGATTTGAAGTATCTCCTGGTGTGGTGTGAAACCACGGTTTGTATTAAAACACACAAATGATTAATCTCAACAGGAATGATATTTAAGAGATCGCTGATGGTATTTAAGCAAATTTAGCGCATGCCCTGCTGTGATCTTGAGGACTAGCACTGTCACAGATGAAGGATAAACAGGAGGCAAAGGAGCCCGATTCTGCCAAATTGTGTCTGCTGTAATCAGCGCAATAACACTGAGCGATAAGGTTGGGAAGAAAGAAAGGAACTTGACCGGGAGGATTCCTGTCAATCACTGCATACTCTGAACTCTAATGATCATTGCACCAAGCCATCTTCATCAATCTAGGGCCAATCATCTCTCCGAGAGAGAGAATTCAGAATAAGCGATGAGTGACATCTCGGCGTGGAAAAATATGAGCCGATCACTTTCTTTCATGCACTGGCGCTGGCGTGGTAATTAACAAGGGCAGAAATGGGATCAGCTGATGACTAATGGCTAATTATCACTTATGCCTGTTACTGCAGATGGCTGCACACATATAAAATAAAGACAGCAGAAAAGAATCCTCCTGATTCCTTTGCTGCCAGCAGGCACACTGTCTTTCTGAGCCTCTTGTTAATGTCTGTGACACTGGGAGGAGGAACTGGAATACTGGAAAAGCCCCAGATGAGGTTCTTTTTAGGAGCTCCAAATCTGCCTGTCTGAGCCAGACTCGAAATTATGATTAAAATGCAATGAAGAAACATACTTCATGCTATTCTTAGTCCGGTTCCTATAACTGATTTTAGCCCTTGCATCAAGTATTGCTTTCACGTTGAAATCGAAATTGCTGTTATGCGAATCCAGTGGTACACTTTTGTTGATTTCTGTCGCAGTGTATAATTTGGTGCCACGTTCAAATTTGCAGAGGTCTGGACAGAACGGCTGGATGTGGCAAAAGCAGTGTTTGTAAATATGGTACCAGCTGTAAGCCAGTGTTTGCTGGGATGACAAGTATGTAAGTATAGGGAAGCAAATATACTTTACTGATCCACAGTAGTCTCCCTGTGTTCGAGACACAGATCGCTAATGCTGGGGGTTTTTTTGGGTGAAAATGGTCTGTTTTTAATGATTTTTATGTTATAAAAATGTTTCAGGACATAACCTTTTGATTTCTGGTCATTACTGGAAATACACTTGTATTATACACAGTGTGTACACTTTCCTCTAGGCACAAAGAACCGCAGATTACACACATGCGCGTGCTCTCACCTGGGTGTATGCGGTGTGTTGTGATACTCTCTAAAATGGCAGAAGTCACGGAAGAAGAATGGATAGAGTAAATGATGTCATTTTTTTTTTCTTTGTGCAAAAATGTATTCTCCTAGCATCGCAAAAGTGAAATTGAGCTACTGATGTCACATGGACTGTTTTACCGATGTTTTTGCTATGTTTCTGGACCTGGATCATTGCCAGTTGTGTTGCTGTCTATGGAGGATCAGATGGCTCTCTGATATCATCAAAAATATCTTAAGGCTTTTTTTCGAAGATGAACGAATGTCTTATGGCTTTGGAACGACATGAGTGTGAGGAATTAATGACAGAATTTAAATTTTGTTTGGTGAACTAACCCTTTGATAATTGTAGTTTTATAATTGTAGTTTTGTGGTTTTTAATACATGTCTGTTAGGTTTGATATGCAAGTTCGCTCTTGTCCTAGCCGATATACACATCTACATTTTTTAACACTTCAGATAAATGCATTTGGTAGATATATCCAAAGTATATGCAGACGAAAATACCCTCTTGCATTAAATTACCGTTAGAAAGTAACAACTCGATTTTTCAACAAAAAGATGGTTGTGAAGGAATTGGCTGGAGTTTTAATTGGAAATCTTCGACATCAAGTCATTTAATGCAAAATTTAATGTGTGAGAAACAAGCTGTTCTTGAAACCGGTCTGAGAATATTAGTTGAAAACATCTGAGTTTCACTGTTGTGTGTTTGTTTTGAATTTGATGTTCTGATGTATTGCAGTTGTTCCTGTGACTTATGTGTAATTTTTAAACAAAGATCCAAGTCATGAATTCACACTTGGCTCTTTAAGGTTTCTGACATCTACGTAGTGATTCTTGGCTGTAATGATTTAATTTTGGGAAACAATGAGACATTTTCTTAGTAAGCAAGATCTAATCCACCATGTTGCATTGACATGCATTTCAGGAGAACCATTGGCTTTCTGTGTGCAGATGGGTTTTAGGTGTTTGCAGTCATTGTGTCAAATATATTTGCTGGCTGATTCATGAAATGAGATTGAGAAGAATTATGCCATTATACATTATTGCACACACACACACACACACACACACACACCCGCCGTGAGTAGGTTTTTATCTCAGCTCTGTAACTGGGTCATTTTATAGCAGCTTAGCTAGCTTGAGCTTGATTACCCAAGAGTCTTCTTTGTTTGCCATTCAATTATGTAAAATTTTCCAGACACCCTGTTGCTGTACTAATAGTATGTGTGGACAAGATTATCTTCTAAAGTCATATTTATATTATGTATTTAACCTTTTCATTTATAGGAAAGAAGTGTTGTGAGCAGAGGTGAGCTAGCAAATAAGAGGAATTTCTTCAAAAGCAATGTTTTAAGAGCATTTTTAAATATGGTAGTTTTTTGGGCTTTTCAAGAATAACCGTGGAACACAAAAGCAAATTGGTTTAAACACATTTGTTTTGCCCCAGAGTTTGCTCTTTAGTTACATTATTACTCTATTTAGCCTTGACTGTGCTTACACGCACAGAAATATTCCAATATTAATCATAATTTGATCCCGTTATGTAAGCTTCGTGTAAAGGCATTAACCTGATTGCTGTGACCAGATGACCTTCAGCCAGTGTTTCAGATTCTCAAAATCTGAAGACTTCTGACATATGCCTTTTTAATCATAATCTGGAATATACACCGTAACTGACTACTCATATTTATGTGAACTGTTTCTGTAAGTCTCATAACCTAAATAATGTAAGGTTTTAATTTTAAGGGCAGGAATTAGAATAAATCAGTTGATTGAATTGTACTCATTTTTATATTTATATATATATGAATTTATGTTCTCTATATATTATAACATTTTCTTCTGTATTTCCAGAAGAGGATAGTATGTATGCTAAGATTTATTTTCTGGTTAAATTTTCTTAAAACACTTTATGTAGTTCACATATTTTAAGATTGTCACAACATTAGCATGTCATTACAGTTTTGAGGTGCATATTCTTATCACATCACATCGCGTATACTTCTGAGACAGCGCGACACACAGACACACACAGACAGATAGGCATACGTTATGCATGGACTGTTTCATGTTTTATTTATTTTTGGATGAGCATATGGTCCCTGTATGTGCAACAACTACAAATGCGGTTCATTTCACAAGGCTCAAGGTGTAAAATGCATGCCATGAGATTTATAGTCTTCTTGTAAGAAAGCATTTGTCATGTTTTTTTATCCCTTTTCTTGAATTAGAAATACTTGTGGCATCTATTTTGCGTTTGCAGTTGTTGCTTAGATCATTGAAGTTTCTATGTTATACATGCACAAAAACATTTTTTAGGTTAAATTTGTTTTTGTCTTAACATGGTTGAAGTCATTTTCAGAATATGGTGACCTGACTTTTTAATGCATATTTAAGGAGCAAATTTATTTTGTTATTATATTTTATTTAGGATTTTTAATTACATTTTGTCACACTTTCTTTAGCATTCAATAACATCTTTAACCTTAAAAAAAGGAAGAGAAAATAAATTGTGAAACAATGTAGGGTTACATATTATCTTAATAATCTTTTATTACTTTTTTGGATTAAAATATTTGTCATCATGTATTGAATGTGACCCAACAATTCTTAGTTTTGATATGAATTAGCTAATGATATAGGTTTGCAAAAAATAAATAAATACTGAAAAAACAACAACAACCAAAGAAAAAAAACAGTCATCAAAATAAAATGCGATGTTGTTGGATCCTGAAATTTCTATCACTGGAATCCATTCTAAAAGGATGAAGCTTTGGATGCACTTCAATTTAGCCAGAGGTGTTCAAGCGTGCAATGCGGAGGGATAGTCCTGTGTCTTTTATCTGGTGGCGGCAGGGATTGACATATTGATTAGATAGTAGTGGGAACATTATTCTTGTGTCTGGAACTTGCCTTATTTTCTGCCTGTGTCTCGGTGCTATCATTTTCTACATGTTCTGAGGGCTACAGATAATGCGATAGCGTATGGACATGAAATAGTCACATTAGCATGGGGGTTCACATTCGGTTGTTGATGCTGTGAAGGTCAATAAATGCCTCTTGCTCTTTAGGGTGAAAGTAGCCTAATGGTTTGGGGCTCCTGATAGAAATGTTTGAATTGGAGAGTCAGATCACGCATGTATGTATACAACCGAAAATATCAAAAATATTGGCACCCTTGGTAAATATGGTCAAAGAAGGCTGTGCAAAAGATAAGAGCTAGAGCAGTGAAAATGTACTATTTCAACCATCAGGGCAATAATTAAAAATGTCCAATAGACAGAAAATGTTATGAATCTGCCTGGAAGAGGACGTGTGTCTGTATCTACTCTCCAAGGACCAAACAGCACTTACTTCACCACATGTTGTTTGAGGGTTTCAAGAAGAATTCTCCTTGCTCATTCAAGAGCTTTTTAGCAGCAAACACTGGTTTGGGTTTGGTGAACACACAAAAATTACCCCATGTGTACAATGAAATATACTGCTGTATTTTTGATAATGTGGGCCTATATTTCTGCTAGAGGTCCTAGACATCTTGTTTAGACATGCCATCATGGATTCTATCAGTAAGTGACTGACTCGGTTAGAAATCTTATAATGGGCTGTGTTTGGATCTTCCAATTGTACAATAATCCAAACACAAACAACAGCACAAGAATGGGTCACTGAGCACAAAACCAAGCTTCTGCTATAGCCATTCCAGTCATCTGACCTGAACGTTGTGATTCTAACATTCAAAAGCATCGGGTTTCAAATATCCCAGCATATTAATATTGTTTTGAGGTCATAAAATGATATTTTTCAAGTGAAAATTACGCTTTAATTAAAACTCTGTAAATTAGTGTGAAAAGGAATAAAAGGTGTCAGAGTTTTACTGTCTCTAGTGTTCATTTCTTTTGGAAACTGCAGTGATATGTACTTATTGTTATGTATTTTGTGTCTCACTAAAAAGTGCACCAAGGTACATTTATGCAATGAGACAAGGTAGTCTCTAACGTTATCGGGCATAGGAGAAAACTCAGAGCTGTTAAACTGGCAGATGGAGGTTTCAAAAAGTATTGACTAAAAGGGTCTGTTAATTATGTATTAGAGAAAAACATTTATTTCATAATGATATTTCACCCCATTTTAAATTCTTATTATCCAAAGAAAGGTTAGATTTTTGTGCATTTTTAAAATAAAAGATCAAAAGGATTTGCAGATTAATTTTCACAGCCTCCTTTGATCATATTTACCAAGGGTGCCAATGTTTTTGGCCATGACTGTATATACATACATACATACATATATACATTCATTAATTTTGCCAGTAATAAAACTGTATTTTGCAGTGCTTTTAGACAATATGTTTCTGAGATAGATTAAACAAACTCACAGCATCATACACAAATCAGAATTTTTGAATTAGGTCAGTGAACCTGTTTCTATTTTCTTTTTTGAATCTCTCTAATTTAATTAGTCACAGACATAAATTAATGCAATAATTAATAATTTCTAAAATTGACAGCCATATGGCCATTTATTTATTCATTTATTATTTTTTATTTTTTATATTTACATTTATTTAAAAAAAATTCAGTTTTAGTTAACTCTGTGCTTAGCCAGTATCTGCATGCACCAAACACTAGTTTTACCTGTATTTTTATAATCAACATGAAGTTCTTAACTGTATTTTATATAGTTTTATTATTAATTATTAATTAATGAAAATTATTATTATTACTTTTAATTAGCCTATAAATTCTGTTATAAACTTGCTTACGTACTGCTGAGGTACCAGATGTGTTAAAAAAGACAATAAAACAATATTTTCTAGAGATTCATAAGGATTCTCTTGTAAAAGTCTGCTGAGCAAAGAATTTAGCACTTGTGTAAGCAATAAGAGAAAGAAGAGGTTACAGATGCACTCTTCTTTTCTTTTCGTTTCGTATTTTCTTGTCTTTTCTTGTCTTTTCTTTCTTTTATTTTCTGTTCTGTTAATTTCTGTATTGTCACATGTTTCCCTACCTCTTCTACTGCAGTGCCCTAAGCTCATTGAATGGTGTCCATTCCTCTAGTGTTTGAAGTAATGTGGAGAGCTCAAGGGGGATGTGGGAAACTCCACCACTGGTTTGAAATGGACTTAAGGATGTACAAATGAACTAAGATGCTCTAGCAGAAGATTGAAAGTAAAGCGTAAAAGACTATGCCTTACGGCAGTGGCAGGATGAAGCCGTAGGTGAATCAGCCCCCTGTGTCCTGAAGCCACAAATCGTTCGGCCCCCTGACTGCGCTTCTAACCTTTACACATACACTGCATCAGGAAATGATTTAATAGGTTTCTAGAGGCTTGGGATGTTTATTCTGACAAAGATAACTCTTTTTATCTGTCAGTGGTGAGACAGAAACCTTTCAGTCTATGTGTAAATATGAAATTTGTCCCTTGCCAGAGAAGGCACAGTGAAGCTATTTCCAAAGATGTAAAACGTTAATCTATGGGAGTTTCTTAACTATGCTTTGACATGCATTCAAATTTGTCTACTAACGTTTTTAAAGGCATATTTAAAACTCTGCAGTTTTATATCTTTACCTGAATCATTCTTCTGAATGTAGCATAATAAAGAAAATAATTATATTCCAACACCAGTGCTGGGTAGATTACTTACCAGTTGTATATATAAAATATTTGTCAAAACTAACTTGCCATATTTTATTTTTTTTATTAATGAGTTTTGTGTGAATAAATTATCCAAATACAAACAAAAAAATCAAATGTCTTGATAGTTTTCTGTGCAAGAACAAAAGGATTGTAGTATTGTTACTGGCTTTAAAGCAACCATTCTCAAAAATTAATTGTTTGGTAAATATGAATTTATTAGGGAAAAACCACCAGAAAACAGACTGTACTAAGAAGGCAGCACGTTGATCCAGCAGAATGTTATGGTCTGGTGATGATCTGATAATGGAGATATAACTTTAGTCGAGGCCAAAATCATCCATAACATCATTTGTTTGGAATGTTAAGATGTTAAGTTATTACAGCATGGGTTCATTTATTGCTTATGAGAGAACAATAAATTCCATCTATCTGCAGTAATGCACCTCATTAAATGTTAAACAACAATGTGATATATTGGAATAAAATATATAGTTTTCTTGAAGGGAGTGTAGTCCAGTTAGTGGTTTCAGTGAGCTTGTACCATCCCCAAAAGACCATAAGCTTCTCCCCACAATACTGTAGCAAATGACCCATGCTATTTTAATTTTTGTTTAAAAAAATACACATCTGAAATTCAGAATGATGTGCCTTGAAGGGACAGTTCTCCCTAAAATTGATTTGTCATCTTTTACTAACCCCATTGTTGTTCCAAATCTGCCTAACTTCTGTGCAATTATGAGAATAAGATGGCTGATACAGTAAGTTAATTAAAAAAAAAAAAAAAAGGTACTTGTTTATACAATAAAATGATCTAGTGTTGTTTGGAAACTACAGACATTAGACATAGCTTTCTGTTCCAGAGGAGAAAAAGTTATATGGATTTGGAACGATATGAACGATTCACATTTTTGAAAATGAACTTATTTCAATATCCGCCGTCTTACCTGAAGACATTTTAAGACATTACTTGTGTATAGAAACAACTACCACTTTGTTCTGTTATACAATGCAGAACTTTTCCTGTTCCTTGTTTTGCAACTCAAAATTATATTGGCAACAACTCAAAACCGCACAAATTTATGTTGGCGTAACATTAGGCCATAACAGTGTGCAATTATTTTGGCATCAAGTCACAGTACAAAATTGGCATAGTATTAGCTCCTAACAACATGAAATCAATTCAGTGCAGCAATTTATTCCAAACAAACAAACATTAATGCTAGGATACGAACGCAAGAACCCATTATGACTAGCATTAGACTGTCTTGCCACCTGGACAGTGTCAGAGATTAGTTTGCTGCTGAATGTCTTCTCAAACTCAGTATTTTGCTGTGTGAATGACTTTGCATGGACTACTGTTCCTAGTGATAAATCCCCTGAATCTTTGCAAGAGATTTGTGTCCCATTGTCACAGATAACGACCCTTGTGTAGCTGTCTTCATCAAACATGTGACTACAGTAGAAGTATTTATACTTGCAGACACGATAACCCTCTACCCATATGTGATAACTAGTAGATGCTATCCTAAGGGAAATGAACCACATAGATCAATGGCTACAATTTGTCATGGCTTGTCAGGCAGCCGTGTTCACAACATAGGAATGGGTCTTGAGGGCATGCTGTTCGTGCTGCACCACAGGAGTTCAGTAAGTGATTCACGTCTCTTTTCGTGCGGAGGCTCCGAGCCTTTGTATTTAGTCGTTAAATTTGTTTCGGTAACAATGCCCTTTGTCATCAAGCAATTACAATATAATATTCTTATAAAATTGCTGTCCAAGGCCTAGTGGTGGGATGGACATAAACCTTTTCAACCTGGCTCATGAGTTTTGATTAGATGGCAGATTGTTGCAGCTAAGTAGGTGTTATGCTAACCATATTAGAGTTATGGGACAATTATTATGCTTTTATTATTTGACAACTCAACTGAAATGGTGTGTACACAAAACAAAGCAAATATTCACATTGGATTCTCACTTACTTGTCAGTAGGAGTTGGCGTTTTTTCAGATGTTATTGATTAATTTGAATTCAATTTATTTTTATAGAAATAGAGGAATCGCGATTTTGAAAATAAATATTTACCAAATGTTAGAATTTGACATTTTGACAATATGCCAGTAATAACACTAAAGAGAAAAGAGTTATCCAGTCACATTTTGGTGAATGTGATTATCTGCATGCGTGTGAGGCGCTAGATGCTGTTGTTTTTACAAAACTTTTATGGTTATTATAATAGCCTACTGGTGTTATACCTTCTAAAATTGAATTACCTTGACTTTTGAGATTTTTTTCTCTCTTATTATTACTGAATATATATGTATAATACAATTTTTTATTAATTCAATTAATTCTTGAGTAATGAAATATTGAGTCATGTTGTAGTTATGTTTTCAAGATGATTATTTAAAAATGGTAAAAATTGTTCTGAAAAATAGAAGTAGAGATTTTACGTTTTATTGCCCAGCCCTGCTTGCGTAATGCTTTTCATATCACTTGTGTGAATAAAAACTGTCCTCCATTTTCGAATACAGCTGGGTTTATCAAACCACACGTCAATAAGCTTTTTTCCAGCTTGCGAATCAACGTGTCATGGAAATTTTCCGCTTGAGTTGAATTTTTTTAATTTGTGCAGAAGATGCAGCTGACACGTAAATCACATGTTTGCGGCAGTCATGTCGTTCTGCATGAGTTTGCATGTTTTTGCATCTTTGCATTGACTTTGTATGTAATCTACTTGCAAAAATAATTCAATTTGATTTTGGTGTGCACACACTATTAAGGATGGCCTGCTTGCCAGCATAATTTTGATCATGTACATGTATTTTATGTCATATTTGCAAACATTTGGTTGTGAATTAATTGTATAGTTTTTCTGAAAATTGATAGAAAGACCAAATGCTAAGGAGATTATAGTTACATTCAGTTTTAAATAATGAAATGTCCAACAATTATTGGAGATTTTCTGTGTTAAATATATTTTATTAAATAAAAAATCTTATGTGAAAACTGCAAATGTATCAATATTTAATAAATTATATGATTGAAATAGAAAATTAATAAGAAATGTATTTCCATTTAATAAAATATTTTAGTGTACACGAATGTATGTATGGGTGTGTCTGGGAGTGTTTCTTTCTTTGCAAAAAGATGTTTTCTTTGGTCCAAAAGCAAAATCAGCTCAGAAACACAGCCTTAATACCCCCCCCCACAAAAACAAACCCCAAAAAGGCCACATATCATGCAGAGATTGGAACATCAAATTAGTCCCAGCATGCTCAACTTTCTGTAATTATGCTCATGCACAAGTGCACATTTTAAGATGTGTATTGTATCTTTGTTTCCATTTGAAATCTCTTTTAATAACTCTGCCTCCAGGTGAACTTGCAAACAAAGCCAAAACAGATCAAGAAATGTAACTAAACTGCATATCCCAATAGAAATGTTTTGCATATAACAAGGCACAAATGTCACCTCCTGCCATCTGTAATATAACTCATTGAATATGGCCATGCCATTTGGAGCACAGGGACATCAGGTCTAGGCTGCTACTCCCTGACATTCAAAGAGCACCAGCACCCTGCCATGTTGCTTAAAAAAGAGCCCAGATCAAGAGTAGGCAGGAGACACCTGAATGCTCTTCAGCATTTACCAGTTGAAGTTATGCCATTTTGGCTTTTTAGTGTGTGTCACAGGTTAAAAATAAGAACTCTCACACGAACAGCTGCTTGTTTTGTTTTCTAATCGTGTTTAAATTAAATGTTGAATGTACAGCTAATAATAGCAAACAGTTGTGTGGTTTAGTGAAGTGTCCTGCTTTGACCTATGGGACCCTTTTTTACATTGATCTTAATCTCACTGTCTTTGTTGAGCGTACAAACCCTCAGGCATCTTTTGGTCCCAGCAGATCAGTTCAAGTAATCATCGAAATACCATCTGATTTAATTAAGATGGGAATAAACCGTTTAAATAAGCAAACAGTCAATGTTCTTGAGTTAACCCTGTGCTTAATCAGTGACTTGAACTGAGGAAATTCCATTCTTAACACGCTTTTATTTTGTTTGAGTATGTGTTCACTTTTTCTCATATCACTTTGTTTTTGGCCTAAAACAGTTTTGTGTGTGTTTGAGACTGTTTGCGATCTGAGGAGGAAAAATGTGTATCCTGTCATTGATTGACCCTTTTGTAACACTGTGTTTCTTTATAACAGTGTTAGCAATGCTCAATGTTTTGACTTGCCGTCTAGTTCAAAATTCACCACTGTAGAAACAGTCTCAGAGTGAATGTCAGTTCAGTTGATCTTTGTTTGAAGTATGCAGATAAACTGGCTTGTCGTGGCTACTTCTCTCAGAAAAATTCAGACAATATTATGGATTACAGTTAGTGGAAGTGAATGCGGAGTAAACGAATTTACCCTCTGGTATTTTCATGTGATGGCCCGCTCTAATGAGAGACTCTAGGTCTGCACGCAAAGCAGCACATGCCCCTTTTATAACCCCGTGATTTTCAGCCCTGCCAGTGCAACCAAAAAAAAGAAAAGTTTTTTGTGAGTCCAAGTTTGGCAAGTAAAGTAAATGTATTTTGGATTTGAAATGAAGGCAAAACAACAACAGATTTTTCTGCATGACATCAAGCATATGTGCTCGTGGCACTAATGATCAAAATCGTTCTGTTAATACAGAGCAGTCTCGTTGCACCATGTATAATTCATAAGTGTGCTCGGCATTGACTGTGTGTGATGGGAAATATAGTGCATCTCTAATGGCTAAAATCATTGAATACCAGAGAGCAGGTGTCCTAACTATTGATAGAACAGTCTTGGGGGAAACGTGAAGCTACATTAGTGTGCCAGTCGGGGCTAAGGTGTAAATAATAACCAGGCAGTAAGGTAATTGCCCTGCGAAGGAGCAGTCTGTCTGTTTTTATGCATATATTTGGGAGTGGATGTACTGTACAGCTAGATGCCCAGATACAATGAACCTCTTTTCTCCTGTGGAATTAAAGGGTGATTCATATCCTTCCACGCATCAATGATAATGCAATTATTAGTCCTGAACATGATCACTTGACTGCCCAAAATGTCTGGGTTGTTTATGTGCACATAAATTTGTCAGATCATTTTTCTTTGCTGAGGAGAAGTGCGACCCAATTAAAAAGAGAGTGTCTGGAAAATAAGTCACTCAAGATTTTGACACAGTGGAAGACAGCGTCAGGTTTTCACTGTGTTACATCATTAAATCCCACACTCTGTGGGAAGAAAAGCAATAAATATTTTGTGGAGTTGCAGTTGGTCACTTGCTGTCAGTAACATGCTGGTCATCTGGAGCTGATGATCTAATCACAGCCAGACCAAGGGAGAAAGTTGTGGCATGTGCACTTAGTGCAGTATTTTAGCTATTCAATCTCACTCTTAACGTTGGTGAAAAGCTTTGCTTCTATGTAGTACCTACACTCTTGTGATAAATCCAGATGTAAGTGCTGTTAGGTACCTACATCTATGCAGGTAAACTGTTTACATATACGAAGTGTCTATTTGCCTTATTGGCAGTGGCTATTTACACTAACTCTGCCCACCAATGTGTGATTGGGCTAGTCATCATTACAAAAGATGTTTGTTTGACATCAGCTCCAGTGGCATGGATGGTAAAAAGAGTGGCGGTCTTATTTTAATGCGATCGACCCAGGTTCGATTCCGCCTTTTGACAATTTTTTTTTTCTTTTTTTTAAATTTTAGATCACACCAGAAAAACATTTATTTTCAATAAATATGAAGGAAATAATCAAAAAGTGTTAGGGTAGGTGTAGGGAGGATTTTATTGTCCATGTCTACACCAAATGCGACAGTTGTCACGCCGCTCTGCAACAGTTAAAGTCTGTCTACACTGGATGCGACAAAGAGACCTTTGAAAATCATTTGAAACTTGTGTCATACAGCACTAGTGTTCTGTTGGGAATTTGTTGATTTTACTTGATTCTCTGGTAAACTAAAACAGCTTTGTTATCAACAGTCTTCAAAATACCTTCTTTTATGTTTCACAAAAGAAAGTCAGTTATTTAGGTTTGAGTAAACGACGACATAATTGAACATTTTTGGGGTGAACTATCCCTTTAAAGTGTTTTTCCCTTTTTTACTTTTTAGTGATGTTTCATTAACAAATTTTGGGAGGAACACGTACGAATGATTAACCAGCTGGCGCCTATCTCCCTATTACCTAATTATCCTATCAAGAGCTAAAACCTTCCCCTTAAATATCGCCAACTTCCTCTCCCTTGTATCTTCATTCTTTGCATCCCTCCGCCGCCCCTTACACCACTTAAACTGGGAATCAGGTGTCGGGTCTCCGGCCAGAGGAGAACTGGCCCCCGCTAAGCCAGGTTCCTCCCAAGATTTTTTCTCCCACGTGGAGTTTTGGTTCCTTGCCGCCGTCGCCTTCGGCTTGCTTAGCCGGGGACACCTGGTTTCCAGCTTCCTTAGCCAACGCCCAAGCTATTATCAGTTTATCGTTTCTTTAGGCCGATAACCATCCCACCCTCCTCCCGGGGGGCACGCGGTGACCAGGCCGGGCTCCGAGCTCCACCCTGCCCTCGCCGCCTAGGGGTTAATCCTCTAGGACTCGGAGTCCGCCGGGCTCCCTGTCTGCGCCCGGACAGTACGCCAAACATGCTCTATTGGTTATTTAATGAGGAAGTGGGAACTTGTGAAATATTATTATTATTTAATTTTGAATAATACAATAAAACTCTAAATAAAAAACTAAAGCTGCTAACAGGTGACAGGTTCATTCATTCGATTTGTTTCAAATGCTAATTAATTCAGGAATATAATAAATGGCAGACAATATTGCGTTTAAAATATAACTCAATTTAAATTCTAATTTACCGAACTCTTGTATAAAATCACATTTGCACTCGTTATATTTATGACAAACAGCACGTTTGCAAGTGATATTGCTCTTGCTGCTCGTGTAATATCACGTATCATATGAAATAAATATGAGACAAAAACTCATATAGGAGCATTCCTATATGCCGTTCATTTCTGGAAGTACCATATATTTTGTATGTATGATAGCATTTAAATGCATTCATACTTAAAGACAGGGTATGCGATTTTTCAAAAATGCTGTAGAAAAAGATTCGGGACATTTAGCAAAACAAACTTGTAGCCAATCAGCAGTAACGGGCGTGCCTATTCGTGATGTGGAGGAGACAGTGTTCAGTGAACAGCCGAGCAGAGCGACAGGCAAAAGAGTAAAATGTCTGAGGAACAAAGTATGACCCGTGTAAATATCGTATCAGCTTTCCAGTGCTGGAGAGAACTCAAGGAGTGGAAGGCCTGCGATCAGACGCCAAGGTTGTTTTGGTTCTTCTTGATAGGTGAGATACACTGGATGTGATAAAGCAACCGTTGAAAATCATTTGAAGTTCATGTAAGCACGTCATAAATAGAACGCGGCAACAGTTTTCTGTCTGAGATTTGTCTCCCCGCTCACATCCCATGTAAGTTAGCATCACTGATTATAATGACTTCTATAGTATTTTGTCGCGCCACTCGCATCCCATGTAGATGGTGTAACATTGGTACTGCTTTGTTTCACAGAACTCGTTGATTGGGTTGCTTAAGTTTATGTTATGTGTGGGGCACAGCTATCAAAGGGGCAAGACTCTTTTGGGGTAGAGGCGTATTTGTTTTGGTGATTTCAAATATCAACATTGGCTTTCAGAAATCGCATACGCTGCCTTTAAAAACATTAATGCCTTTGTTCCTTTTGAATTGCGCAAATCCAAATTACAATCTTTTGTCCTGTTCCCTGTCTACCTCAAGGTAACGTTTCATTCCAATATTGATGGAGAAAGTAAACTGTAAGTATTTGAAGCATACACAATGTACAGCATCAGTAATACTGTGCTCATTCAAGGATTTGAAAGATTAATGGAAGTTAATACAAAGCATTCAGCTGATTCAACTAAAAGCATTATTTCACTTTCTTTTTTTCCTCCGGCACCCTTTCTGCATTTTCCTTGATTTGATCTCATTTTTATTTTGTTAGTATTTTAAAGGCTATGGCAACACGCGAGATGTATTTATTTGGTAGCAGCATAACCGTGCTGCCCAGCATGCAATTAGGAAAGCAAACTCAATACACACTGCGCATTTGCCTTTTGAAGATCATACACTGCTGAATTCTGGAATCTGTTTAGAAGATTATAAAAGCTTTACTAAAGCAGGACCTCCTACACTGTGCAATGATTATAAAGACAGGTTGCAAACTGCGCTATCATCTGCATTTTAACTGCCAGCCAAGTAGTTGCATGCCAGATGAAATGGCTGGCGATGGAAGCTCTCTGCTTGGCCCTGTAGATTACCAAGGAGGAGAATGAAACATACACAACTCACAGATTCGAATTACAGCAGACTGTTCCGAACCGCATGGCCTGCCCACACAACACTCCAGACTATCATTACAGGGCTAATAAAGTGATAAAGCAAAGCATCCAGCTAGACGGAAATCCCACACTCACTGACAATGCCACAGATCCAAGGCTGCTTTATCTCTCGCTGCAGTTAAGTAGATTATTACCTTGACTGTTAACCTGAGTGGTGTAAATTTAGATGCATAAACTTTAACAAGTTTCATCGGCTTAAATTCTCTGGAGTTTAAGCAGACAGGAGAGATTCTACGGTGCTTTACATTACCATTCAAAAGTTTTAATAGTTATGCTAATCAAGGATTATTTCTATATTTTTACTGTTGTTAATAATCCATTTAAAGTGCCCTTGCTGAATAAAGTTATGTTTTTAATTGCTTAAACTTTTGAATGGTAGTGTATCTTGATATACAGTGCCTTGCAAAAGTATTGCAAAAGCATTTTTTTTCACATTTTATGTTGCTGCCTTATGTTAAACTTCTTTAAATTACTTTTGTTCCCACATCAATCTTCGCTCCATACACCATAACTGTACAGAAAAAAACAGGTTTTTAACATCTTTGTAAATTTATATAAAAAAGCAGACAAACTGAAATAAGTACATTACAGTCTCAAGTCTTTTTTGTTTGATGCAACAAGCTTTGCTCATCAGTAATTTGTCATTTATCTGCCACTCTTCTCCTCACCTCTTCACCTCTCAAACTCTGTCAGGTTGGATGAAGGCAGAAGCACATGTTCAGGTTTCTCCAGAAATATTTCATTGGGTTCAAACCCAGGCTGTGTCTGGGCCACTCAAGGACATTCAGAGAGCTGTCAATAAGCCATTCTTGCTATGTGTTTAGGGTCATTGTCCTGTTAAAAAACGTGAACCTTCTGCACAGTCTGAGTTTCTGAATTCTCTGGACTGGGTTTTCTTTAAGGCTATCTCTATATTTTGCTAGTGTTCCTTCTTCTCTGATGAGTCCCTCTGTCCCTGCCACTGAAAAACAGCCTCACAGCATGAGGCTGCTACCAGCACACTTTACTTTTGGGATGATACTCTGCAGGTCATGAGCAAAGCTGTTTTCCTTCAAACATGCTGCTTAGAATTGAGGTTGATCAGACCAGAGAATCTTGTTTCTCAGAGTCTCAGGGTCCTTTAGGTGCTTTATGCAAATTTCAAGTGTGTTTTCATGTGTCTTAACTGAGGAGAGGATCAAGTCTTGCCACACCGCCATGAAGCGCAGTTTGATGAAGTGTTGCAGGGATGTTTGTACTTCTGTAGATCTCTTCTATCTCCACATATAATCATGGAGCTCATCTAGAGTGACCATCAGGTTCTTGGTCACCACGGTAACCAAAGCCCTTCTCCATCAATTGCTCAGTTTGTCCAAGAAGCTAGATCTAGAAAGAGTCCTGGGCTGCGTTTCCCAAAGCATTGTAAGCTTAAGTTGATCGTAGCTTCATTGGTTTCAATGGGTCTACGATGTACTTAAGCTTACGATGCTTTTGGGAAACGCAGCCCTGGTTGTTTCGAACTTCTTCAATTAAGGTTAACCGAGACTACATGTTTCTGTGACGCTTCAGTGAAGCAGAATTTTTTTTTTCTAAACTCTTCCACAGATATGTGGCTTGGTGCAAACCTGTTTCCTAGCTCTTCAGGCAGTTCTTTTGACTACAGTGCATGGTTTTTGCTCTGATATGCATTATTAGCTGCTAGACCTTTTATTTAAGGCACAGGTTTACTTCACCCTAAGTGTAATAACATCTACAAGCAATATAAATGCTCCTGAGCTCAATTTCAACAGTCTTATAACATAACAAAATGTGTAAAAAAAAACAACAAAAAAAGGAGTATGAATATTTTCGCAAGGCACTGTATATTTTATAGTATGAAAAAACATGCACATTTCTGTACATTTGAAAATGACTCCGTTTGGATCATTTGGTTATTCTGCATTTTATATTTCAATTTGTTTGAGTCTGTAAAACTTCACTATGAATAAATCATGTTGCTTATTTCATTCACTAATGCAATAGTACAACAGTTCAAACATGCCCAAGATTTGTTCTGAACTAAATTTGCATGGAATAATTTCAAATACTTACAGACTGATTCACACTTGCAGACTTCCTTGATCTGGCCAACTTTGCTGGGACTGTAATCATAAATCAGGGTTGTATTCCATTTACAGTTTACAACTTATTTTCTAATTCAAAAAGGAATTTTCATCTTGAATTGAGTTTGCAAACAGGCTGTAGAATTTGCAGTTTGAATTTCAGTGATGGGTGGATGGATAATTCAGTAAATTCATCTTCCTTGTACTCAAAGTCAAATTCCAGTTCAACATCCTGTCTAGTTCAAATTCAGTACATAACAGGACAATTTGTCATTTCTATTTTTTTCTACCCTGTCACAATTGCAATCTTCGCATTGCATCTTCTCCATCATTTAATGCCAAATATATACAAACTTCCCTTTAAAATAAAATTGTTTGCCATCTGCTTTCCGCAATGTTGATTTCATTATGTGCAATACAATAAGACTAATTCCCATAGGAAAATGGTCATGTTTGTTCTGAAAAGAATGCCAATTAGTTAATTTAATGCAGAACACATAGCTAGAGCATTTGAAATAAAACAGGTGTTTCAACTGCTCAGTAAAGTGCTGCAATTGTTTACTGTGCTCAAAGATAAAGTTCTTTTGAAGTAAGCAAGACTGAGTATTAATTCTCCACATGCTTTGTGTTTTTAGCTTCAGATCTAATTTCTTTCTGGATGATAACATGTGTATATATTTAAAATGGGTCTCTCTTGGTATTCCTGATGCATGCATGGCTGAAGGGAAATCACTCAGTGTGTTAGCCCATCTCCTCTCGGTTGAGTAGGAGCCCCTGGCCCTGTGTAGTTCTCCACGGGGGCCTCATCCTTGCCTGTAAACCCTTGTTTAAACATCATAATGATTTTAACACTACTCCTCATTTTAAATCATGATGAAAAACCAGGGGGGCCTGTTCTTCACTACAGTCATGCAGATGTCTAGGGGAAGCTCAATTGGAATTCAGAGAATTCTCCATTGCATCAAGCTCTTTTTATGAAGGTTTAGTATGTTAGTAATGAAATTATAGCACTAAATTGACATTATTTAGTTTGTTTAAAGAATTTAATTATTGGTAAAAAAATGGAAAAGAAGATATTCTGTGCAAACATGTTTCATGATTCAAAAATATGGCATGACACAGTGATGATGTAGTTTCCCTGAGGACATGCTGTGTGATATTCAGCATGCTTCCATGACTATAAAGAAGATCTTTCAGCAAGTGGTTATTCAATTAAGATAAACATCTTTGAATCTCACGGAATTGTAAAGATTGGCTAGTTGCCACACTAGGAAGATCTATATTTAGTAACTAATAAGTCAACTATAATTAAGGTAGATTTTAACTGAAAGTTGGAGCTGTGTTATCAAGGTTTGTCATATCGTTGCATTGCACTATTTTAAATGCATATTATTTTTAATAATATTTGCATTTTTTCATAGATTATCTGTATATTTAATTAAAATATTTTTAATAATTGCATTATTTTAGCTGAGCATTTGTATTCCATTGTGACAAATAACCTGTAGTGTGACTGCTGTTGGGTTCAATGAATATCTTTAGTCTGTTCAGTAACCTAATGAAATCCAGCATCTGACCTTTAGAAATAAATCTACACTGAAAAATCTTCACTGGAGTAAAACATGACAACTAGCCCTAGCTGACCATCTCTACTGATGTAAAGCTCAAATCGAAATGGGAATTTTGTGGATGAAAATAATTCCAAAAACAGATGACCAAAAAACAACTTGGATTAAGCTAAAAGAAAAATTATTTTTCTGTGGTTTTCTCATTTCCCACCCTGTTTCATTCATTGTGTCTGTTGAAGGGGCTTGTTTAGGACCTGCACCGTTCTCTCTGCATACCACAGCCAGCTGGCACAGACTAGAGATGGTCATGAAGTAGTCAACCATAAAGTCTGTTAGTTTAAGATTTAACATACTGGCATGCAGACAGAACCGCAGACAGAAAGCCAAGATCCCAAAGAGACAAGATATACTCTGAAAAATGTGAAAGCATGCCAGTTTATAAAGAACCCACAAAGTCATTAAATTGTATTAGGTGCAAAAAAAAGCACAATAAACCTTCAGAATACAATCCAAGTCTTTAAATATAAGATTTTACATTCAAACATTGCAATTTGTATTAGATGGTAGCAGTTCACAACACACCTGTGTTCAAATTCAACAAATAACTGTGATCAAATGGTCTCAATCTGTGTAACAATGATGAGCTGGAAGATGAAATGGGTAAGGCAATTTATGTCATTTTCGGTTATGCGGCTGTTACGCATATCATGTGTTAATGCTCTCAATAATAGGCAGCAGTTTTCAGTAAGCTGGTTCATGTAATGAAGTGTCATTAGTTTATCCCATCTGCCAGTGCATTTTTGCCATCCAAGTGTGAAAAACTCAAAATAGCAGGTACAAATTACTTCCCGTTGCTTTTGGCTACATCAGTCTCGTTTCCAGTGAGCTGGAAGTCCCCCCCCCACTCCCACCCCCTCTTTCTCCTTACTATGCCTGTGGGTCCAGAGAACGCACATCCCATAATCTTGTTGGCTTGTCTCCAGCAGGCTGTCCCATATTCAACAGGAGCTGTTTTCAATTCTGCAAACGCAGAGTTTCTGAATTAACTCTTGCTTTAAAATACAGGCAGATCTGCTAAGAGTCTTTGATGTTTAAGATCAATGGCCATTGTCGTTTCTTAACCAGCCCATTTCTGAGAAGTCCTGTGCATGTGAAACTGCAAATGACTATTGGATTGTCTGAATTTTAAAGTATATCTGTAAAGTGACATGAAAATGTTTAAGAACAGCTGTTAAACATGTGTTTTAAGTTTGTTGTGTTTGTGGATTGTTTTTATTTTTCACATATAGGTTTTTATATTGATATGTATGTATGAGGAGGTAATTGGAAGAGTAACTGGGTAACACTTTATGTTATGATTACACCTAGTTGCTTATTAGCATGTATATTACTAGAATATTAGCCATTTATTAGTGCTAATTAAGCACATATTAATGCTTTATTCAACATGACCTTATTCTACATCCCTAATCTTACCCAATACTTAAACTTAACAGCTACCTTACTAGCTATTAGTTAGCAGGAAATTAAGAATTTATTGAGGGAAAAGTCGTAGTTAATAGTTAACAAGTGTTATCTATTCTAAAGCGTTACCCACAGAACAAAAGATACAGTTCACTGAAGTCGTAACAATAGTATTTGCCATTAAACAAGCTATTATGAGCTTTTGAGCTAAAAAAAAAAAAAAAAAAAAAAAAATTATTAAAACAATATACAAAATCCAATCCCAAGCAATTAAAAAAAATGAAGGTAATATGTGTAAAGAAAGCTGTTTATGTTACCCAAATTGGTAACGCTTTAGAATAGGTAACACTTGTTAACTATTAACTATGACTTATTATTAGTAAGGTAGTTGTTAAGTTTAGGTATTGAGTAAGATTAGGGATGTAGAGTAAGGTCATGTAGGATAAGGCATTAATATGTGCTTAATTAGCACTAATAAATGGCTAATATTCTAGTCATGTGCATGCTAATAAGTAATAAGTGTAACTGTAAAATAAAGTGTTACCGTTCTGTGCAATAACCTGCATAAACACATGAATGCTTCCTTACAGGATACGTATAAAGAAACACATTCAAAAGCGAGCAAGACACTTTAGTATTGATTTGTTTCTGGCTAGAGTCAGTTAAAATTACTGTTTCCATTTAAAAACTATTTCCTGGCTACCACGTATGGCGTTAAGGACTTGAGGAACACAAGGAACGGTTTCCTAGTTTTGGTATGGCATACTTCACACATGCCTTTCTCTGCTGCGTTGGAACATGTTCTGCCTCCCGTCAGTGTCTGAATACAAAGGAAATGACTTGTCAGGACATGTTTCCATAACTTTGCTAACTGGGCTACGCAAGGCAGTGTCACAGTAAATAGCCGCATTTAGACAGACCATAATTATAATGGACTCTAAGACTTGCAGCACAGTCCAAATATGAAAAGTCTGACTTGAATTCTTTTTGGATTGAAAAGGGTGTTAAAAACCTTTGATCATTTTTTTGATTGTATTGAGACACATGGCCTTGCAAGCACTAAATCTGCAGTTGGGACTTGCTGTGCAGGAATAAAGTCAAGACATTTCCCACAAAGAAAAATAAATCTGAAGGTTTGGTTCATTCGAAAATGACAATTCTGTCAACATTTACATAATTCCAAGTCCTTGATTCTGGTAAGAACGTTTTTCGTTTGTGGAAGACAGAAGATACATTGCAGCATTTAGCCAAATCCAGCAGTAAATATTTTACATAAATATAAATGTAAATTATTTTTGAAGCATACCTACAAATATTTGTCTAGATTACTTAGGATAAATTCAATGTAAAAAAATCTCTGCAAATCTATGTTAACTAAGCTACACTGTAAAAAAATACAACTACACATTTTCTAGTTTACATAACCTTTTTATTCTCAAATACTAAAAAACAGCTATTTTCTTGAAACTACATAAAAACCCGTCAGACCAACAAAATTCCCAAAATGCCCCAACTAGTCACACAGTTGTCTGAACAAAGAACTTCAAATTGTTGAAATGTTAAGGCTTTGTGAGTTCCCAGCATGCATTGCAGCATGAATAAATTATGCAGTAACTGTTACAGGATTATTGTTTTTCAATATGACTTCAAATGACTTCATTTAAACTACTAGCTTTTTAAGCTAAGAGAATGTTGTCTACTTATTTTAGTGTGCAATTACAGTCAATGGGGTCCAAACAGTTTTAAACAGACTTTCATTGTATGGACTAATAAAAAAGAACAAGGAATTGTGGTATAATAAGAGCTGGGGTGGGCGATATGACGAT
This sequence comes from Enteromius mattozi, assembly GCA_032359235.1. Classification (NCBI taxonomy): domain Eukaryota; kingdom Metazoa; phylum Chordata; class Actinopteri; order Cypriniformes; family Cyprinidae; genus Enteromius; species Enteromius mattozi. The sequence goes on from JAUMHE010000075.1 coordinate 14,901,878, forward strand.
TTTTGATCGTGGATGAAAAAAATTTCTCCACAATCTGCTTTTTAAGGAATATCGTAGTATTGTGCTATTTTATCATCTCCGTCTCAATATGCTGTACAATGCAACATTCACATCAGTGTTAACTCAGTGGTAGAATTACTCTCACCGGACACTGCACTTATTCACAATCACAAAAGTGCATTATTCGCTTTAAAGTCTTGCCGATTAAACATTTCATATGTGTGCTGTCCGGATGCGCTTTTCCAGCGCATATACCTGAAGCGCGCGCGCGCAATAAAAGCCTGTCAAATAGCGTCTAATTACTGAACTAAGATATTTATCACATGTGATTGTGGTAATACTGTCAAAAACACACAGCATTAAACACAGTTGCTAGTTTGTCATTATAATTGTGTCATTATTTACTCACTTACGTGTTGTCCCAAACCTGTATTAATTTCTTTCTTGTGCTAAACACAAAATAAGATATTTTGAGTAACCGAACAGTAGCTGGTCCTCATTGAATTTAATACAATGTTCAACAGAAAAAAGAAACTCATTCAGGTTAAAACGACCTGA
>JAUMHE010000075.1:14907245-14919326 GCA_032359235.1 Enteromius mattozi
AAGAATCGGGATTAAAATCGTGAATCGTGATTTCCCCAGAAAAAATCGTGATATGATATTTTTTCCATATCGCCCACTCCTAATAAGAGCTGAAAATTGTTAATTAATTTGGTGATAAAGTCAAGCCGTGGATATTACATATTTACTTAAAATCAAACTAATGCATCTAAGTGAAAAAGTATAACAAAAGGACCTTTCTACTGGAGTTCTGTGCAGAAATAATGGAATGAAAACCTCGGACACTTGGCTCTCCGTAAAACAGTCATCAAATAGCTCTGGGCAGAATTCAGCTGCGGCCAGCACAACACTCTCCAGAATAACACAAGAGCGTGTCATATCTGAGCCAGCACAAACCAAATAGTTTGTATTGGATTATGTGAAAGAGCGTGTGAGTGTACAATAGCAAATAAAGGGATGATATACACCCGCAAGTCTTGGGTTAAAGAAGCAGGCATCCGTGTGCTATGTGATTCTTCTCTGCAGGTTCCGTAGTGAATGAATAATAGAGAACAAGGGCATACTTGCTCAGTGAGCGCAACCCTGCCTGTCAGAGTTGCGGATGTGAGGAGAATCATACCCTTGTTTTTCTGGAAAACGTCCTTGTATATACGTTGTATAAATAGGGGCCATGTTTAGTCCCTGATGCAAAAGAGCCCCCCTGACCAAACCCTCACTGCTCCTGGATTAGAATAAGAATAACAAATGGCTCTTGTAGAATGTGTTTTTGTTGCAGTTGCGGCCACAACACTGGGTCAGGTGATCTGCTGCAGCGATTCCCCCGGGCTATGCGCTTCGCTCTCTTTCGTAGAAATTTACTGAAGCAATAAATCTGGTGTGCTTGTGGAGAAAAATTAAAGTGGAGCCTCCCAGGAGGTGGAAGGGAAGTAAGAGAGGGATATAACAATGGCTACAAGTAGAAATCCAGGCTAACCTCTCCGGAGGTTGTGTCAACTCGGGAACAAAGGCTTCTCAACCTGGAGTCATGGCTCAAGGGCTAAAGTCCATTTAGTGGGGAGGGCGGTTCATAACGCCAATCCACTACCTGGGAAGTGGGGTATTACTTTTTTCGGTACATTTAAGGTTAGTTCCTTAAAATACAAATACAGTTCTTGTCGGAAAGAATGAATGATTACAGGGCCCAAGGCTGAATATAATTTTTTTCTTTTTGAAATAGTTGTTTTCTATGGTTTTAATGTTAAAACCACCTTTTTATTCTCAAGTTTGCATTTAATTAATAGTCAGTTCATAGCCTGTTATTGTACATTAGGAATATTGTTGTCTCTATGACAAATTGCTTATGTTCCTCTGTTATAAGTCTCTTTGGATGAACCATATGCTTAATGCATGGATGTAGGTTAATTGTATAGGCCATAACCAATATCATATTGGCCATAACCAATATGTCAGTTTCTCATTCTGTGCATTGTTCTATCTATTTTTCTGCCTGTTGTTCTGTTCTGTTCCATCCGTCCACCCGTCCATCCATCGTCCTTCTCTCTGTAGTATTGGAATTTTTTTTTTGTTGTTGTTGCTTTATAATTTTGTTGTTACTTTGTTTTATCATTTGTTTGTTTGTTCATTCTTTTTGCTTGTTTATTTGATTGTTTGTTTGTTCATTTTCTGTTTGTTAATTTGTTTGTTTGTTCATTTGTTTGTTTTTATTTTTTCATTGATTTGTTTTTTAATTTATTAGTTTATTTAATTATTTGTTGATTTTATGTTAATTAGTTTATTTAATTATTTGTTGATTTTATGTTAATTAGTTTGTCCTTTTGTTTGTTAATCTTTTATTCGTTCATTCGTTTGTTCACTTGTTCATTTATTTTTTGTCCATTTGTTAATTCACTTGTTTTTTTGTTGTTTCATTACTACATTTTTTTCATTTGTTTGCTGTTTTCTATTTAAATAGCAGCTACATGGATTTGTTTGAATTCCACTTAATTTTAGTTCTACTTGCTTAAATCCATGATTTTGAAACCTGTAAATCAGATATATCCACAAGTACTGAGTTGTAAAACTAACCTATACGCCTTCGGGAGGGTTATCACATGTCTTCTAAGGCAGATCGATGGGTTTTTGTTTTTTACAACACAGTACTTGTGGATATATCCGATTTATAGAGCTTCAAAATAATGGTTGCTATCCACCAGCATTACCAAGCTTGGAAGAGCCAGGATCAATTTTTTTTTTTAAATCTCTGTCTGTGTTTGTCTGAAAGAAGAAAGACACCTAGGATGGCTTGGGGGTGAGTAAAATATGCCTTAGTTTTCATTCTTGGGTGAACTATTGCTTTAAGCATAATTAGAGTTAGATAAATGATATCTAAATTATTTTTGGTTCTTCAGCACAAAGAATTAAACGTTAACAACAAATGCACTGCAGGTCAAATCATTTCATTAGCACATATGCTATCAATGACTGCACTAATGAAGCCACAATCTGTTGCGATTCCTTTCAAGTAGCATTTGGTTTTGTATCACATTGCACCCACCGTTTAAAGCCTTGTTGAGTGCTGTCTGTTTGCTTTTCTTCTTCCAGTGTTTTTCTTCTTTCAGTGGGCTTTTTAGGTTTGCCACATTTCCTCTTATTGGCGCAGGGGGGTGTGGATTGAGGGAATGGTGCAGTAATAGCTGTTGAATGCGCTGGCTGTGCGGCTCCTACCGCAGGGCCCACACATTCCTGGGATTACTCTTATTACCAGCCATTCTCTCAATGGGGAACAGAGTGGCCTAATGAAATATTCAAATGGATGAGGTGGATAAAGCTCTCCATTACTGAATTAAATTTTCAAAATGTTTGTGGTGCTTATCTTTGAGTATGTGCATGTGCATTAGAGAAACTGATTAAGAGTGCGCAATGATTATCAGCCTTATAAAATAAAAATTCAGAGCCATTTGTGATGAATTGCAGCATGTTCGTAATAATTTAATTAGTAATTGATTTAAAGCCTGCACAAATTTACTTTGTCCTGAGATCTCAAGGGGTGGTGAAATAGTGGACTCAGCATGACCACTCATTTATTGTTTAAGGACTATTGCTTTTACAAATTCACATGGTTCAGGTTCATGATTCATCTCTCTTATAGCCAATTAGCAGTGTTAAAACAGTCTCAAATCCTAATATAAGCTGACACAAAACTGCAACTACAGTAAAGTCAATATGAATTAATTCATAAATGCCTTTAAAAATAAATATATTCAGAGTTCAGTAGCAAGCGTCTGGTTTCAAATAAATGTTTACAGTAGAAATAAACCCATCATGAACAGGCTACGAATGCACAGTCAGAGTAAATTGAACAGGCATTGCTTAGCTTGAATCCAGGACTTGTAATAGCCCATAGTCCAATGTTAGGTCTGCCTGTACATCCTGAGCAAATGATATCCTAATGGGATTTCTCGCGGAAATCTATTAACCTTGAGTCCACCCATAAATTTCATGCAGTTTAGCTAAATGATGACTGTAGAGAATGGCACCATGTAACCAGTGGGTGTGAAGCCATCATTAGATCAAGGATGATTTCATGACCCCTCCTATTCAAACAAGGTTATAGTCAGATTGCTTGCATTAGATCTACATTTGATAAAGAATGAAAAAGAAAGCTATGTTCTAAACAATGGTTCTGAGTCACCCAGCAATTCTCAAACTCAGTTGATGACATTGATCATTTTCAGTGATCTTAGAGATTTTTAACCTCAGTTTTATGATGTTTCCTCTGTGTAACACAGCCATATTATTTACTTAACAACCAGATAATGTATAAATGATGGCATTAAGACGTTATCGGAGGACCTACCAGTAAAATGCTTTTTTTGGTTACACATGCTGGTGGACAATTTAAAACTTTAAAAAATTCTGGTGTAGAAGTACAAAATTTTGCTGTTATCATGTTTTTTATGATTACAATTTTTGATAGATTTTTAAACATTAATTAAAATATATTTTAAGTAACCATTAAGGATAATGGCTAAAATATTATAGCAGCAATTGTAAAATATAAAATGCAAATTAGCTTTTTTATATGTATAGTCACCTAAATTTACTATAAAAAACTTTATTTCTTTCAAAGTGCAATGTTGATTTCAGTTTGTATACACCTAAAAAATACTGTCTCAAACATTTTTTTTTTTTTTTAAAGTATGTTTTAATAAGTTTTTGATTAGTAGTCAATATAGCCTGCACTGAGTTTTAGTGATTTTTGCCTTATACTAGACCAAATATTTTCTCTTTGCTTGACCTTAAAAATTCTAGAGAACACAATTTTGGAATCAGATGATTGATATTGTTTTTGTCTCTACGAAACAGGCTCTGTTGCAGAAATTGTGCCAAGAAAAGACTTTTTTTAAAAAAACCTTGATAAGATATAGCTGCCCTGTTGGCACATCACTTCTGATGGATTTGTTATTGCTACAAACGTATGTTGCAGACTGTTATTATTAAACTACATTCAGTGTCTTGCTCTAAGGAACCGTATCACCAAGAAATGCCAGGCTTAATTAATTCTTCCAAAGAGTCTGATTGATAATAAAAGCCAATATAAACATGCGCCCAGCAGTCAGGAGCACTTCATCAATCAATTTCACACTGTAAGGGAGCATTTCCAGCCTGCTCCAGCTGCCTGTGTGGAAAGACAAGTCAATTGTGCTTTGCTTGACAATACTCATGAAATGGTTAGCTGGATTTCAATCGATGGCAAAGATTACCCAGTCATTTCACTGTCACTAGGGAAATGGTGGAGACTGCAAAGGGAAGTCAACTATCTTCTGCTCTCTTGCAAAACCATGCTGCCCATGTCTAATGACATCTGCTGCCTATGTTTTTGATTCCTTGAGCTGAAGTCATTTAATGCCAAGTGTAAGACGGTTAAAGTCAAATGTGATTTTCTGTTCCCAACCCATTTTTACTTCCGTAATATATCACAATCAAAGAGAGTAACAGGGCACTCAATGAGACAAAAAAATGGACACCTTAAAATAAAGTGTAATCGAACATTTTATATTTAGGAATATAACAGGAAAGTCATTTCAGATGAAGAGCAGGGTATTACGTTTCGATGAAAGATTACGAAGACAAACAGTTTTTTTTTTTCTTTGGAATAGCGTGAATCAAGCGGGCATCGATGAATCATTCACGGTAAGAGCAGGAACACGCATTAGGAAATATTTTTATGTTGACTACTTTTAATGTAGGTAAAAGTCATATTGTAAGAAAGATAGGAAGACCAGTAGCTGCTAAACTGTTGTTGAAAAATGAGTGGGCTTCACAAAATCAGTCGAAGTTTTGAAATAACTTACTTTTGTGATAGATTATGGCTTTTTAGTACAGAATGAGGCAGAAAATACATTATGTACTATAAGAAAATGCTATTTTCACTAGCAATGGTTTATACATAGATTGATTTTTATGAAAATACCCAAGATAACCTGAGGAACACAAACCATATATTGTTGTGTTTGAGTGTATATTGTCTTCATGTTTGATCAGTTTAAGCATTTCTATCTTCTTTTTATCCAGTTACTGTGATAGCGATGCCTTTGTTCATATTTTCTGGAACATCACAAATGAATGAGAGTATAAATGAAACTGAAATGAAGAGTTTATAGGAAGGCCATAACTATGTCTTGAACATTGGGGGCAGCTTCTTAGTAACAAGGTGTTTTTGATGAAACTAAATTCACAGCTTTATTGATTGTAAGGAGCTACAAACAGATGCAGGAAATCCACACTCACATTTCATCTCTCTCTCTCTTTCTCTCTCTTAAAATGTTGAGTAGCTGAGTAGTTTGCATCACTGGATATAACTGTTGGTCGTTAACATTTCTATCGTAAAACAGTTGTTTAACCAAAAAAATAAAATAACAATTTCTGCTTCCATCTGACCTCATTCTCTTTCAACATAAAAAATTAGTTAAAATATTATACTTTCAGGTATTTTGATCTAGCGGATGAAATAAGCTCATACAACTGTTGTATACTTGCAAAATGAGATGACAGAAAAAGACTGCTTTTGTTTCTGCAGTGTTAGCCGGAAGACCTCGCCAAACGTTCAAATGTTTCTAGTTCAACTCAGCAAAGTTTCAATCCCAATGACAAGTGTGCTTTCCAGGAACACATCCCAGAATGATTACATGTTTGGTCAGTAGGCGGAGAAAAGGCAGTCTTTATAAAACGAAAATGAAAAACAAAAATGCATGTTAATACCAGGTGTAATGAGGGCCTATTCTATGTGTTAGTCTTTCGTTATTATTTCTTCAGTCTTTTAGTGGTATTCAGTATATCTTAATATCTAATTTCTTCAAAATCTCTCTTTTTGCAAAACTATTCTAAACAAATTCTTTTTATTAAGCTTAATTACTATTTAAAAAACAATGCATTATTTACAATGTTACTGGTAGCATGTGGTTATCATGTAAATATATTGTGAATATTCAGTACATCACCAGCTACTGTACGAGGAAGCTTGGTTGTGTAAGTGGAATATAAATAATTAACACCAACAAATAGGACTTTGCATCTGACCAAACCACATTTCTACTCATATTGTAAGTTTAAACTAATAAGTCTGAGTCTTTTGCAGTTTCCTTCAAGGCTTCCTGATTTAAGCTGTTGAGCAGACTGGAATGGTTTTGCTTATATACACTTACTGGGTCACCTCATGTGTGGATTCTGTGAGGACACATCAGTAAAAATACGGTGTGAGCCGCCTGAGGCCAGCACCAATATCAGCCAGTCTGAGAGGACACATGGAGGGAGGTCAGAGGCCATTCCTGCTAGATTAATGTCATAAATTACACTGCATTTCAGACAGATAAATTCATTGAGCTATGCTATCAAAATAGAAATCCCTGTTCCGGTAATGTCATACAGTGAATCATGGCATACAGTAAACAGCAAACCAATTCTAGCTTGCTCCAGGTGGCTGATGTTCCTTCTTCTGAGCCAACTGTGTGACATTTCAGGACCTGGAAAGAGAGCGAAAATGAAAAACTGAAAAGTGGTGGAAATCGAAGCTGAATTTCATGTGAGGGGTTAACATAGGTTAAAATGGTGGTGTTGGTTTGTGGGGTATTTTAAGCATTTGTAGTCTTGTAGGGTGTCAGTTATAAAACAGTGAATTTGTATGCATTTTATGTACATTTTGTATATGGTAAAATACTTTTCCTCTCTTATATGACAGATTTCTATGAAACGTATTTGGAAAGGTGACTTGTTTTGTTTTTGCACCTCCATTCGGTGTCGATAGTGGTGCAGAAGTGACACGCTTCAGCTGTAAAGCTTTGAAAAATCATAACCGTTCCCTAAAAACAGCAGTTCCTCTTTAGGGAGAATGAACGTTCTCCTGCTCCACGGCTTTATGAATGTAACAGTTGTCCAAAACATCTTGTTCAGACCAACTTATCATACGACAGTTTCGCCTGAGAGCGCTTGCAAAATGTTTTGCTCCTCTTCAGACAGCAGAACACCATCTGTCTGATCTAACAAGCGCTGAGCGAGATCTATGGATTCATGGAGATAAGCACTGCAACATTCACTGCCCTATTCTCTAAAACAAAACACACAGACATTCAAAAGGCCAAAACCATTTCCAAATGAGCTTGAACAATCAATCTAATCTGGTATTGCAATCAAAATGAAATTGAGAATGGTTTTTGAATTTCAAATTAATTCCTAAATGTAATAAGTTTTTGTTTACATATGTGTGTACTGTGTATATTTATTATGTGTATATATAAACACACACACAAGCATGTATTTAAAAAAATGTTTTATTTGTATATTAAATATATTTATATACAATATAAATGATAGAAATATAAACATTTGTTAAGTTGATATATACATGTATAGCTGTATTTGTATTACGTTCCTTCAGGTACGTATTGCGGTGGATCAAAATTCAAATATTCGAAAAGTGTCAGTAAAAGTTAATGCTCTATAGTGTTGGCAATAGCCCTGAACCTACCCAATAGTGTTAACAAATGCAAAAGGTATGTAAAAATTAATTTCTTGATGCAGCCATGCTATGCAGATTTTAGCTGTTTTGTTAAACCGTCGTTTCACAGGGTTTGAACCGGAGCTCTAAGTGCAACGCCGTATAATGCAAGCTACCGAGCAAACCTATTGAGTTGGAAAACCCATGCATATAAAGCTGATATGTGAAACTACATTTTCAAATGTCACAGGATGTTAAAATTGGTTCACAATTCACAACATAATATTTCTGGAGTAATTATACAAAAAAATTAGGCATCATTATCTGAAACTGTAGACCTGGAAATCATACTTTGTGTGAAAAGGAATAACAGAGTAAGGAGTTTTCCTGCCTCTAGTGTTCATTTCAATCCAAAACTCCAGCAATTCGTATGTATAGGTACATTTTTGTAACATATTTCCAATGAGCCTAGGATAATTATGTAAACTTTTATTGTTAATGCGAATAATCACGATTAATTGTTTGACAGCACTAATGTATTTATTTATTTATTTACACTGTTTTTGCAAACAGTCTCTTAAGGCCTGTACACACCGGGACGATTATCATGTTTGCATATCATCAGCGTTTTTGCTGTTTATACCCACATGATTTTCACTGACGATGAGCCAGTGAGATTTATTATTTAAATATAAACAACTATTATTTTAATATATTTTATTATTTATTTTAATTATTTGAAAAGTAGATTTTTTTTCAGCATCATTACTCCAGTCTTCACATGATCCTTCAGAAACCATACTCATGCTGATTTGGTGCTAAAGACACATTTTTTATTATTATAAATGTTGAGCTGCTTTTTCAGAATTCTTTGAAGAACAGAAAGTTTAAAAGAACAGCATTTATTTGAAGTAGATCAAGAAGTCAACATAATGCATCCTTGCTGTGTAAAATTATACATTTCTTAAAAAAATGAAAAAACTGACCTCAAACTTTTGAATGGTAGTTCAGTAACTATGAGTCATTGTTTTCACGCATTATTTAAATATAATAAATTGTACATAGAATTACTACTGTGAAATAACAGTGAAAGTATGGCAACTAATATTTGCATAAAATGCATATTTTTTTCTCCCAGTTCGTGACCATATTATTAGGCCAGTAATGAAAGAAGAGCAGTGATAAGCTAATGTCTACATTTTTTGTTGTTGTTGTTTTTTCTCTTTCCTGTTCTCTCACTCTTTCCCCACTCGGTAGTTGTAATCATTTTTCATTGTACAAAAGTAATTAGCCCAAAATAATCACTCATATTTTGCATGGCACAGACGCCGCTCTCATTGTGAAGACTATTGCCAGTTTGTTTTCTGTTCTGCAAGAGCTAAATTGAAATTTCCCTGGAAAAACATTTTTCAGTGACGCTAATGCAGTTTGAGCTGTGTGCAAATAGTTCATTTGGCACTGTAATAGGCAGCGTGTACGACAAGGCGGCAAAAGGCACAGAGCATAAGTGATGTACACGACCCACATTAGTTTAAAGTGTAGATAACGATTCTGTCAACAGTGATGATGATGATAATAAGGTAGTTTAATTACGGTTTCCACTTTGTGTAATATAAAGCAGGTAGTGGTTGAATAGTTATGGCAGAGAGAGACAGATTCTCTGCAGCTGTGCCTTGAGACTCTCATTATGTTTGCAAAACTTTTCCTGTCACATATTGTCATACAAGCCCATTTGTCAAGACACTAATCCCCTGAAAATGAGATGTCTATCTCAAGAGGGTGAGCAATGGAAAAGAGACATAAAAAGGAGCACTTTGTACTGTTATGTAAATTCGCTAAGAAAACAAGGACATCTGCTGTTTATGATTCAGCATTCTTTCAGAGAGGGGGCTCGACATTAATAGAATATTTAAACCCCTGTTTTTGGCAGTTGTTGAACCAAATTGGCTAGATTAAAAGATCAACTGTTTGATATTGTTCTGCAAACACTGTGTGAACGAGTGTGATTATGCATCTTTTTTTTTATTTATTCATTTATTTATTGTTTTCGATAAGAGATTGTTTTTTTTAGTTTTTCAGTAATTTAGTCATCACCTCTCCTACACGCTTACATTTTCTAGCCAAAAATCCTGATTTAATAAATTGCGTAATATGCCAATTAATTAATCTTTTTAGGTATACAGCATTATGGCAGATGAAAATATTAAATAAATTATTTGTGCATTTATAATTATAATGCATTATTTATATTTATAATTATTAAAACAGTGTAACATTATTACAATTTAAATGAACTGCTTGCATTTTAATCTGTTTTAAAATGTAATTTATTCTTGTGATGGCAAAGCTGAATTATCAGCAGTCTGTTTTCTGTCATACTTATGCTTAAACACGACTCTCTCCTGGTCTTGTGGGACTTTCACACTGTATACATTCCATATGTCACCTCAAAAACATGTCTCAGTTATTATTCTGTGAGTGGAAGAGGAAAAGAGACAGTGTGCTGGCCCTCTGCCATGTATTTGGTTCAAATGGCTCCTGTGGCCTGAAGGAAGTTTACCTTTTTCATAAGCCGTTAATGATTTATTAAGGAGCCCTGACACAGAGTGCGGCAGAGAGCTTACACACCAGCCTCATCTTTCTCAAGGTGACATCCTGGGGAGCCGCAGCGAGCTGGAGACCTGGTGAATTTTTTAGCTGGCTGGAACGTCTCATCTCCTCTTTCTTTTCAGGAAGAGGCGGTGGAGCTTTAGTCAAGTTGTCACACGAGAAGGTGAAGGCTGTTCTTTAGAACAAGGAGGCAGAAGCGTTATTTTAAAATACCACCTCCGCTGCTCGGGTCAGTATCCGATAAAATCTGCGGTATATAATCCTGTTTTCAACAAGAGTAAATCTCAGCCCAAACATGCTTTTTTTTTAAAGTGAGAGGAAACCCTGTGGTAATGAAAGGAATGAGGTTTATCCCATTGCCCGGTCATGTATACAGTGTGACTGTATATTTCATATGGGATGAGACTTAGTTGTGTTAATTCTTAGCGGATCAATCAAAGCATTCTATTGCATAATGCCTACATCATCGGATTACATTTTTCAGTTTATGTCTGCTTTTCCACATTTAAATGAGCAACACTTCTATGAAGCTTGCAATTCTAAGTAACTAATCAGTAACGCATAAATGCCCTGGTGTGATCGGGCCTTAAAGGATTAGATTGAATTATTAGATTTATTATAAACATGCAGCTTTTCACTTCAAAAAACATTACACCCCTGGTTAATTGAAAGAATAAGTCATGTGGATTATTGTGATGTTTTAACCCAAACCCAGAATCACCCATAATTATTCAGTAAATTAGTCAGTAAACATAATAACAATAAAATCACTTATAGTCACTAAGAATATTTAACCCTTAAATTCTTAGTATTCCTCAATCTATTCATTATAAACAATATGACAAGAAAAAATACTATTTTTACATATTTGATGACTCGATACATGCAATGCATCTTTTTTCCTCGAGGTGGCACTGTTTGATACACAATGATGACATTATGTTTCACACTTACTGTAGAAACATAAACGAATATGATCAGCTCAAACTGAACTGCTTTAATGGGCAATTATTATACACAATGAAAATTAAATATCACTGCCATTTGATGCTGGATGTTGTGGATAAGCTATTAGTGATCAAAATATTGAATACGAAGTCACTGAAAATGATCATTTTGCAGCAGCTAGATATGCATCCGTGCTGTATATTCAGTACAAGCCAAAAGTTTGGACACACTTTTTCATTCAATGTGTTTTCTTTATTTTCATGACCATTTACATTGGTAGATTCTTACTAAAGGCATCAGAACTATGAATGAACACATGTGGAGTTATGTACTTAACAAAAAAAGGTGAAATAACTGGAAACATCTTTTATATTCTAGTTTCTTCAAAATAGCCACCCTTTGCTCTGATTACTGCTTTACCTCTTGAAGCTCATCGAGAGAATGCCAAGAGTGTGCAGTCACCTGAAATGGTTTTCACTTCACAGGTGTGCCTTATCAGGGTTAATTAGTGGAATATCTTGCTTTATCAATGGGGTTGGGACCATCAGTTGTGTTGTGCAGAAGTCAGGTTACTACACAGCCGACAGCCCTAT
>JAUMHE010000075.1:14968090-14990847 GCA_032359235.1 Enteromius mattozi
CACTCCTGACCGTGTAACTGGAACCGACAACATGGAACACGGCTCCTCGAACCGTGATACGGGGCTGGGACCCGTTACTGGCGGACTAGGAACCGCGAGGATTTCAGACAGCTCACCTGGCTGTGAAACCGGAACCGACAGTTCAAGTGGCTCGGGACATGGCAGATCAGAGTCCTCCACGGGTTCCGGCTGATCGAGCCATGAGGAATCGGGATCACAGACGGGTTCTGGTGGCTCGGGCCATGAGGAGTCGGGACCATAGGCTGGTTCTGAGAGGGGTTCTGGGGAGCAGTGAGCGGCCCACACACACACAAAATGGCAACCGCCATAACGGGAAGCACCGTAGACAGGGACACAGTCTCTGAGGGGACCCGTGCAGGAGCCTTGGTCACCCCAGTGGCCTTAACAGACGTCATAGGGGGGTCCAATAAACAAGAAGACAGTGTATCGTACCTTGGAGCCGCCTTGAAGTCTTCATGGGTGGCAGACGACAGTGGTGCGGGTTCAGGGGCGGTAGTGACCATCTTGTGCGTGGCGTCTCGCGATCGGCGGCCATTTTGCACATCCAGCTGACTGTGACACCTTATTATAGTTTAGCACCTTATTATGATATTTTGTCTATTCTATGCCAAAAAAAAAAATAAATTGTGTGCAGAAATTGCACTTGGGAAACTAAAGCAGCACTAGATAAAGGGGATAAGGAACTGTAAATGTATTTACGCATTTAATTATCTGTCTGAATGACAAAGGGCCTAATTTCGATTAAAACTAGAACATTTTTTTTGTATTGTCATGGAACAGTCTTTGCAAAGCATCTCATGAAAATGCAGGCCCCATCGGCAACCTTCAGACTAACAAGATTGGTCATGTGTTTTGACACTAGCTGCTTAAGATGGATGTTGAAAATCCCCCCAACTTCAGCAAACAAGCGAGCAGCTAAGTAGGATTTAATAAGGATTATATTGTAATGCCTCATCTAGCAAATATTAAAATAACCTTTTCAAATTTGAGCCTATGCAGAGTAAATACGATTTTTCATGTTCATCTCAAGCAATTTGCTCTCGTGGGTAGGCTATATTGTGACACTTGAAGTTGGAGATGGAAAAGGAAACACTCAAATATTGAGTTCTTTTTTTGCAGCAAATTTAATTAGATGTGATATAACGTGAGAGAATCACATGTAGCACAGTTATTTTGACAGGTGTGTTCAGTTCTTTGTGAAGGACCAGACCACTGAACCAATCAGTGTTCTTTTTTTCTCTGAGCTCTTTGACAGTTTTTGAGATTAGCTTGTCAAAATGTGAAAATCTGGCCTGGTGCCATCTGTCATGATGGTTAATGAGGTCTGATAAAGCATCATGGGATGTTTGGCATACTTTATTTTCTTTGAAGGCTTGAAACAATCCCAATATTCATGCCCACCAGCAGTGATTAGCAGAACCACTTTTACAAATATTACTGTAGAGGAAAGCTGTGGAGAAGAGAAAATAGATTTTCCCTCATGTCCTTTACACTGTTTGAGCTCGGAAAGAGACCATTACTTGTTTTTGTGTACAATCAGAGAGAGCAGAAGGGCTATTGAAAGTGTCTTTATGTTTGTAAATGTGCATTTTTCTTTTAGATCACTAGCTAAACCACAACAGATCAATATCTTTAGAATGATCCACCTTAGTTTTAACATAAAAGCAGATACAATAATTCGTACATTAGTTGGTCATCTGAAAGTGCGAGGGCACTGGTGTCATTCGCTCCCAGTTATTATAACCAAACCATTAGGTCCATTAGATCGCTTATTATTAAAGGAACTCAATACTCTTTAGATACATTTAGTTTATTTTAAAAGGATAGTTCACCCAAAAATGAAAATGTTGTCCCCGTTTACATTTACCAATCCTGTATGAATTTCATTTTTCTGCTGAACAAAGAAAGAAGTTTAAATGTTGTTAACCAATTAGAACAACTTAAGGGTGAGTAAAGGATGACAGAATTAAAATTTTTGGGTGAACTGTACTTGTGACTGAAGAAGCATATTTCTTTAACAGTTACAGTACATGCATATAATTTTTCCATTTCTAGCCTATTTATTTCCGAATGCTACTGCATGACCTATATTTATCCTATATGTGGAGTCCTCCACCTACTGTTCCACACCTGGCCCTCTATTACCTGCACTGCATTATCAAACCACACACACCGACCCAGCTGTCATCACCAGCTGTTTAATTCACTTGTGTCTCCACATGAGATGGGCCTGCCTATCTAGATAAGAAATTTTGTCCATCCTCTTACTTCAGTTACAACATGGCTCCAACTGATATTAGAAGGGAATTGTCCTTTTTATAGCTTACAGTAACAAAATTGACAGTCCTTGTACACATTATAATAATAAGACAAGCAATAGTCAAATGAAAGAGAGCAGATGTATTTTCTGTCTCATGTTCCACTCTTAAGAATGGACTTAATGGACTAAAGTTATCACTGTCTATAGCACTACAACTGTTTTCTTATTTTTTATTAGCACTATAGTTTATTTTATCTTATTGACAACACTGGTTACACAACTTTCCGGAAATCAGATGTTTGTTGTGATTATTGATCTTATACTATTTTTCTTTGGAATCATTCAGAATGAGATAAAGTTCTCAGCTCTTTTTAAAAACTTTACACTTAAAATTCTGCTTGATATCTGTATCATATTGAGAACAACTGAAGAAGAACCAGAACAGACAAAGCATAAAATGGATTTTGCCGGTCTGTATTTTAGTGTGGTTTTCAAACTCTGGGTCGCAGAGTGGGGGGAAAAAAATGGGTCACGAAGAGTTTGAGAATGGTGGAGAGTTCATACCATGTCAGAAATATAAAAATACAATTTCTTGTATTTTGTATGTAAATGGCGTGCCTCAAGTGTATTATGGATCACAGTAGTTATTCCTGCACCATGCAAAGAATGCAAAAACAAATGTGTAGTCGGA
This sequence comes from Enteromius mattozi, assembly GCA_032359235.1. Lineage (NCBI taxonomy): Eukaryota > Metazoa > Chordata > Actinopteri > Cypriniformes > Cyprinidae > Enteromius > Enteromius mattozi. The sequence goes on from JAUMHE010000075.1 coordinate 14,971,063, forward strand.
ATATGCGAACAAAATAACTTGGTTATTTTCAATCAATCATTCAAAGGAGTAGGTTTCTTTTAATTAGCGCTGATTAATCGCATTCTAAATTAATGTTTTTGTTTACATAATATTTGTGTGTGTACTGTGCATTTATTAGGTATATATAAATACACATGCATGTATATATTTAAGAAAAATATGTTAAATGTATTCATAAATACTAAATATTTATGATATTATAAATATTTTCACAATATATATGCATGTGTTATTATACATAATAACAGCACACACATATATATTATGTAAACAAAAACTTTTATTTTGGATGGAAGGATTAATCATTGAGCTTGGATGAATCTGTGAATATTAACAAATCAATGGAGTAATCAACTCCATTAATCCCAGAGGCATTCCGTACGGACAGCATTGGGATGTTGTTTAGTCTGCGTGAAGGTCTCTAAAAGTGTAGAGTATAGGGGTCAGTCTAAAGTGAACTGCAGTGAATGCAATCTAATCTTTGCTTGAGATGAAGGCTTACGTCTTATTTTATGAGAGCTGTGACCTTTCTTAAGTATATAGCTAATGACATTGAGGCTCCATGTACTATCGGCATGTCAATTCACCACTGTCTGATTTCTTCCGCATTACCATTGAAACCTCATCACACTAACAGGCAGAGCGGCTAGAATAATCACTATTCAAGTATTCTAGTCGTACACTACACCAGAATATCTAATAGCATTTTGAGGAACACGGTGTAGATATTAGCTTGTGCCTTCAGCCATTTAAGCTGCCTGAAATATAGAGACAAGGGTAGAAGTCTTGCATTGTAGGATGAAATAATTTAATAACAGAGTTTGAGTTTTGTACCCTACACGTCATCATTGCACTTTGGAGCCCTAAGGTTGTTTGTTTAATTATTATAAACACATTCATTAGCGTTTTGTCGGAACTGAGCTGAATTGCTTAATGGGTTTGCATGTGCCAATTGGCCACTGTATAACATGTGTCCCACATATTGTATAATGTGTTAGTGAGTCTGAGAAAAGCACCCCAGGAAGTCTTCCTGGAGCCTTTGTGTGTGTGTTTTTGAAAGTGCCTCGACAACGGAAAATGTATGAAGCACTCCAGTGCTTCAAACACCCTCTGAAGTGTAATCACTTTATGTCATGATCCACTGTGAAGTTCATTTCCTTTCAAATTTGTGTCTGAATTTCCTTCCAATTGACTGTGTCAAAGCTTTCCGTATTTACATGACAGCCAATAAAGATGTTAGAAGCATTTCACCCCATCCAATTTAAAATGGTTCGATCGAATGTAACCGACCTGCATTACTTTTTGCATTAATGATTTTTAGAGCAGATCTTTACACAACACCAACTGATTTAGCTGTGTTCGGGAGTATCAAAAAAAGAGCAGTAAGAACAGATTTTCCTGGTGGCTTGGATTTCTATGGTTTCTGGACCAGGCCCTAATGGAATCCCATTAATAAGAGGTTTGAACATTTAGGATGAAATAATTTAAACCCAGTGAATCGCTTATCTGAGACATTATATTTATTAGAGTAGCTCTAAATGCCTCAGTAAGCTTTGCATAACATATTCTTCATTTCTTTAGATAAGTTTATGCATGAATATGCTCAATATTCCATTCTGTTTTTTGCCATGATGAGCATTGTTAAAAAAAATAATAAACCCAACAGCTTGTATCAATATTCAAACTATCCTGACTGCTTCACGCTATTTTGTTAAAAAGACAAGGGGGAAAGAGGACCACCTGTTTGTATAGGTATTTAGATAACACTGTACTGTCAAAATGTTGACATCTAATTTCAGAAAGTATACCTAGGTTAATATGAATGGTGCACATACTGTAAATAACCTAGTCTCCTAGTACATCCACAACAGCTTTGGGCAAGTTGTTGAGTTACTTACTAAAATTTTAATGTAAGATTTTTGTGTGTTACCCACTTTGGAGAATATGTTTTTTGGATTTAAAAGTACTTCTGTGAAGCCAGGATATGATCAGTACATCAGAGCTAGAAAGATGTAGTTCTGTCACTGGTGTCAACATGAGTTGTTTCCTGTTTTGTAGATTTTGGTGTGCAGATGGGATCTCCTCAGGGCTCATGTTTAATGTATACAGGTTGTTCTTTTTCACAGCAAACTAGAAATGACCTTACAAGATGTCGGTTGTGTTCCATATTAATGTGCAGGAGCGAATCCACTAATCCCCACCTGTTTACACTGTTCTCAAAAGTACCTCTGTGATATACCAGCTTTCAATATGTAGTGGAGACCCATATGGTCTGACCCATAGGTCTAGAGTTTAGGCAAAAAAGGTCAGTTTAGTTTAAAAGCCTGTTCACATGAAATGCCCAAAAAAAAAAAAAAAAAAAGTGAAACGAACTGTAGAAAGTTTTATAACGGCCACATTTTGTCCAATTAAAAGGTGACATGCACACTTTAATTTCCCGTTCTTCTGTTATTTATGAAACAAAACCAAAATGGTAGTTTTTTTCACTGTATGCATTCTTTAAACAAGATATATGTGCAGTTTTGTTGAAAGAATGACACCATGTCTACACTCCACGCGATGCGACATGACACGACAAAATACAATAGAACATATTCTCTATACTGGATGCGGCGCGGCATGACAAATTCCCGACAGAAAACTAATGCTGCATTCTATTTATGATGTATTGACACAAGTTTTAAATGATTTTCAGCGTTTGCTTTGTCGCGTCCAGTGTAGACAGACATGGTGTGAAACAATATTAAGGCATTAGCTGTTGGATGTGCTTATGATATGCTGCGTTCCAGGCATCCCGTAACCCGTGTTTTTCCAACCTTCTACCCGTGAAAGTACACTGGAATGGCGGTCAAACCCATTACTTCCCACCTGTGAACTCGTACTAGATTAATGTACTCCGCGTTCAGAGTTCTGCCTTCACATAGCCCGCAAAATTCCTTGTGCTCAGGCAGTTGTGATTTGCCTGGAATGCTACAAAGTCGTGAGTCGTGGTTTGAAGTCATGATTTACAGGCTCAAAAACCTGCTTGGAACGCAGCATTAGTATTTATTTATCTTATTTTTTATTTATTTAATTTTTTGTAAAAATAGCAATTGTAAAAGGAAGTTGCAGTAACTACCACTGGAATAACTAATATAAGTTTGTGTTCATCTTAGGTAGGCTAACACTTTATTTTATGGTCCCCTTGTTACATATGTTACATGTACTTACTATTATAATAACAATAAATGTGCAATTACTCTGCCCTCCAAAAGTTTGGAAACGCTCTAGATAAGTGGGGTTTGGACAATATTGGCATGAATCCTTTTTAATTTGTGATAATGTTGCACTAATAAGGGACAACATAAACCAAGAAAACATTTTATTACATTAACAGTTTATACATAGAAAATACTTCATCAAATATCCACCATTAGGAGCTATTACAGCTCTGCATAATCTGGGCATCGGAGCTGTCAGTTTATTCAAACATTGACTTGATTTGTTGAAGCTATTCAGGTGTGCTGACCCAAAAATCTTTTAAAAACCTGGCCCAAGTTTAAACCAGTAACCAGTCATCACAGCTGGCAAAGGGGCATGTCTGACTTTGACAAGTAGGCCTATATATTGCCATTATTATGTAATCAAAATGAAAATTATTATCTTCAATGATAATGTCAAGTTACTTTAATGTATTTGCTCCAAAAATTATAAGGATTTATGCTGATTTCATTTTTTTTAAAAAAACCTTTGCCAAGGGTGTTTCTAAACTTTTGGAGGGCAGTGTACATACAAGTAACCGTACTGTAAGTAAAACCCTAATCATATAGTAAGTGCATGTAGTTAATTAATATTACTCAGTACTTAAATGTATAACCAGACACCTTAAAATAAAGTGTAACCTTACCTTACTTATACCTTACCTAACTTGATCATTGTTGATTTTTAGCCTGTATAGCGAGAGGAACTGTAACAACTGATTCTCTTGTTATTTTAGCTCCCTGTAGGAGATTTGCCGCACTGTTATGTCATCATATCTCATGCAAAACATTATAAATTTGCCATGACATCAGCATTACTCTTACATGTTATTTTTGCAAATAAATAGAAAAAATTTTGTTTGATTCATGCCAACATCCAAGCAGCTGAATTTGAAAATAAAATTATAATTATAAGCTTAGAGATAGAGATAGCTTAGTAGGCCTAGATTTACATTTTTGCATACATAACAGGAAAAGATTTGCATTTTAATATGCAACAGAAGATACAGTGAAAGGTTAATTAACATTACATTAATCAATTGAAATATGCATTCCGATTTTTGAACATTGTATCTGGTTAAATGGTTATTTGTTTGTCCGATTGTAGGTCATGAAAGAGTGATTGTCAAACTGTGTATGTCTCTCTCTCTGTGTGTGTGTGTGGCCAATAGGTCACTGTCTGTTGATTGAGATAAGACCAGGCAATATAACTCTTTTTCTGATCTCTTTACTTCCAGGCACTCTGGGATGTTGCACATAGTACAAAAATAGTTAGTGCAAGCAGCAGAAGTAAAGCATTGTTTAGGAATCTGCTGCATTCGAAAACTTTGTCTGTGCCCATACTAAAATGGTAGTATTGAAAATGTGCTGTGTGTTAAATTCACATATTGAAAATGCCCAATAAAACTATTACTTTCAACAAAACAACTGTTTTCTCATCTACACCATTCATGTTATTGCTCCATTGCTGTTTTATGAACAGTGGAAAAACATTTGGAAAGACCCAGCAGGCATCCCTGGCCCTTCACCTCTGTAACTGACTGCTGCTAGAAAACAGACTTCATTGAGCTCTGTTATGCTTCAGATTCATGATCTTATATCCTGAAGACTTTACAGTGTGAAAAAAGTCAAACCGGTTTGTATCAAATCTAATTAGAAGTTGTTTAAGGTTGAGAACATCAAGGTGTTTTAATTCCTTAAAAATACATATTAAGTAAATTGAACTATTATTTAGCTCCCTTTTTAAAAGTGACTTTTTACCTTTCGTTATTAATTGAAGTGTGATGTTTTCATACTCTTCATGTGAACAAGTAATACTCAATATATTTGCATTTAAATGGATAATTCCCTCAACATTCTATAATCATTCAAAACAAGTATGAATTGGTATTTTTCTCACACAGCTAATAAATAGTTTCAGACCACTTGGTATATACTGCATAACTTGTAATGACAAGAGCAGTGTGAACATTCTTCGAAATATCTACTATTGTGTTCCATGTCATTAATTAAGCAAGCAACGTCATAAGGGTGAGTGTTATACACTTAAGTGCATATAAATATAGTAGACATATAGCATATTACAGTCTATATTATAATTTTAGACAAATTTAAATTTCAAAAGAGAAGCAGAATTCAAAAGTCCTTGAATTCTTGGAGAGCCTCTTTCGAAGTAATTATCTGGAATTTAAAAAGATGCTCAAATGTCTTTTTCAGTCTCTGTGGCAACTGCTGGTGTAATATATTATTGGAAGCACACTGATGAGGAAATTTCAATTTTAATAGGTATTCCATAAAGGCTGGAGGAGGTGAGATGTATTGATGCACTGAAATGGAGCACAAGCACCTCTCAGTTATACTCGCAATTATGCCCATAGAGAAGTGGCAGGGAAAATATCTGCCTAATAGCAATGGAAATATTCGTTACTGCAATTCATTGTGTCCTGTGATGTTTTTCCAAGGTATTATGGATGATTTTGCTGAAGGGTTTTGCCTTAATGATTTGGCCAAGGCTTTTGATGTCATTGGCTCAACTGTACAAGCGTTTAAAACATTACAGTTACTTAAAACTGAAAAATAGTTTTTTTTCAAATCAATTTAATTACTTCAAAGTCAGAAGTAGAGCAGTTAATTACATAATCATTAACATAGATAGTCTTGTTGGTGTATGTTTAGGCCCTGGAGTGAGGAAAAGACATTGCTTTTCTGCCACAGTACTTAACACTGTTACTGCTCTAAATGCTTTAATGGGCCATTTTCAGCACAGACTAAATGAGACAATTCAAATGTTGAAAAAGGATGACTTTTTTCATATACTGTAACTCAAAAAGCTTGACAGTAGAGATGACATCTTACTGTGCCTTCTAATTCCCAGTAGTCTCTGAGGATGTTTTAAAGTTGGATAGATCGATACTGCAAAAAAAGCCTTGGGTAAATCCTGTTAGAAACTTCAACCTTACCATTGATCCGGGTGAGAATTAAATTCTGTTCAAACCTCCTCCCCACCGAGCAGACTTCTAAGGCTGATTCAACACTACACAGAGGTATAGATGTGGCAGAGACATTCAGGAGGCTAATCTTCAGACGTTTCAAAACATCCCTCAACTTCATGCTTGCCCAGATGCCACACCACATGTATAAACTGAGGAAGAGATGCGTATTTATCAGTGAGCTAGCAGACAGGGAGGATTTGATGGATGTACATAAAGCAGTCTGTCAGTGAGTTGAGATGCAGTATGTAAGTAGTGCATCAGATTCTAAAATAAATATTGATGTATTCTGTACAAAGCACAGAGGAGTGAAGACAGTGCATAATAAAGACAGCTGGTCAGTTTTGATAGTATCATTAATTGATGTAAGATTCACTGATTCACATCGGTCCATCGGCATGAAAGCTAACAATGCAATACATCGATTTAAAAAAAAGTGTTTCTGAGTATTTGCATATATATATATAATTATATAATTGATTATATATAATTTATATAATTATTATTAGTAGATACATTATATGCTTATTATATGCTAATAATTTGTGACCAATATTTAATATGTAGGTTGATTTCTCTGTTCTCTCATCACCACTGCTGCTACATGAATATATCGTATCCTACCTGATCCAATGAAAGTGCATATCATTAACACAAGTTTCTATTTTCTATTTCTATTTGGCATGCTGTTTATATGCTGAAATGGACTTTGGTGTGCATATGATATGCAGTGGTTAGGATTATATATGCCAATACATGCGTATATAGACATAGCACGCCAAAAATTTGCTGTAGTTATGTAGCTGGTTTGCCAGTAACTTACTGTAGATTTATATTTATCAAATTTATTGACAACAGTTTGTTCAAACATAAAGATGATTGAGATGTGTATAGCTTCGCCCTCAGTTACGGAGATGCACATCCCTAAATTGTTGCAATGCATTTTATTTAGTTGCACCTATTTACTTCCTTCATTACTGTACACCTTCAGACTATATCCTGCATTGTTTCCCTGTGCTGAACGCTCTTATAATTGATATTTGACTTGATATTACATGCACAATAGTTTACAAAATCAAATTTATCAAAGTTATTTTCCAACATTGTTCTTTCATTTTCTAGTCCAGTGGTCAGATTATCACAGTGTGCTTTGAAGCAGCATTCTTAGTTAAATAAGAAAACAATTTATATCGTATGCTGCAAACAAATGTTTCAGATAACAAATTACAGCTGTGATGCATCTGTATGTCAATCAATCAATCAGAAAACTGTGTAAAATAACGTGAATGCATGTGCTGAATTTAGCTTGGTTTTGCTTGCAGCTTTTTAAGCTTCCCGTCACCATGGGAACAGCCGAAGTGACCTGAAGGATAGCCTATGGAAAATGATTTCTAAGCGTAGTCACAGACTATTCATGGAAAGGAAGTTAATGGCCATCTTATGAGTACACCAACAACAGCCATCCTTCTTATTCTTCACCGACAGCTAATAGCATAATGGCAACCATTCACTTATCCACAGCTCTTCACAACAACTGTAATTGACCCTTAGAAATAGCTCCTGTCCAATCAGACCTCTAGCAAACACTCCTAACCAACACATCCTTTATTCAGCTTTCAGCACTTTTCTACCAGCAGTGTGTGATCTTTGTGGAGACAAACCTAATTACATTTTCTCTGGCAGGCAGGTAAAAGAACTTGAGCTTGAAATTTCCAAAAAAAAAATTTTTTTTGCTATCAGTAACAACAGTAGGCTATTAGTAGTAACCACTAAGTAACAGTTTTAGTTATCAGTAACAACGTGGTTTAATATTTTTTTTCTTTTTGGGAAATTGACTTATACTTGTGCTACAATAATTGAAAAAGATGATTGGTCATCCAATTTTATATCTCCACTGTTGCTCTCCCTATAGGCAGGAGTGTAACAATAGACATTGCATCAATAATATTACAATATGTACTAATTTTTCTATATAAAGCCCTTGTGTACCAAACCCACTATTTTTCTCATACTGGGCTTGGTTGACATATTCTTTAAAAGAGCCCTCCTTACATTTTGTTTTTCCAGCTTTGTTTGCAGTAGCAATCACAATGATCTTTTGTTTGATGAACTGTGCAGAACAGCAACATATTGCCAATATTGAGTGTAGAGTGGACGCTTTAGGACCACGATATAATGAGAACGCACGTTGATTAAGGCTTACGTTATCGCTCACTCCTTTATCTTGCCTCAACAAAGCACCGTCCCATTCAATTAAACAATACTCTGACCTTATCTTTTTCAAATCAATAACCATGATAAACAGTAGTGTCCAGTCTCACCAAGCACAAAGATCTCTGGGCGAACCAGATAGCAATAGCACACAACTTGTTGAGACATATGAGGGCAGGAGTTGCTTTACTCACAATGGTTTCCATATATCAATGTCTGCGGGAATTGTTGGCTAGAGGTGGAGAAGCAGCAACACGTGGCAAAATGAAGTTCAGTTGATATCTTGATGTCTAAATGATTGTGTGAGTTGGAATTAATATATTTATTTAGTGCAGTGCGAACCTGATCGTATCCTTGATTAAAATAAAACATTTAAAGGTTAAGGTTTAATATTTAATTTCTGCTTTACCAAAATAATATGTTAATATAATATACGTTTCAGTTTGCACTAAATATATGAGTATTTCCTGCGCAGAATACAGACAATTTCAGTAGATTAACTTTAACTAGAATAATTTCAAGGCTCTGGCACAAACAAACAGCAGTTGATTCGTTTCATTCTGATCTGGTAAGCTGCTTAATCACAAATTATTTCCTGCCTGCTTATGGTCCTAATTATGTATTAAATTACTGTAAATGGACTTTAAGGCTTTTTGTGTTGCGCCAGGCAAGGACATTTGAATTTATTATATCTGTCCCCAAGAATCTTCTAGGAGCTGTTGAAGTGATTTGAATTATATTGAATAACCTGCTTTGATGAAGAAATCATGTGACTAATATAGGAAGGCAACGGACAGGCATTGCCTTTGTATGATCTGTATTATAAATAATACTTGGTAAAAGTTTAAAATCCACAAAGCGTCTAATTTTATTGTAAACGAGACTCTATAATGATTTCAAAGTCAAAGCAATTCTTTTTTTATTTACTTGTTCATTCTCTGTTTTGTGTCCTCTTTCTCTCCCATCATTTTTGCTTTGATAATTTCTAACAGTGATTGTTTTTGAGAGGTTATTATCCAAAAATGTGGAAGACCTGATGAAACTGCCATCCAGCTGCTCTGTGATGTAATTCACCAGCCCATATTTGTGTCGGTTTTGATAACACAATGCAAGGAGGAAGATGAGGATGTGGAAGAGGATGCAAGCTGGCTTATGTGAGTGTGTGAGGAAGCAAGAGAAAGCAAACACACAGAGGGGATTTGAAACATTTGAAATGTCTTGCAGGTGCTTTAAGTGACATTTGGTGACTAAATCGCTACAGGCCAGTGCTATCCTCCACAAATGCCTCACTGGTGATTCCTTTTGGAACCTGCTTTGACTTATTTATAAAAATACAGAAACGATTGAGAAGGGTTAATATTAAGCATACTATTTTGACACATTTATGGTGGATTAAGAAGGCCAAGTGCATATTTTGTCATTAAGAACAGTGTCACAGTACAAATTATGTCTTTTTCATTTATTTTCACACTCCTGCAGCAATATATTTTTAGAACACTTAAACTAATTTTCTAATGTGCCTGAATGAGTCCTGATGAATTACACAAGACTGCTCTGAAAAATCACACACACGTTTCAATTACCTTATATTAATCTGATTGTCCCATAACCATTCAAATGAAATTATTGCCAGAGCTGAGACGAAGGTAATCATAACTTGTCAGCCCTCCTTCGTTAGCACCTGTCGTAATAAATGAAATAGTCCTGCTGAACTGTCATCACTTTACTGCATTGATAGTAACAGAAGACTTCTGGCAAACCCCTACCAAGACCAACCTGTCACATTAAAATAAAACAGCAAGGCCTTTCGTGAACTGTCAGGAGTAAAAAATATACATATGAGGAATTTGATAGAGTGTTTAAGTGTATGTTCACACACACGTCTGCACGTGTTTTCTAGCATGAAGTCATGCCGCAGGGAAGGCAACCCATAAATAATCTGATGGGCTGCATTTGTTCCATAAATGCTAATACAAAGGGACAGAGAGGTAGATCTTAAAGGAACACTCCACTTTAAAAAAAAAATAAAATAAAAATAGGCTCATTCTCCAACTCCCCCAGAGTTATTAAGTTGAGTTTTACCTTTTTGGAATATATTCGACCGATCTCCAGGCCTGGCGATAGCATTTTTTGCATAGCTTAGCATAGATCATTGAATCTGATTAGACCAGAAGCATTTCCATTCCAAATTATTAAAGAGTTTCGATATTTTTACTATTTAAAACTTGACAACTTTGCAACTTTTTTTATTTTCCATTTGTCTTAGTACATGATATAACTACAGAAGAGTCAAGTTTTAAATAGGAAAATTATTGAAACTTTTTGGTCTTTTTTGAACGCAATGCTACTGGTCTAATTGGATTCAATAATCTATGCTAAGGTATGCTAAAAGTGCTATCGCCAGATCCGGAGATCGGCTGAATAGATTCCAAAACGGTAAAACTCAACTTAACTCTGGGGGAGTTGGAGAATGAGCCTATTTCCAAAACAAAAGTGAAGTGTTCCTTTAACCAGGGGTCTTCAACCTCTTGGTTAGTAGTATACTATTCATTGGCATTTGGCAAGGCTTTGTCATTTAACTAAACCTGGCGTATGTGTTTAGTACCATTTTAATGTGTTAATACTGCAGGGTCTTTACTTTTTAACAAGGTTTAGCTAATTTAAATTTTTTAATTTAAAGTAAAAAAAACTTTTTTTATGTAACAGCTAACCCCCCATGAAGTGTCTTCATGAAACTGTTGAAGACCCCGATCTAAACAGAAAACTTATATTAACGTTTCCTAAATGATGAAAGAGAGGAGAAAACTATCAGTGAGTATTAGCCTAATAACCTTTTGATCACTTTGTGTGATAAAGTGATAAAAAAGTATGTTTTTACAACAAATATATAATTTCAGAGAAATATTCTAATGTACTGGACAAATCTGAAATCCTTTCCATATAATAACAATTAAAGGCTGACGGAAAGAAAAAACAGTAAGTGATTTCATTTTTGGGTGCACTATTTCTTTGAGAAAAAGTGCCATTAATTCTCTGGAGGGTATATAAGGGGTTGCACCCTGTCTGAAAGTGATCAGCCCCATCAGCATTTGGCCACTTTTGAGATGTGAGCTAATAAATGTGTGAAGAGTGACAGCATGGGTGCAAACAAAATACATGGTAGTGTCAAATGGAATTATCACACACAACGATGGGATGGCTGCCAATTATTTTTCCTTGATTGAGCATTGGCCTTATCAGAACGACGGCAGAGCAACAGCCTCCATATTCATTAACAGGAAAGTTCAGCAGAACATGGGGGAGTTATAAAAATACATCTAACCAGGGTTGTTTACTTGAGGGCATGTACACGAATGACATTTTAACATGCACTTTTGCACATGTTTTTGCGAAAAGCTGAGCTCTTAAAGACACAATTCAGATGCGTCGCTAGACATGAATGACATTTGAGGCTTAGCTGTTTAATTGCATATAATTATGCAAAGGTACATAGAAGTGAAAGAGTTACTTATTGGTTAAAATTTATCAACCATGGCAGGTGATTGGTAGCGAATTAGACTCACGATGAATAAGTGAATTTGGGCGGTCTCTATTTTTGCTCTTTTTCTTGAACTAGCTAATTAAGCCTTAATAATGTAGTTCGTTATGGTCACAAGAAGACTTCCTAGAATCTTGGATTAGTGATCAGCATAGAGGGAATAATAGCAAACAATTTACATGCTGTTCCAATCAGGACCAAAGTCAGCATGACAATTGGAATCTGGCTCTGGAACAATAAAAAGAAAAGCACAATTAACCTTTACACTCTTTGGCCTTTCTCTGAGGCTTGTTGAGAAAATTGTGCATTAGTGTTTTTTGCTAGCACAATAGCAAGACTCACAAAGTCTTTTTTACTGCTCCTCAGTGACTGATCTTACTCTCTTCCTGTGAAATTGCAAAGGAAATGTTAGATTGTCATGTCACTAAGGAACTCTTTTCACAATAAAGAAGAGGAAAAGCATCTGGGATAGTAAAGAATACACAACATGTTATCTTACTTCCAAGGATGAACCTTGTGCTTTAAACTGTGTACATATAGAATGAAGCTTTTCATACACTTCATTACTATTTCATAAAGGACAGCTTCTATTATATATGAGCAGGACCTAAAATATTAGTCCAGTCAGGCGGTGCTGTGTTGGCTTTACAAATATGTGAGAAAAAACCATCAGTACTCCGATAATCTGATTTATTAGTGTTATTAATAATAATTTCTTCTAAAATGAAGCATAGGTATGCTTTGATGAATAATGCATACTATTATATGGAAAAAATTCCACTGCTTTCAGCCGACTGTCTTAGGGTCCAGTGCATACAGCATAATGCTCCCTTTTATGGATGTTTATGCTGATTTATATTTGATATACAATTATTGACACAAATATCAAATATCATAAAAATTCTTTACATCTGACTTTCAAATGTTTTGCGCCATGACTCATTCAGCAGTTATGAATATTAAAGTTTACTTTATCTGTGAATGGACAGATTATAGTCTTTAAAAATGGACCAAATTTGCATTGCTGTTGCTTAGGGAAGTTAATATAGCCTATAAATAAATAAAGATGTTTTGCATCTTCCAAGTCTGGATTCAGGGTTCATAAAGCATTTGTAGATTTGTAGTCCAAAAATCTGTTTATTTGTTACTTAGCATTTTAAATACATCTTGATTGACGTTATTGAACAAGTTATGAATCACAAATAATACAATAATAAAACTCACAAATGATCTCAAGAAAGTTAAAATACATTTGCAATAAACACATACAATTAAACCCAGCTAGTAATATTTCAATACATAGAACCGTTACATGGTGTATTCATTCATATTTATCCGTTCAAGTATGGTCCCATATGAACACGTTTGTAAAATGTTCTGGAATATTTTTGATTCTTTATTCAGTTATGAAAAAGAAATGGAAAGACAATGTAAGCAGAACTGACATTTTATCATATGCAGGAGGTGGACATTCCTGATTAAAATATAAACTCTTGTATCAAAACAGAACTATTTCATCAAATGAATCATTTTAAAGTTCTGAAGTAAATAGAGTGGAATTAGTTAAGCTTGATTGAATCAAGTTTTCTCTATTCATGTTTTTAATTAATATTCCATGATCTTTTTATGGTCAACATGCATGACTGAATTGTCAATACTGCATTACACACAGATGTCTAAATCAGTTATACTTGTAGTAGACTTCTGTGCATTGTTCTATACCCCAATGTTTCAATTTAAGAGCAAAGGAGGGCCTGCGGCTCCATGTTGACTCATAGTCATACAATAATTGTGGTAATAGCAGACATTGTTCTGCTGTTATGAGTTAATGATACATACAATTTACATCCAAATTACTGCAAATGCAGCTTAAATTTCTTACTGATTGTTTTATTTTAATATTGTATGATAAGGATCACTGCAAGCAGATTAAAGAATATAAATGAATGAATGAAGAAATACTTGTTATATGGTTTAGAATCATCCTTTACTGCTTTTTTGCATGTGTTCTTAAAGATATAATTAACCAGTTTGGTTGAACTTCTCTTGATTCAATGTAAGAAGCTAATCCATATGTTTAATTTACTCTCAGAGTGAAATCCCAATGTGAAATGGGTTGTTTGCCTGTTTAATCAATCATTCCACATTACATTTAGTTCCTGCTTCTGTGGAACAGTTACAATCAATTCTCAAGGAAATACGTTTGATGTGGTTTTTCACTTCACTTCATGATTCTTAAGCATGCTAGTTATTATGTTCTGTGCTGTTATATTTTTATATCATTCATAATTTATATATGCAGAGTGTAAGAAATAGAAATTACTGGGTATACTGTTGAAATGTTACTTTAAAATCAAAATATCCAAGTTCCACATCTAATTGTACTCGGGTTTGTAAAGGTTTTTTTCTTGGCTTTTGAAATAGAGAGAGGAGATTATCTCATTAGAGTAACTCTGATACCCAAACGTTTTTTTTTTTTCTGAAATGTATTGTTTGAAATTGTTGATAAATTCTGCTGATTTTATTTGACAAAAGTCAAGTGTCAATTAAGTCATTTTAATTTTCAATGTAATTAAAACGCATTGCTTTAGGTCAGAGATTCTGTGTTGTGGGAACTGAGATGTGTCTTAACAAGGACAAATTATTGTAATTAGTTATTGCTAATTACATTTTCCATTAAAATGGATTTAATTGTTTTGAAGAAAAGTTAATTAAAATTCATTAAAATGTGACTTGACATGTTCAGTAAAAGACACCAAAATGTATCATCATGACCAATAAAAAATGTCTTTTGAAAGACTAAATGAAAATGTGTGTGTGTTGAGTAAAAGTGCAAGTATTTAGTTTTAAAATGTACATTTTTTCAAATAATACCACAAGGACCACAAGATCTCTCTTTCAACTCGTTTCGTCACTAAATCGTTCATCATTAGATTTTTTTGTTTTTTGTTTTTACAGGTTCAGAAACCTGAAGAAAAGCTCAAAATGTGGCTCAAAGGTGCACTGCTTGTTTCAGTCCAGCATTGACAGTCGCTACATTTATAGATAATATTTCCCCCTCACGACTGAATGATTATTCCACACCATTAGACATAGACACCAGGCACTCCAAACAGAAACTGATTTCAAAGATTTAAAGATGAGGTACTGCAATGCAGTGATTCATATGATAATATTTGCTGGTGAATCTAAGAATGATACACAGCATGTGTTATTAATATTAGTCTGCCATGATGTTCTTGGCGTTTCTATGACTCATATAACGGAAGGTAAGGGGGAACATGTCTGAAAAAATTTATATTCATGTTGAATCCTAATCTGTTTATGCATATATTAATCTAATCACCACAGTTTACCCTTGAGTGTGCGACCTGTCTGATCTATCATCACAGACATTAACATTCACCGGGAAGAGCCGTGTCTCCCGTTGCTCCTAAATTGAATATATTGTCATTCTCTGAAAAATAGAAAGCAATGTAAATGATTTCAGTGGCATCTCTATAATACGCTTGTCATCCTGGTAAAATCAAAACTGCTTTCCCAAACATTCATTTACTGTATTAAGTGCACTTTCTGTCGATTAAAGTTGAATTTTGATCATTTGATTGGATGATAAATTAAATAAGATTAAGCTGTAAAGCAGACCTGCCATTATACAATAATGGAAATCTTTTGTACATATCTGATGTTTCATACAGGCAGAAATTGTGATTTGGTTGAGGAGAAATAGAATTAATCTTTATCAGCAAGATATCATTCTTGTTTGCAATTAGAATTAAAGCAAATTTCATTCTTAGGCTCAAGCGATGCTGCAACAGTTGAAAAAAACATGCATGCAGTATTTACAACTGTAACTCCTCAGCTTCAATAACCGCCCGTTTACCCAGCTGGGCCAGCAAATGCTAAATGTGAGTCACCGGCAATCCTTATGCTCAAGTTTTGTTCGAACAGATGTTAAATGCAGACTCCTGTTTTTTGGCCATGTCCGTTGGCGACAGCAGGTGTACTCTTCCTGATGGAGGTCATGCGGATAGCAGAGGTGCTCTGGAGGTAGCTGGTGTTGCGCTCTTGGTATTTACGCTCTCTGCACAGCAGCTGGTTGTTGAAGTGCCTTCGGAAGCTCTCGCTCAGCAGGTACAGGGCAAACGGGTTCACGCAGGAGCTGGAGAAACTCAACACGCGCGCCACAAGCGTGATGATGAGGTGTGACAGCGAAGAGTCGATCTGCCGATAGTTGAATGAGCGGTACATGTAGAGAACGTGGTTGGGGAACCAGCACAGCGCGAAGAGGCCCACGAACACCAGAACGATCTTGGCCAGGCGCTTCCTTGTTTCCGTCTCAAAAGAGAGAAGGAGAAAAGTTGACAGATGAGAACACGCTCGATAAAGCACAAGGTGCATTTTAGATGAGGAAAAGGTCAATAAAATACATGCAAGTTCAGTAAGTGTATCCTCTAGCCTGATTCTGAACCCGGTAATTGATTGTCATTTGCTGGAATCAAGTCTAGTTGGAACAGGTGTTCTGGTTAGCAATTTAGGTTTCAGCATTATGTTTTTGAAGGATATTTCTTTTTCAAGCTTAACAAGGCTGCATTTATTTGATCAAAAATACATTAAAACAGTAATATATAAAAATTGGTAAAGCTGAATTTTTTAGCAGCCATTACTCAAGTTTTCAGTGTCACATGATCTTCAGAAACCATTCAAAAATTAATAAATCTGTGCCTAATAATAAACATTTATTAATAACAGTTTTTGCTGTTTAATGTTTTGTAAAAAGTGATTATTTTAAATTGTGATAACATTTTTAACCATTTTTAAAATCAAATTGATATCCTTGAATTTATCTTATTCTTAAAAATATATATCTTATTTTTTAATTTTTTCACAAAACAAGGAAACTCATACAAGTTTGGAGTAACATGGGTGTGAGTAAATAATGTCTGAATTTTCAATTTTGTGTATGCAGATATTTATTAGTTGGCTCCTGATATTCTGCAGTACAGATAATGCATTATTGTTTTGCTGTTCAATGAAGTACATACATTGCAATACAATGGATATCCCCCAAAAAACCATTCATGCCATTCAGAGTAATGAATGATAGATGAATAAACAAGACTATGTTGCTTTGTCCTGTGAAATGCATAATTACTTATAACCTAAAGAGACAAGACAGCGATAAACTTTGACTAGGATGATATACTGTATTATCAAGGGCAAGAGGGAGCAGAAAATTTTAGCTGCCTTGAAACAGCTGCTGAAAGAGAATATTAATGAGAATATCTGTCATCCTTAAGGACACTTGGCACAATGCTTAACTGATGATTCACAGCCCAGGAAAAGATAAAGTGCCCTGTCTCAAAAAACTGTCAAGGGAGCATTTTATGAAGGGTGTCCCTCAGTTCAACAGAGGATCATTTTATATGTTCTCTAAAAATGTTTATGGTTTGGATCTTTGGAAAGGTATCTGGTCTTAGATCATCATAAAAGGGCTAACTCCATTAACAACAGCTGTTACTGCAATTTTACATTTTTTACTAAATACGATTTTTCTCCTTGGTGCATTTCTCAGATCAAAAGTGACATTTTCAAAACCTTTTCAACCTCCACATCATCTAGTCACTTGTGCGCAACATAAAATCAGTTTCTCATTCTTTTGAACAAATTGTTACTTGTTTGTTACATTCATGCAACTGATTATGTACATTTGTCTGTTTGTCCGGTTTCTTACATTTTCAGTTGCTAATATCATGTTGCTCAAAATGTAGTTCTCTGTGCTGAAGTCTTACCCCTCAAAACATCTAGTCATCAGTTCATCGTATATCAGTTACTGTCAAACATATTTTCTATTAGACTTTTTGTAAATTTGCAATGAATTGTGCAAGCAAATCTTGACTTTCACTAATGTAGACAATAGATCAACCAATTATAAACCAGAAATAGCTCAAAGTTACATCAATGCACATACTTCTTTGCAAATATTAAGGAAGATTCGAGAAATGCACCAAAGCTACTGAGAAAAACTATAATGAGTAAGGTTTATATGCATTATGTCATGAAATGCATTAAGAATGTCTTGAATTCCAGTTAAATTCCTGAATTTTTAAATTTATAAATTATATATATAGATTATGAATGGATGGATGGATGGATTAAAAATCAAATAGATAGATGGATAGATAGATAGATAACAGACAGACAGACAAATGACAGACAGATAAATAGATAGAAAATCTGATAAAAACGAAAGATAGATAAATAGAAAAGGATAGTATGATAGAACGATAGAACAGACGATAGATAGATAGACGACAGACAGACAGATAGAAAATCAGATAAATAAAAAGATAAATAAATAGAAAGATAAATAAATAGATAGATAGATAGATAGATAGATAGACAGAGACCAAATGAAGCTCATTAATATTTTATCATGATAAATCTGTATGTTCTGTTGTATTGTGTCATCTGTGATATTTAAAACATGATTGACAGAAGAAGTTGTTTTGACAAACACAGAAGATTGCACTCTTTCCCTGGAAGCTCTTACCTGTCTTTTGGAGTGCTCACTAATCTCACCTGGCATATCGTGAGCACTCTTGATAAGCGTCTTTGCGATGTGGTAGTAGTAAACAGAGATAATGCTCAGAGGGATGAGGAAGTAGACGAGGAATATCATAATGGAGTGAATCTTGGGATGCATCTCGTTGGAGAGTGGATAGGGCACACAAGCGGTGAACGTCATGTTCTTATCTGGCATATGAACCACCTGCGAGAAGACTGCCTCAGGGATAGCCAGCAGCACCGAGACAACCCATATAGTGATGGCCTTCAAGCAGGTCCAGAACACTGCGCTGGAGGTCTGGATGTCCATGGGATTCACAATAGCTTTGTGTCTAAGAGAAACATATGTGAAGAATTGTCAGCATGCAGATTGATGTGCCTTTCATCCAGGTTGAGAACAGATGAAAGAGAAAATTGCTTTGTTTATCAACAATTTATCATTGCTTGAGGGAAAACAACACTGTGGGTTCTTATCTGAAGTTGGATTTGATTTTCTGTGGCAGCTTATGGTTATTCCACACTAGGATATGTGTCTGTTTATACTTTTATTAGTAAAACGTTTTGAGATTAGGCACTTTAACTGTTACTAATCTGTTTCTTAAATAGTTTCATTCAATGTTGTTAAAATGACTACTGTCGTCATAAAGGGACACATTTCTCTTTTTGGATAATCTTATGTGACGAATTTAAGTACTCTGTCAAGTCATAATCTGAAAAAAATAGATTTAATATTCATTTTTATTAAAACATATTTTTCCTCAAGTGGTATGACATTTTCAATGCTTTAAGAATTAACAATATATACAGTGTCTTCCTCTAATATTGGCACCCTTGGTAAATCTGAGCAAAGGTGGCTGTGAAAATAAATCTGCATTGTTTATCCTTTTGATCTTTCAGTCAAAAGATTTACAAAATTCTAACCTACCATTGAATTAAAACAATTGAAATGAGATGAAAATCTCATTGTGAAATAAATGTTTTTCTCCAATACTTGTTGGCTACAATTATTGGCACCCCTAGAATTTTTATGAGTAAAATATCTCTGAAGGGTATTCCCTTTAATATTCACAATTCTGAGCACTCCAGGGTGATTATGAACATGAAAATATCCAGCCCTGGCTTCCTGTTTTACAGAAATATAAATAGGAGGGAAAACAAAGCCCAAAATCCCTTAATCATCAACACAATGAGAAAAACCAAAGAATATATTTCTTATATG
>JAUMHE010000075.1:15008724-15131229 GCA_032359235.1 Enteromius mattozi
TTGTCATATATGCAGTGGGGTATGTGATTATGGCAGTAGAAAATTAACCACAATTCTTAGCGAATAATAAGAATATATGGAAATAGCATGTAAACGGGAGTGAAAAGCTTGCTCTTGACATTAAACATCATAATGCGGTTAAGTCCTTACTCTGATTATCAGAAATAATTGCATTATTCGTGTGCATGTAAACGTAATTATAAGGTAGCTAAAAACTCATTACAAATACCTACAAATAACTAATGTTAGGGAAATCTGTTAATGTTTTGTTGCGCGTTTCTGAAATGTAAAAAAAATAAATAAATAAATAAATATCGTCCGATATATCGGATTTTAAAACCAACAAATATTTGTATCGGTATCGGCCTTCAAAATCCTTTATCGGTCGGGCTCTAGAACCTACATCCTTCGGATTACAAGTCCAACTCCCTATCCATAAGGCCACGACTGAATAGGCCTATTGTTTTAAATAAAACTTCAGCATTTGATAGCAGTCTAAACCATTTAAAATCTATTCGGTTTCAGGTGTGTATTCTATCTAGGGCTTTTCTCTGTCAACAAAAACATTTGTAGTTCAATTACTGAAATTTGAACTTTACCTCTTGGCAGAGAGCACAGGTCTGTCCAGCAGCATACAGACACCTTATGAGGATGTATTTTCCCTGGCCCTAGCACTCACAGCTGGGTATATTTGCTTTTCCTTGTTTCCTTCAGGAAGTTGTAGTTGCCAATTCACTGTGTTTTACTGGCTAATGTGTTTAAAATCAGAATTAGATGAATGATTTCAAGGTCTGCTTCGCATACAAAGTGCCATTCAGAGTCTCAGCCTGACAAATGTCACTTTAGCAAAGCGTGTAGAATTGGTTGTTTTGTTTGGATATTTTATATTGCTGAAAGCACTGTAATATCAAGAAAATGTTTCCAGCCTTTAACATATTGTGTTTACAACAAAAGCAGTGAGTCAAAATATGTATTTCTCTTAATGATTCACGTTATAGCTCCCTTATGTTTGCGTACTAGTATGACTTTAAAAGTGCCCCTATTATGGACACAGTTTCAACACAGCTCTGAGAGAGTAAAGACATCCTCGAAAGTTTAAATCTGAAAGTGCACAGTGTATGAAGTTATTGTCTCTCAAAGAAAGAGTCGACTCTAAATTATTGAACAAGTCATTTTTAAAAGTCGTTTTTCATGTCGAAAAGATGAAACATTAGCATATTGCTGCCCACTTGTTGGTCATGCTAATTCATCCTTTGCCACTAGGTGCCGCTTTTGGAGTGAAAAAATGGTAATGCTGTACACAAAGCAGAACGCTCACAATGAAAATGAGACCAATCGGATCAAAGACCGCAAATTAGCTTCATGCAAAGGAGGGGTTTCAAAAAATTTAACGAATCGTTTGGTAGTCGTCGAGGAGTAAAATAAATAAATGCATATTATAAGTGCAAATGTTTTTTTGTTTTTTTTACCCTGCATGCATGTCAGCTTAGTTGGGGTCTCCCAAAACCAAAATATGAACCTTTCATTTTTTATTAATTTTAAATTATAGCGTAGGTATTAGGTCTTGAATAAATTGTCTTCACAGTATTTACATTAAAAATACATTTCTTGCAAATATCCATTTTAAGGACTAAGTACAAACGGTTCATAAGTTCATGACATAAATCTGTTTTCTCATTGTTGTGACGTGTAGTTTTGTTACATCAAGTAAGTGTAAGAGGTCCATACTGATGTATCTTAATGTTTAGCACAAGAAGGTTTTGGCCAGTGTTTAGCCGCAAGGGGATCGTTTCATCCCTCTTCATCACGTAAAGCAAGCCCAGGAATACTTCGTAAGCTCTCATCTTTTTAATTTCCTTTGGGACATCATAGGTTCACCTAGGTGAGATTTTAAATTGGTGAAAGTGTGGGTGGGACCGGATATTATCTTCATTAGTGGAGCATATCCCAAAGGTTCTTGGCTTACTGCCTTTTTTTTTTTCCAAATGTCCCTCTTAACACTCCCTCTTAACTTAATGACTTTGAACTTGTGCAATAGCAATTGATTGTTGTCTTGTCTTCCAGGCACCCCTTAATGAAGATCTTGTTTGCGATTCTTCTTGAATTCGAATGAACAAACTCTGTGCTTGCTGTTTCATGCTTCACCTCTTCTTTGTAGATCACATTCTTTATTGATTGATCAAGAAGACTTGCATTGTTATTAATTTACTGATGTGTGAGGTCAATGAAATTCATTCTGCATATGAGTGTAGTTTTATGCTCTTACAGCAGTGAATTCTGAATCTTTGGAGCTCTGGTATTAAAAGTGTGCATCTGGAAATGACACATACATTGTGCATCAAAGGCTTGTGGGGCCTTGTTTTTTGTTTGTTTGCTTTTAAACCCCTTACTTACCATTCACCACTGTTATATACTGTACAAAATTAGCAAGAGCCAGTAAGAATTCCATTGTACAGGCCACATATGGCCACTGAAATACCTTGAAAACGTTTGCCAGATGTGTAGGCCTGACCATGTTTTGTAACTCTAACTAGTGACAACTGGACTCCAGTGGTTCAAAAACACATAAAAGCAAAAAATGCAGTTTACTGGCAAGAAATGGGAATTAGAGGATAGTGGAGAAAGCTAATTAAAGGTCAGAACTGTAACACAGACCTTTTAATTAGGCTAATATTTTTATTTTTTTTATTCTTCCAAACTCATCATAATATAATTTTCCTTAAAATTTTGACAAAACTACTTTTTTCACGTTTTAGGTCAGCAACATTTTGAAATGACAGAAATGTAAATATTAAAATGTTGTTGTAAAAAAACTGTCTCAAGTTTTTTGATAACTGCTTTGCACACTCTTGGCATTCTCTCAGCCAGCTTTATGAGGTAGTCTGGAATGCTCTTCTTCTTGGATTGTAATGAAGCATTTCTAATATACTGAAAACATACAGGCTTCGTTTTCTTCACTTTACTCCAACTAAAAACACTTTCTGTTTGTCTTGTAAAGAAACTTGTACAACTTTCTGCAAAAGATGCTTATTTCAGGCATTTTAGCAAAAGCGATAAGGTCATGAAAAGCATATATCCAGTTAGGCGTGTCTAGACCTTTGAATGTACTGTATACTGAATGCCAGCATGACATCAGTGCAGTGATTAAACATCGAAAGTAAAATGCTCCTCTCATGTCTAATATGTTTCAGGTCGACTTTATGCCGTACAGATGGGAATGAAACTAGATAGCAAAACTCCAGAGTGCCGAAAGTTTCTTGTGAAACTAATGGATCAGCTGGAAATGGTAAGTCCTAAATAGGTTCATTTCTCTTTAAATTAACATCTTACCTCACACACTATAGCACACTTATTGAACTGATGTGAACTATTTATAACAATTTACTTAGAAATATACTGCTTTATCTTGCAATATGCTGATATTTACAGATAACTATAGATTCATAATTCTAGATTCACACTTCCACTAATTTTGAATTCTTTTGTGTATGTGGCATTAGCAAAAAGTGGTAAGCGACCTTTTGTAATAAGGCCACTATATTCACATCACCGTTCACAAGGCTGAGTTTATAGGTCTACTCAGAAGGGGAGCAGGAAGCTACGGAAAAAACTTTCTTATTCTAAGCTTTTATGCTTAGGCCCTGTTACAGACATTTTCGGGAACCAATTAGGCAAGAGTGGAGACCCTGCGGCCTCTAGAGCTCGCTTTTACTATCGCCCCAGTTCATTAAATGTCACAGAAACAGGAAACAATAATCTGTGGAGACCCAAATCCTGGTGGGCACATCCGGTCAAAAGGTCTGAGGCATACAGTGTACTGATCTGAATCTGGGTGAAAGATCCTGAATCAGCCACCAGATTATATATGAGATATCTTCTACATAAAGAGAGAAATCCATGAATCTCTTAAACTTAGAACTTTTGATTTATAGCTATTTATGGACTATTTATAGGAATTGTCAATTTAAGCAACCTTGTTCTAATACTTGTAAAGAAGTGGTTTTTTTTGTCTTTTTTTTTTTATTTTAATAAAACTACAGTTGTTCAGGAAGCATAACTGTTATTGAAATCAGTAGTTCTCTAAATAATGCAATTAATAGCTCAAATCTAACTATAATTGTGCATAACTGGCAAATAGGTTTGAAAAAGGACGTGAAGCCCCATATATTTTGTTGCTGATGCAACATTCAGTCAGACTTGAAGGTATTTCAGCACAAACTAATCTGTCAGCTAGCAGAAGCTAGACAAATGAGGTACAGCATGGACGAGTTCCTCCATCCTCAAGAAATAATGAAAAAAATAGACAAGGTAAAAGAAAACATGACCCAGGCTACAATAAATAGAGGTTTACTGGAGACAGAGGTACACATGATTTGTGCTGACCAAAGTGTGTTTTATTCAGAAAATTATGGGCTTGAAATATCAGTCTTCTAAATGACTTGTAAGCCTTCTAATTCTTAGTGTTAGAAATAGGAGTTTTGTCTCATAGAGGAGAAGTAGAATGTGCACGATAAGGTTCATTTCACCTATATCATGCTCTTGTGCTAAATATCAGCATGTGTCTTGGCCAGAAAACACATAGTACCTTCTTGGCTTTTCTTAACAGAACAAGCTTCCTTTAGTAAGAGTGTTAAAATGACTCCAGTGTTTTCTGTGATTGTAAACCCCATGGAATCGGTGTGCAGAGACAAGATCTTGTTTCAAGGCTTTGATTTAGTGTGCACTGGCAACTGAAAGCGTTCAATCTCACTTTCTCTCTGTACTGGTTTTTGCACGCTTCCTTCCGACTTATGTTTTTATATTCTTCTGAGATGCAGCACAAGTGATGTACTGTGCCTTCGCAATGCCTTTTCATAGAATAGGTAAAAATTTCATTAAAACGTGAACAGTGAGTCCATTCAGGCGCCCAGGTTCCACCTGTTGAAATGTAACCAGTCGTATTTGCTTTACTGATTTTACAAGGAAACCTGACGCTCTCTAGCAGACTGTAACATCACAGAGAGGAAGGCCGAGTCCGGGGGCCGCCGACTGGCTGAAGCTTTGGCGGTTGGGTGCTGGCCATTCCAAACCTAAGTAAAAGACCGGGTCACCGTTGTCTTATGTGTTACGCAGCTTTGCAGGATTAAAGCAGCAAATGTGCGGAAACCTGCCATTCCATTTAGTGTTGCAATGAAATGTATTTATTTTTATGCAGGACCACCTCAAAAATTGCTTATGTTTATTTAATCACAGTTTAAATGTATTTTAAATGAAGCTACACCCTATTTATTATCAATGTCCCAACATGGAGAAGGATGAAGCCAGGAAAACAAATGGATATATTCAGAATTGAAGCTGTCTCAGTATTATTAGAATTGAAAAAGGATAAGCCTGCTGTACTTATGAGTCTGCAAATTCATTCACCTGGTGTTGCAGAAAAGATCATAATAATAGCTGGGTGAATGGGTCCACTAATTGCGCGTGGGCAACCCTCCAGAGGGACTCTCTTTTGCGACAAAATATTAATTACACTAGGCTTCTGGAGTGGAATCAAAGTGGTCAATGCGTCTCAGGAATTGATGAGTCATGCTATGGAAACTAGGACTTTAGAGAGTAATCATTTAGAATCTGTCATAAATGATGCAGTAAACACTCTTTACGGTATCGCCCACACTAAAACATGCTAAAATGACCTCATTTGCATAGCACTTAAGATGATAATTCCCATTAACATAAGTAGTGCACATGGAAAACTAATTTTCTTTGTTTCAGATGAAGAAGGAGCTCAGCGACAATGAATCCATCACGCAGGAGATAGTTGGCAACGCCCACATTGAGAATTACGCCTTGAAAATGTTCCTCTATGCAGACAATGAAGATCGATCAGGACGTTTCCACAAGTAAGTCAGGGTCTGTTTGGATTAGTTCACAGATTGTTTAGATTGTTTAAATGCGCAGACCTTAATTACTGTTTCACTGAACTGTGACACAAAAATAATCCCACTGTCAGTATTGCACATACAGAGAGTGAGTAGCAGGCTAAAATTAGCAACAAAGCTGGTTCTGTACAGGGCAGTTGCTTGGGAGTGAGACGGCATGGATTAGCCAGGTGTAGCGTTACAGGTCACGGCAGTATAATGAAGCTGTTGTGGACGGTGACGTCATAGGCAGTGCAGTGCTGGTAAAGGGTCCAGGAGCTGAATACCTGGCAGTGACTCAGGCCTCAGGTCATGCAGACTGGCACTTCCCAAGGTATTTTAAGTGATTGTTAGTTTGGTTGTAGCTAGATAGACCTGAGTACACATTTCTAATATGTTTACCAAGATGTAATAAAATATTTGAGAAATACATGTTGTCGTAGACATAGGAACCTTGTATGCGACGCTGTTGCGCAAGAAAAACCTCCCAATAGTGAATAAGTCTTACGTTGCTGCAAGAAGAAACAACAGGTTCCCAACTGAGTCTCAAAATACATTCTGAAATGGATAAACTTTGGCATTTCGTGCACTTATGCTCTTTATCCTCTTCCTGCTGATGAGGTTTAGAGTGACCATCTATCTTACTGTAGGAAGCTGTCAGTCCTGCATACACTCCCTGTCCAGAGGCCACTCTTCAGGATGTATTCACATATTTAGGGTTTGTTCGAACAGTTCAAAAGGTGAATCATTGTGTACTTTATGGTTTTCTTTTAAAAGGTACTCTAGTTCATGACATTTATACTCATTCTGGAAAAACAATGCCAGTATTGTCAGTAAGTTCCTTTTAGGTTTTCTTGAACATGAATGTATAATTGTAAGCCTAAAGGTTTTCTAGAGAGTGAGGTTTTTCTCACAGTGATCAGAGCAGTGTGCCTAAAGATGATAATGTACTGAAAGAGACTTAAAATGAACCACTTTATATTATATTTGTTTTTGTTTAAGGAGGACTTGGTACATTCTCATGTCTCATTTCATGGTTCCTTATTTGAACATTGGCGTGTTTGACTACAGCAGAAGTGTGACTATGATTAATATGTCCCAGGATGGTAACAGGGAGCTGTTGAATGAGAACAACACCATACCTGACTTTAAGGGTCATTGCATGAGTTTTCATAGGAAATTAAAAAACACCTACCTAAACCTTTGATAATTGACATTTAAGTAAAAAACTACTTTGGGGTCCATAGCAAAAAAACAACGCTGATGACATCATAAATGCGTATTTAATGGCATCATGTGGAAAGAGAATTATGGAAAGAGAACTAAAATAATAACAAAAAAAGATTGAGTCAGAATTACCATAGGTGAACAGTCTCTTTAACTTCTTAGGTTCTTGATTTCTGAGAAAAATAACACACTATTTGACAATACATGTTGCAAAGATTTCAATTTTTAAAAAGTGCTGAAAATCCTGAAAAAAGTTATCTTTTTTTTAAATATTAAGCAGCACAACTGTGATGTTGGTATTACATATATATATATATATATATATATATATATATATATATTACAATATTGGTTTTTGTTTCCTCTTTTTTTTAAAATGTAAAAAAACCTATACTGACCCCAAACATCTGAACAGTAGTGCATGTGTAATATCCAGATGTTCCACGTTTTTGCACTACTGCTTTTGAGACATACAATTGGCTTATTTATTGTACTTTGAGAAATTAATTGACTCTAGTGTTAACAGTTTAATGTGTGTTTTTATCACAGGAATATGATCAAGTCCTTCTACACCTCAAGTCTCCTGTATGATGTGTTGAGTGTCTTTGGCGAATTATCAGACGAGGTGAGTCACTGTGGCTAGTTTCATCCTCCACATTGTCTAAATAGGTCTGTATTTTGATGCCAAGGCTAGTATGACAACGTTTTGTGTTGAAGGGACATAAATATGGGCCTGAGATGTGTTTCTTGACACAGTCCCCTGTTTCTGATGGCACAGACACAAACTCGCCTAATTTAGTGGAACGTGAAAACGTCTGATGGAATCAAATACGTCATTAGAGCCATGTTCTCGTGTTCAAATCTGAAAACTGCTACAAAAACATGAAAAGGTGGAAATTAATGGGAAACTATAAAGCTGAGCCCAAGGACTGACAACGCCTCACCAGACTCAATGTACACAGAGGCCAATTCTTGGCAAACTTGTGCCTGGAAAGTGTTGCTAATCCACCAGTAGAATCTGTGTATTTCCAGTGTGCCTATTAGACCATCCCTACTGGTCGCCATGGCCGCAGATGTCTCTTTTATACAGAGGGAAGTGACCTGTGTCCGAAGATGGACAATGTTTCATTGAGTGTTCTTCGCTCCCTAAGGGCCAGACATTTTCCTACTGTAGAGAGCTCATTGGATTGACTGTTGAAACAGTGTGCCTTCTCTGTGTAACACTAACCCAGACAATGAGCTCTCAGAATCGCCCTCCATTACTGTGCTGTTTCTCTCCGACAATGCCACAAGGAGTTCTGCTGTATTAGATAACATGAGGAAAGGGAACTTTTTAGTGCTGGACTTAAGAGGACTCCGTTCTGATGTATGTAAAAGTAGAAGATGTAGAAGGGCTTCAGGAGACTGCGAGACCCTTTTAATGGATTTGAGTCGGTGGTGTAATTACAGGTTTCAGCATGCTTCAGACCATTGAAAATAAAGCCAACATACTTTAAAGGCATTACTAGATTAAAAAAGTGTTTTACTGCACAAAATCAATAATTACAGCTGTTATATGAATAATATGCTTTTTCATATTGCAAAAAACTGGTATAAGTTTTAACTTTAAAATGTTACACATTCCTCCTTGAAACATATCAGTTAAAATCTTTATTTATTTGCTTGGACTTTGTATCTGATATATCATTGAAAACTAGGCTAATACACTGTAATATTAAACATAATAGTCTAATTGTTTATTGTGATTCTTATTGCATGTTTAGTTATGTTTTAAAATGGGGTCCAGGAATTGCCAGAGACCTGCTGGAAGGTCTGCAGATCATTATGGAAGAACTTAAAAAAAATGGTGAAAATAATATTTAAAGCAATCATTTTTAGTATGCTGCTTATAAAAAGTATTTATTGTGAAAGTGATATTCTTTTTTTCTTTTTTTTAGAATCTGTTTGACTATTGGTGGTTAAATAAATCCTGTCAATTTAATACAAATACAAAATACAAGTGTATATGAAGATATATAGCTATACATTAAATCAATTTCAATGCAAGTTCTTTTAATTTATAGTGCGTTATTCAAAAGCAATCTGGAATATATCAATCACTAAACTCACATTCATAAGTGCATGTACCATAATCATAGCGTGAATCATTCATTAATCAATTGTTATCTGTCATATTCAGACGAAATCCTGACAAATCAAATCTGTTCTTTTAGCACCTATTGTGTTGTTGGGAAAGTTCAGCAATTGAGCATTTCTTATCTAATCAATCCACTGATTGACTTTCCCATTTTCTCCCCTATCCAGAATATTCAGCACAGGAAGTATGCAAAGTGGAAGGCAGCCTACATCCACAACTGCCTGAAGAATGGTGAGGCTCCGCAGCCTGGCCCTATTGGAATGGAAGGGGAAGCATATGGTAAGTGCTGATATTGTATCTGCTCCACCAGAATGGTCCTGTGACTCCCATTAACAAAATACACCAGTCAGGCGCTTTCCTCCAGGTTTACTAAGAAGCTTTCTCTATGCGCGTCTGTTGTTGTTGAGTCAGTAAATGTTAGCACATTGTGTGCCTTATCAATTTCTGAAGAACACAGGAGATGACCGCCTCGCCCCGTGACCCTCCCTCTGCGAGTCAGCACAGGCTTCTATTTATATGGTGATTATTTAAACAATCACAGAGTAGATCAGGGTTGCCACCCCCACTTTTAATAGTGTGAAAATTATCCAATGTTGGCTAATCTAACTATTTTAAGTTTGAGAGTGAGTTTAATTAAAATGTCTTTAAAAATGAAAAAAACAGCCAAACATATTAGATATTGCAAGATAGAGAAAGTACTTTCCAGTTTTGTTCAATTTCGTAATTGCTTGCAGTCTGTGGGTGTTTCGTCTGAGACACAGACTAACCACTATCTAACTCAAGTAGTTTGATATCAGAAGCAGCTTAATGGGGTTTTATGAAGATCACAAATGCTTCAGCATAGTAATAGGAAGTTACATTGTAGGGGTGGCAGTTGATTTCTTAAGAATGTGAATAAGAAATCTCTTGCAGTATATTACTTGTAGCCAGTGTAAAGGATAAAAAGTAAAGTAAAAAGTGAATTTTAATGTAATCAATTCACAGAACACAAATCAATTACATATTGTTTTAATAGGATGCTCATGTTACTCTGTAATAACTGGAATGGTTAATTCAGTGATTTTGTATGGAATTACATAAGGCCAATGTTTTGATTTGGACATTTGGAAAGGGAAGGTCATTTCATCCTAAACTGTTTACACAATAGCAATACCAAACCCATTTCCTCTTGAAACTTTATTTAAATTAATGATCACCAGACGTAGAACACCATGGCCGTGCCAGTAGCATATAGCAGGGCTATTCAACCTCATCAAGAAGTGTGCCAAATGAAACATTCATTGGAGCAAGCCTGAACTAGAATAGTTTGTGAATGAAAGCAGCAGAGAACAGTTACATTAATATTGATCATTTAGATAAAATATAGCTGTTTTTTAATATTTCAGAAAATATTTAATTAATTAAACAGAAAAAATACAGTAAAATGGCTTTCAGAATTTGTCTTTTAGAGAGAGAATATATCTGACTGATTGCAAGTAGACTGATTCAAGTGCCTCTTCACATTGTACTTTTTCACTATGGTTACAGTCTCGTTGCATAATAGACGCACCGGTTGAGAGAAAATTGCATTCATTGGTGCAATCCTGATTTCATCCTGTTTTGCATGGAACCGGTGGTTTTCATTGTCTATATTTTCAGATTTGATGAGACTGTAAATGATGAATCACCAATTTTAAACCTGAATTGACAGTCAACACACACATAATTTTCCACAGAGTGCATGCATTTTCACTGCAATTAAAACAACTTTTGCTAAGTGGGCTGCCAGTAAAATAGGTCTGTATAAAACAGCATATTTATGAAGAAGAATATACAAAATCATCTACTTGAGAAAGCCTTTTGCAGTTAGTCATCTAAAGACCGATCCTCCTATTACTTGCAGTTTCATTATGAAGCGTATCTTGTTTAGAGCTATGAAAATGTGACCGTTTGACTGCCAGATAATGTATTTTAGAAGGTTGCTTATATTTAAGAGTGAAGAATTTTGCTCGTTGATGTGGAGGTCAAAATAGTGTTTGGCCATGGGATTCAGTTAGATCACTCTCCCCTCCACATCTGCTGGGCGTGCTGCTTTTGACCTGACCTGCTCATGTCAGAGATGAAGTCATCTGTAGACTGAGCCGTTGGGACATATACATGCATGCACAGTATGTTTATGTAGTATGTGATATGTTGCCTGTATCATCACTTGGTTTTATTCTATGCAAGCTGTTTTATTTTTAATTGCTATCACAAACTCATGTCACAAGTGTTTCTTCATATTTTAATGGTATTTCATTTGCTTTCTTGAGCTTTACATCCAGCAGCTGGGCCCCTCTTGTTAAGTAGTGACCTCATGCTTGGTTATTCCCACTGATGTGCAGCATTGCCAAGAGAAAAATGATAGCATGCTTTTGCCTTGCATTGAGTTTAAGCACCTTATCACAGATTTGTCTCGTTCCATGTGTCCGTCAAATTGCCTTTCCAAGGAAGTCTCTTAGAAAAATGATTATAACAATATGCCAAGATGTTTATGTGCTGCATAACGGACACCAGACCTTGTTTGAGGTCAGACCTGCATCGGGTCAGCTGATTAACTGTTTGTTTTCTATTGTCCTTAGCAGTTAGTCAAGTTGTTTCTGTGTATGCAGGATCCCAGTATGACAGTGCATCTTATTACAGCATATGATGAAGGCAGACAGTTTTGCTCCTCAAGGACTTGAAAAGTGATCGCTGTGTTTTCCAAATGCAATTGTTTTCATTAACAAAGTCTAACACATTAGAGTATTTTATTTGGTAAAATGTTATATTTTAAGTTATGTAATGTTTAGGGAACATGCTGTGATGAAAACTGTTTAAAAAAATATTTGATGTGCTATTTGATGAAATTTTATAAGCAATATTGTTGTAGGCTGGTGCAAAAGTTCTTCCAAGTTATTACACCCTTTGTGCAAAGTCAATAGGTTTTAGCCCAGTGTGGTAAACTATTACTGGAACACAACATGAGGGTTAAAGAAAAGAAAGAACGAGTCAAAATTATGATTTGTGGTAAATTAATCCACAATTTGTTACAACTGCCAGTTGAACCTAATTTGTGTTGATAGTGGAATATTCCTTTAAGAACCATACTAGTGGTATTGTCTCTACGCCATATGACTTTGGCTTTCCCACTTACGGGAATATATGCACAGCAAGCACCCCTCAGGCATGGGAAAAAGGCTTATTTGAAGGAAAGAGAACTGATCTGTAACAACTTTCTCAATTAGTATACTATTCCTAAGACTCATCTACAGTGTTTACACCAGTAGCTGTTCGTTTCCTGGAGCAGGATTTGCACCCGTGCCATGACTCCATGGAAAGTAAGGGGTTCTTTATTTTTGCCTGTTGAGAAATTAAGGTCAAACTCTCATGGGCTCTGGTGTCAGGACAAGTACAGCTTGGAAAAAATGAGAGGTTTCAAGAACATGCTCTAGACATGCTGAAATCATTGTCTAAATGACTCCCTTGTAGTATTCAGGTGAATTGGTTTGCATTAAGTCAATTATATAACCGATGTTGGACTAAATTGAGACAAATATAACAAGCATGACCATGTGTATACATGTACAGTATGTTTATGTATATTATTATAACTGTATGTAGCATGACTGATTGCAAAACGTGATTTGGACATGCTTCAAATTTAATTACTCCTGATAATGACGCCCTTTTGCCCTTGCGAATGAAATCACCCATGACAATTCTGATTGCTGCTAGTTTTATTATCAGAGCATATCCCTCCTATTGCAGTATTCCCTCAAATGTTGCATACATTTTACAATTCCACAAATGACTTTTCCATCCAGAGTTTTCCAGATGAACATGACTGCAACATTCCAAGCAATTCATCTCGCATGTTAAAACAATTCCATCTGTTCACAATTTATTCATTCCCTCCCTGTCACTAATTAGCACAGAATACATTTTTCTTTCAAGTGTAATGTAGGTCACAATTTTTGGCCGGCAGCTGTAGAGTTCGGTTGAGCACACCCATTAAAACTTTCAGAATTTTCAGCTATCAGCGCAGATCAATGATAAATAAAGAGACATCTTTGCAGATAGAGCTTCTCTTAATCCTCATGTTGACTTTTACAAATCCATAGTGCGCTACAGCCAACGCTGGCTCCCTCTCCATCCTTTCTATTTAAAACAAAGGACTTTCGGAGTGTTTTCATCAGTGAGAACTTTTAATGGAGTTTTAAAATAAGTTTAACAGATCAATCTTTATTATGCACTGGGCAGTGAAAGGTGGGATCTGTATTATGGATTGGCACTCGAGTACCCAGAAATGGTAGCACACTGATTAATCAATAAAATATACACACACAAAAACACAAATACTTTAATCATCAAAACATTAAACAAGTCCTGCAACAAGTACGCATAAAATTAATCCGCTTATTTACTGCTTAACTTTTGGCATGGGTTACAACCTTTTGCTGATTAATCAGACAGGAGTTCTCCAAGTCCATGGCAGTCAACACTGTTTAGAGAGGGTCAGGTGCTCTTTGAATTATATGTGGATAGACAAAATGAACATTAATTTTCTATGTGCTGTGAAGTTTATGTTATACATTGCTGGTATTTATTTCCCTCATTGCTCACAGGGAAAGCATGATATATATTCAGGTGTTCAGAGTTTATTCACGCATAGCTCAGCTCTTCATCCAGCCCCTCGGTGTGGATTAGTGCTCTTAAGAACAGAAGGGATGGCTTTTTTTTTCTGGTGCTATCCTTGTGTAATCAAAACCTGTCTTTTCACTATAGCAGCACAAAACTATCTCAAGTCTAGACTTTCGTGGTCATAGGCTGCCAACTTACGGCCTTTTTTTTACAATTCCAGCATCGCTCTGAGAACAAAACTGTCCTCCAGGATTGGCCAGGAATCCCCCTGATCCTTGGCCGATAAAGCCCCTCTGCACAGAAACCATATGAATGCCATATTTTCATAATAGCATAATGCTTGTTTGACTTGCCCCACCCTTATTATTTCACCACCGATTATGAAAATAAACCCCCGACACATGTCTGGGGAAAGGAAAGACGTCCAGAAAAGTTTAAATCAAGCAAATTTGGAAATGTGTTTTTCACATGCTTCATTTAGTTGTTCCCTGTGAAGAAAAGTTATATTGAAGTTTTACCTTGTTATTAAATGTTGCTGATGCAGGCACATACATATGGTGCAAACCTCTAAACTGTGTTTCAATGTAATATAATAATTTTGCGAAATTGAATCTGCCCAGGGGCTTTAGAAACGTTATGAATGTGGGATGGTTGTTAAATTTCAAATGGAAGAACCCAGCCGCAGTTTATTGAAATTTCTTGCTCCCCCCTGTTCTGTTTATTTATATTCATCACTCAGTTTGGGGTGTCTCAGGGTTCGGCTTGCAGTTGATTGAAATTGATTCAGTTTAATGGCTGTCCTCATCAACTTATTCCAGGGTTCGAGGAGCAAAAATGTTTCAAGCTTAAATCAAATCACGCTAAAATGTCACTTGCATAATAGATTTGACTGATAAAATTTTGCGTGTCCAAATTTCACATTTTTGTGTAGTGTTTGTTTCCCCGTGCTGCTAAGTATCTCTTTGGCTACAGGAAGTTGCCCTGATATTTTCAAATTGAAGCCACATCATCAAAGGCTTTTACAACTAAAGCCCTGAAACAGTTGACTGGCATTAAGACTCATTTGTTCCATGATTTGTATTCATGATAAAATGATGTAAGAAAATAATGCTGTGTGAACATAGGCATCTTTTCAGCACTGAATGGGATAATGTGAGAACACTGAAAAGCCTGATTAGTGCTGGCAGCAGACACTTCAGTGCTCCATTAGTTGTGGAAAAATAACTTCAAACTTCATTCTGAATTACATTGGTTTTTATCAGTATTCCCAAAACAAAGTTGAACTTTCTGAATGCTTTCACAACAAGCTTAATGTTGACAAAGCGCAATGCTGTTTGCTTGAACATATTTGCTTGTTGTTTTTCTCTTTACTTTAGATGATGAATTTGGTGCCGAGGGTGGCGGTCCTTCAGAAGTGCCTCACAATCCGCCCCAATCTCAGCCTTCTTTCCACGGCCACCCATCAAATCAACCCCCAGCATCCAATTTCAGTAATATTCAGATACCTCCTGGGTCACACGCCCCAGCCAATACCCCTTCAGAGATTCCTCATCCAGAAGGTAAGCTAGCTGAGCTTAAGTGTACTTTATAACCATCTGCCGTGCTTCCACTATACACTGCTATTAA
Organism: Enteromius mattozi; assembly: GCA_032359235.1. NCBI lineage: Eukaryota > Metazoa > Chordata > Actinopteri > Cypriniformes > Cyprinidae > Enteromius > Enteromius mattozi. Next base: position 15,024,253 of record JAUMHE010000075.1, read on the forward strand.
AAAGTTTGGGGTTAGTAAGAAGTTAATACTTTTATTCACCAAGGATGCATTAAATTGACAGCACTAGTTTTTAGTGTCACTTCCTAACAAACAATTAATCGCATCCAAAATAAGTTTGTGTTTACATAATATTTGTGTGTGTACTGTTTATATTTATTATGTGTTTATATAAATCCACAGATATGCATGTGTATATTTAAGAAAAAATGTAACATTTCTATATTAAATATTTATGTATTATGTTAATATAAATATATACGTGTAAATATTTTCCAAATATATGTGCTATGTGTGTGTATTTATGTATAAATAATAAATATACAGAAACACAAATACAATGATTTGTTTGACAACACTACTCAAAACATTTAGAATTTTACCAAAAAGATTTTGTCCATACTAAATTTCTTTTCATTAGAAAATCAGTGTTATATCAGAGTTGAAAACTGTAAGAAATGTTTCTTGAGCACTGAATCAGCAATAGAATGATTTCTGAAGAATCGTGTAGCATTAAAAACTGGAGTAAGGACTGCTGAAAATTCAGCTTTGGAATCAAAAGAATAAATGGTATTTTTAAATATCAAAGTGGGAAATAGTTATTTTTAAATTGTAATAATATTTCACATCAATAATGCTTTTACTGTATTTTTGATCAAATAAATGTAGCCTTGGTGATGCATGAGAGACTTTGAAAAACTTGGAACAGTCTTACCAACCCCAAACTTTTAAGTGGTAGTATATGTGTACTTGTTTTCTTTTATTTTTTAGGAACACTTTCTTGTTTATGGATAGCCATGCATTTAATAACAACATTTTAAATCAGTATTTGCTCATTTTGTGTGGGCAGAGATTGATGAACACTGATTGTCATTCATAACAACACAAATCCCTTGACTCAAACGTACAGGTTAATTAGTACTTCTTAGAGGACTGGGACAGAGCTGTAGCATGTTTGCTTGCATATTTCCCATTTAGGGTTCCTGTTTTCCTTTATAAAGCTCAGAAAGGCAGGCTCAGGGTCCCCATGAGGGGCATGTTTCCCCTGGTAACTGCTGTCCTCTGTGATTTAGTGCTTCGGCTTCCAGACACGGAAATGACTAATCTGCAACATGGCACCCCAGAGGTGCAAACACTTAATTTGATCATGCATAGCATGCTCTCATTTCCTTGCTCTTATATTTGACTCCGTGTCAGCTCTCAGACTCTTTAGATGAAACCAAAGTGAACTTTGCTTTAAATAAAATGTACCTTTTGTTCTTTTCTTCTTTGGAAAGATCGTGGTCAGCTGTAGCTGGTAGCCGAGCGCATCTAAATCTAAATCAGTTACAGCGGTCTAAAATAAATGAACTAGTTAATTCATCCATTACGGTTTTTCAACATCCTATTAGCCATGATTGCAAATGCAAAAAATGCTTTCTTGGTTATGAGCTAATAGACTTTTTCCCCTCTTTTGGAGTAGCACAGCCTGTCAAACCAGTGCCTGTTCCACGAGCCATGCCAGTGGTCGATCCTTCACTTCTAAACAATACCCAGGAAGGTAAGCTTTTTGTTTGAAGATGACTCCTCTACACTGAAATCCAATTTCACCCAAGTCAGCAAACAGTCGTGACAGAAAGCATAGAACCTCATTTCACAGATATGATGGACCTCATTTTCTGCTCTTGAAGCCAGAGGAAAAATCAGACATTGCTGTGGATTTTCTGAAATAAATTAAGGCTTTATGGGAAGCAGATTGACGCTTTTGGCTTTCCATAGTTGGTGGGAACGGCCACAGATGAAGCTCAAAATGACATTCCCTTACTATCAGCCATTGTGTCACTGGAACGTACCTTTAATAAGAATTATTGCAGATTGTGCCCAAAGCTGCTGTTAGCATTCAGCCTGCCAATTAAATAATTTGGCTAATGAGTGAGGTCATTTCATATACAATGACTGTCTATTATTGCTGCAAACGCCAGAAATAGAGCAGACTGAGAATTTTGTAATGCAAGATGTAATTTATCCTGATACATTTCAGATGACAAAAAGGTGCTTTTCTGGCTCAACCAGACGTGTATACATTGAAAACAGAGTGTCATTTGATATGGTTTGGCTAATTGAAGTCTGTCTGCTTTCATAACTGGTACCCAGACAAGGACAAACAAGTAAGATGATGCATAAATATTATTATCATTATTATTGTGTAGACATTGCATTGTCACACTGCAAATTGCTTTTTTGAAACCATCCTTTCTGAACCATTGAGGTCTTTCTGAGAACACATCGGCTATGAAATTGTCTAATTGGTTTGAAAGTCTATGCATGAGACACTAATTAGTGATGTGAAATAAAGCTCTGAAGGTAAGGTGATTTTGGTAGGGGTCACCTTCCAAGACTAACAATATCTGGACCAATGTAAAAGCCTGTTTACATGACCAAGGTAAAAAGAAAGCATTCATCCATGAAACTAGGGATTAGAAACTGTTTAAACAACCAAAACAGCTTTTTTTTTCAGAAGCTAAGAAAATGGGGGTATTTAGTATTAATGGATAATAAATAATTAATATATTATTTATGGTTGTTTGAACACTGCAATAATAGTTATTTAATATTTTATTCATGCTTAATTAAATATTAATATTTTCTTTTTCATTAAAAAAAATTATTTAAAGTTTTAATTTTAATTAAGGTTTAATTTAAATTAAGTAATTGTGTTTGTTTTTTTCCATATGAGCTTTTTTTATTTCTTCAAATGTAATTTTATATTTTATTAGTTCCTAAGCATAGATTTATTTTAGTTAGTTGCCAAGCCAACATTTCTAATTATCATTAAATTTTCAAGGTAAATTTTTTTCAAAATATATATTTCTATTCTTGTTTTTATTTCAGATAATGAAAACTTTTTTTTTTAACGATTTAATATTAGTTGAAAATAATACCAAATCTGATTCAGCTTAAACCACATTTGAAATAAAATAAAAATTATTGAAATAAAATTACTTTCCTTATTTTTGTTGTTGACTAACATAAGATTGTACTATAAATTAGATGTCACCTCTTGTACCTTTTATGAATTTTAATTTTGGGGTGAACTAAAAGTATAATATTATATAATACTGAATCTGTGTGGTTTACTTCTGTTCTAATAAATAGGTTAAAAGACTTTGAATTAAATTAATTGAATCCTTTCTCAACTCGTGCTGATCTAATCACTATTTTAAGAGTAGTTAATGGTGATCAATACTTGCAGGACAATGATGAACAAGACCAGCAAAGAAGCTGATATACCGACATGCCTCCGAGACAACCGCTCTGCCTGCACCAAACAATAACAAACCAATTACCAATTACAACAAGTCCCAGGGTGAATCATGTCACTACAGTGTAACTGGGCAATGTGTCTTGGTTAACAAACGAATCCTCAGGTCACAGGTCCTGTACTTACCAACAGTCACATGAAAAGTCCTAATCAATCTAGTCTTCAATCCATTCACAATGCATTTTCAGTTATTTCTTTTTCAATTGATCTGCTTATAAGTAGAATAATATTTGTGCATGACACAAAGATGAAACCGTTTGAGTCCCATAAATGCACAAATAAGCCTTCTACTCCATATTTCACCCCCTCTACAGCCAAAATAAATGATGACCAAGGTCACAACATTACCAGTTTAGTAGCTTGTTGAAATGTTTTTGAATTCGAGCATTTTAGTTGAGATAGTTCTGTGGTTATACTCTTCCCAGACTGTGAGTATATTGTAGTAGTCGAGGTGCAAGCAGTGCTATAAAATGAGACAAAAATGTATTATGGTTAAATATTAATACTGGAGAGAAGACAGGATCTAGACATCCTTTTTAGGTTCCCAGAAATGCTGTACCTGAAACTATTTTGAAAGCTCACAAGTGCTTTGGTGGTTGTCTTTGTCCAGTTCATTACTTGGTTCCCACATTATGGATTCAGCTCAAACTGTCACTCAGAGTGTCACTGTGAGAGCCAGCATAGTTTACATTGTGGCGAAGGCATTCGTGCACCGTGACTATAATATTTCACATGCCCACTGGCAAATGCCTTAACTTAATTATTCATAAACTAGCTCAACCTCAGCTCACCCTATAATTTTATGTGCTGGTTGGCACTGGAGAGATATGCATGTGTGAAATGGGTGCATGGCTTTCCCAGAATTTTCCCCTGGAAATCATTAAAATACTAGCAGAGAAGCTATTGTATCTGGCAATATTTGTCTCATTTTATATTTATTCATTTTTATATTTACTAATTTGTTATTAATAACTTAATATACAGTACCCTTTACTGTTTAAAAGTTACATTTTTATTTATTTAATCAACAATACAGTAATAATTATTTGACATTATTACAATTTAAAATACATTTTTAATATACTTAAGTATTTTGTTTTAAATGTATTGTTATACATTTTGAAAACAGTTGGTGTGCATAATTTTTGTGCAAAAGGTGAAAAAAGTGCTACTTTTTTCAAGATTTTTAATGGAAAAACAGTTGAAAAGAACAGCATATTTTAAAAATAATCTTTTAAAAAGTTGTAAATGACTTCACTATCACTTTAAATACATAATTTCTATGTGTCCTTGCTGATGAAAGTGTTATTTCCTAAAAATAAAAAACCTGACCCAGTACTTTAAAAAGTAATGTGCGTGTCTCAAGTTTAATTCATATAAATATTTCTTTTTACAGGTGATGTGCGGCTCACACCCGAAGACTTTACTCGGGCTCAGAAATACTGTAAATATGCAGGCAGTGCACTGCAATATGAGGATGTGGGCACTGCCATCCAGAATCTGCAGAAGGCCCTGAAGCTACTAACCACTGGCAAAGAATAAGACCATTGTGCTGTCCCCCTAAAACCACTTTATCAGAGATCTGGCCCAGAGGAACTGAAAAAGGGCCTTTTCCTTAGCCTCATCTGTAACAAAAAGAGACATGCCACAGGACGCCCCCATCACTCAATACAAGATCTGTTTCTGCCATATTGGATGTCAATAGTTGCTCATTACTTGCCCGATGAGATACAGATACAACACTAAAAAATCAGGTGCATGTAAAAGACCTTTTCAAATTCTGAGGAGTTTATACGTATTCATGGTTTGAGGTGTTTTAATGTATTTTTTTCACAACAGTTTGATTAGATATGCATGGACATGGAAGCATGTCTCAAGATATTTCTTAAGCAGGAATTCTCATCTTACCTCAAGCTCTCTGCAACATGAGCTTTAGAGACACTTTGCCCTTAACTACTTTTACTACTTTCCGTTCACTTCTATGTGTATGCTTCAGGTGAAAGGATTCTGCAGTTAGTTTACATAGTAACTGTTTCTGACATTAGTTATGCGTTGCTATGATCAACAATAAATCTTTTTTTTGATCCGATCTTTTATTGGTCATTTGCAGTGCATGTTTACTTCATAATAATCCTTAATGAAAAATGAGCATCTCGCATTTTGCTTTTTGGTGGATGATTATTAAATGTAGTCATTATATGTTGCTTTCCAGGGTGTGAATAATAAGCTTTGCACACATGCAGTTACATCTCATAATTCAGATTTTTTTTTCCTAGAATTCTTGAGTTTATCTCTCGCAATTCAGATTTTTATCTCATAAATGCTTTTTTTTTTTTTTTTTTTTTTTTTTTTAATACAAAATTTTGTTTTTTTAATTATTCCAGTAAAATTTGCTACAGTAAGTATTCCCACAGATTTAAAGACGGGGGTGATATTGTATTTCAAAAGCACTGAAGGTGATACACACAGAGTTATGTTATGATTGGTCATTTTACTTGTCACAACCCATTCAGCCCTATGCATGACTGAACTTGGTCAGTTCAGTGTGCATATTCAGGAAACATCTAATTATAATAGACAGTTCCTGTTGTTTTCTGTTCACCTTGTGATTGTTGCATTAGCGGTGTCACTGTTTTTCTCTTTCTACAGTTTAGCCCGAAGTGTAATAGAAAGGGCATTGAACTTATCTGAAAGTAGACTGAGCTATCACCGCATGCATCTGCATTTGCCTGAATCCTTTCCTGCCTCACTGTGGATGCAAATGAACATCACCTGGGATTTTCCGTCCCACCTGTCTTAACTCCTTTGTACTCTGGTTTAATTGGCTTAAGTGAATTTACAAAGTAATGCTTCTGATAAAATCCATCTAGGACAGCATATACATTTACACTACAGCGGAGGGTTTAACAATAGCGTTATGTCTTTCAACCTTTATAAATTAGCCATAACATCTGAGTGACCACATTCATCAAATTCCGTGACTTTATAATCTCTTTTTAGTGTTTAAAGTGTGTTTAAGGGTATTGACATTGACGCACACAGATAAAGTTTACGACTTGATCGCTATCAGCACTGTGGGAATAGAGAAAACTATCTTTTTTTACCACCATGTATGCTGCATTATCATTAAAATTGACCATGTTTTGCAATGGCTTTTGAGCAGAACAAATAAGTAATTTGTTAACGGCAAAGAATCTGGAAGGATCATTCAAATCTTAATTTCTGGCTCTGTAGTTGTTTTACATTCACAATCTTTAGCCAAGTTCCTGTGTTATGGTGATAAAATGTCATTGTGGCTGTAAATCTCAATACTAAACAAAACATATAAATGTTGCTAGCCTATAATAAATGTCCATGTTATTGTGTATGGGTTCTCACACCCACAATAGATCAAAACCTAACAGTCCCCTACAGGGACTCTATCTGATTCAAAGAAAGAGGCAGGCTCTGCATCCAAATAAAGGATGACAAAATGTGTAGTAATATCATTCATCATCTTATAGGATTGTTGTAAGCACATAACCTGAGATTTCTGTAGAACGTACACTATTTGACCTGAATGTTTAAATGTAAGTATCTGGGGGACATGCAAATACAGTGATCCGACTTGTAGGAACTATCTAACTGGAAGATCTTCTCTGACGTTGAAAACAAAGCAGCTAGCATGGGTGACTGAGGACGAGCTCGTCTTTACAGTACTGTAATAAGGTCTTTAACAAATAAGTAAGAAGTAATCGTTTGTTCATGAAAATAGTATTAGGAAAAGGACTGAATTCTATATGTTTCGTTGTTTTTTTTATATTTTTAATTTCTGATTATTTTAGTTTAACAGATAAATTATTAAAAAGAATGTGTGTATAAATGAAAAAAAAAAAAAAGTTTATATTTGGTAATAAAATAGTTAATTTAATTTAAAGTTTAATGTATAATATACTAAATCTAGTTCTAGTTTTTTTCTCTCACGTGTGTTTACTGTATATATAGTTAATATAATTTAGTTAATTTAACTACACGTTATATATAATTATTATTTAAAATTACACAAATTATTAATATGACGTTTATTAATATTTTTCGTTTTTTTCCTTCACACGTGTGTTTATTTTAGCCTATTTTAATAAGACATTTTACATAAAGTAATCATGTGCTTAATCATATATTGTTTCTCATATTATCATATTTAATCCTAGCAACAGTGCGTACCAAGCACTAATGCATTTAGCCTATTTATTTCTTTTTGGGGTCTCCTCGGGATTTCTCTCACTGAAGGGTGGGGCTCTATTCAGAACTGCCTCCAGCGGTTGGACAAGCACAGTTTTGTCTAGTAAACTCTTGTTAACGCTTTACCCAGCATCTGTCTGCTCGTAGAACAAGTTCATCCGTCAAAAATAGATAGTGCGGTTCGTTTTAAAAATATCTCCGATGATGATATGCGTGTGTTAATCACTGGCGTGGCGCGTGAAAGTTGATGCTGGGCTGCCTCTCAGAGTTCTCACAAGTTGTTCAAACAGGAGAGATATAATGCTTCTTCAACGAGACGAGCTTCAATGAAATAATGTAAGTGACTTTTTGAACTACTTACGTTTCTTTGTGAAATTAGCCTAAAGTTACACATTCAGGCTAAATTTCGTGTAAATTAATCCTCCTATTTTGACAGTAAATTCAAAAACAGATTCGCTGAAAAAGATTTCAACTACAATGCTATTGATGCGTTTTAATAAATGTTTCAAATATCGTCTAAAATGAATCATAATAATACTATTAGAAACTGAGTGAGCTGTTTATATTTAGATACATTTTCTCTTATTTTAAATAACGTTGATAGTTCGTAGGTTATTTACTTTTATAAATGCAAAGTGCATATAGTCTTGTTTTATTTATAATTTGATATATTGTGCGCGTTTAGTTGTATTTTACTACTTTTTATATAGAGTGAAACATCCGTGGTCCAGAAGAATGGGTGTCACATTACAATGTTGGTGGGCAGATGAATTGCTTATTGGACTTTTAGATGGACGCAAATAAAACTGTAAACAACTAAATAGTATTTAAAATGTCTACGTCTCTAAATTATAGCTTCCACTCATAGTCTGTCTCTGTCACTATAGTAAGCTGCCTGCCTACACAGCGTTTTAGGCATCACAGACATTTGATCTCCAACAGTCTACTTGATTTTAAGGCACAGCCATGAAGTAGGTTAATGTTCAATTTCTTAGGTCATTAGATGAGATGAGCTCATGTCAGAGAAAAATGAGAGAGTGATGAATATTCCATTTACCTGTAGTGTTGACAGCTGTGGTGTTTCTGAAGATAGTGTGGCAGCCTAATTAAAAAGTGTTGATTTACAATTCAATTCATCTAAGGTTTAGGTTTTGTAACTCAGTAGCTCATATTATGATTCTGATTTTCTTAGCATGAGAGTCTTAGCATTTTGAATACCAGAAGCTCCTGTTTCTGGTTTTCCAACTCATTTTTGCCATGATGAATCAAGTTCTTTATGCTGCTCGCACGGTCCCTTGAGTCGCTGACCCCATTCATGTGTATTTACATATGCTTAGGGGAGCATTCTGAACAATATTCATATGTTCCCTAATGTCATGCATTACATGAATTTTATATAGTGGTCTAAATTGGCCTCATTCTGATTGCTCATGCCAAATGCGCAGCACCTTACAGAGATGATATAAAGATGTTTATTTAGGGCTGAAAAAATATGTAGTAACATTCTGATTTGTAACAATGATTTATGTCAGGGTGTTGACTTACATTCCACTTAGATAAGATTCCCTTCACGTTTCATTCCCTATTTAATGATTTTCTTCCACAGCTGTGGCTTGCCCTAATGAATGCTACTGATGGCATGTTGTGGTTGTTTAATAAATTATGAATTCAGGGCCCTGTCTGTTGTCCTGCTGGCTAATTTTGCCTTCGCTAAACTGCAATGTAGGCTGAAAATAAAGATCTCTATTATCTTTTGACAATGGTTGTTCAAATGAAACAAGATCTTGGGACCTCACACAGTGTCTTGTTACTTCACACACTTCAAGTCTTGGCAACAAAAGCTTAAAGACTATGCGTTATTAACCATAGTATCAAATGAAGCATTGCTATAATCTCATTAAAACATACTCAGTTTCAGATGAGGGAAATTTTCCCTCCATTAAGACATTTATCACCATAATACTAATACAGATGAACAATGCCCAATTAAACAAATAATGTCTTTGTCAGTATTACTTACGAGGTCTCCAGTGGTTGTCGTCTCCCGCTGAAATCTTCATTTTCCATAGAACTTGGATAATGACTCGCCAGAACTCGCCTTCTTGGAAGCAGGTTTCAGTTCAGGGGTTGTTTGTTGATATCCAATTTCAAATTTTGCATCTTAATGTGGTTTGCAGTGAAAAGTCACAGATATGTGCCGTTAATTGTGCGGATTGGTGCTACGTGCTTTCTAACTTTACTCTTTTACTCCTTGATAGGAGAATCATTTTCAATCAATTTTTTAGAAAACTAAAGATGTTTTAATGAGCTTGGGAAAGCAGTATGCTGATCTGAATAACATTGATATTTATAGCTGGAACATCAGGACTTTTTTATATTTAGGGAACCAGAACCAACTCAAGAACCCAAAAAACATTTATTTTCAATATGGTTAAATTTCCTTTCCAGTAAAGACTTCAAAGTTCTGTTGGGGTTTTTGCAGCTAGTCAGCAATCTGTGATTAAAAAGCTCTCAGCAGGACCATTTTAGAGTTGAAAACTGATGCTGATAGTGTCAGTAGCCTCTGCTAGAACAGCACAGTCTTTTTATGAAGGAATAAGAGCAGGGGCACCTGGGCAATGCTCCATACAGTCCATTATTGTGGATGTGAAGAACCAAAATAGTGATGATCTCTGATCTGGTTTTAGACTGCGATCATTGCTTTAAAAGAGATGTGGAGTAGGTTCTTTTGTACTGCGCATCTCAGTATCCTTACCTCCTTTTCAACATGGATGGACATTGGATGGTTAGTGTATTTAGTAATATTTTAAAGAGATAATTCACCCAGAAGTGAATTTTTTATCATGCTCATTTTGACTGTATGTTTAACACGAAAGAAAACCTTTTCAAAAATGTCACTGATTTTTGTCTATACTATGAAAGTCAATAGAGTCTAATGTTGTTGAATAAAATAAAATAATGTTTTGGGGTTCTGTACAGTCATGAGATGTTTGCAGAATTTGCATTTTTGGATAAACTGTCTCTAAGAGCATGAAATGGCATTGCAGTTTTAAGCATTCTCATTTCCTTTTTTTAGTTACTGGTTTTCTATATAGGTAAATTGCTTTATCAAGGTATCCATCCATTTATTTTAGCAGCTATGCTATTTTTTTACATGCAAGAACGGCTTTAATAGAAAACACACTCTCTTACTTTTTTTTATTTTAGCCTCTGATTTCCTGTCATTTCAAAGTTTTGCTTTGTAAATAGTGGAGCACCCCTTTGTAAACCTCACCGTCCGTGATCTTTTTCAGCAAACTTATTATGGCTGACGTGGGAGAGTGATTAGTCATTATGTAACGGGGCAGTTTTTGCATGGCTGTGGTCACTGTTCTGACAAGAAAAAAATGGTTTCCATGCCACAAATACATAATTTAAACCTTCAAAGTTCTCCTAAATTATAGACGCATGAATAAAGATATTGTGCTCCTGTGTGTGTGTGTGTGTGTGTGTGAGAGCGAGAAAAGCTAATGCATGAAGTTTATGCCAGTTACCGTGTATGAAGTGTTTTAAGTCAATGACTAAGAAAATTCACAACGCTATTTGCATTTTTTGCACAAATAAACTTGAATTTGTTTCCAAACATCCTTCAAATTATGTTCCCAGCTTTAACGGCAGTCCATTTAATGAAACCTCTAATGCAGTTGTGGTTTTTGTGTATTTACACTGTACTAAAATTACAAATTGAATTGTGGTTTTGTTTTGAAATTTAATTTGCTAAATCTGATTGGCAGGATTTCGTTCATCAGTGGTAGGTGGTGGAGATGGAAGTTCCAGACTGCTCTCGCAGTTTTCCTGCTAGTGCTCTGCATTTCGACCTCAGGTAAAGGAGCTCTGTGGTTATAAATATAAAATGTTATCATTTAAATAGTTTTTTTATCAGAAAATGTAAACCATACTTAAGTTCTGATCTGAGTTTATATGTATATTGATTGCACACCATGCTAATCAACATTGCTTCCATTTCATGAATTCATCTTTTCCCTTTTTAATGTCTTATTTCAAATTTTCCATTCACTATGTTTCCCTGTTCAGTTTATATATATACATGTTTTGAACTTTCTCTCAGCTTCCTTCCATTTGTTTAAATGACTTTCTTGCTCTATATCATGCTTTTTTAATCACCTTTAACATGCTTTTGTTGTTCTTGTCCTAGCCGAGGCCAGTTATGCATAAAAAATAAAAGTCAAAAACATACATAGGAAAGATCCTACATATACTCCACCATATATAAATAAAACAGGACCCAAGGGTGGGATCTGGCTCTGTCAGTGGTCTCACAGCATGCATTGGTGGGCTAAACTGTTTACCGTGACTGCTTCTGTTTGTAGGCCAGTCATTACACACAACATTTGTCGTTTTTTTTTTTTGTACAGCTGACATAATTTTTTTTAAGACCGTTTCTTCTGAAGCCGAGTTATTAATGATTTCAGTAGGAAAAAAACATTAACTGGCTACTTGAATCCTTAATCAGCCTGTTGTTGCTGAATTTAAGTTCCCTGTGCGCTGCATATGAAAAGCATGTGTCTTTTTAATATTAGTCGCATACCATGGCTCGCCTGATTTGTTCGTACTGTTATATTGGTCCAAGAAGGAACGTTTACGGTCTTTGGATGCCTGTCAGAAATGGTTTAGAGCAAAGATCAGATTTAATGCTGGGAATCAGCATCAGGGAAATTTCTAAAGTGCTTTAATAGTTTAAACAACGGACAAGTGACTGCTGAAACTCTTTCAAAACAACGAAATTCGATTAATGTAAGCCACAGCAAAAACAAATAATGGAATAATGTTGTTCAGAGAAGGCCAAGAGCAATTTCGAACATAATTTTAGGACGTCCGCCTCTCGTAGGCATTCCAGACCTCACTTAAATCATGCCTAAATCTAATGTAGTTCAAACTTGGAAAAGTCTTGATGAAGAAACTTTGATTAGATGTGATTTGTCACATTCAGTAAACAGCGCACACGGATTCTCCGTTCCAGACATGGAATCTTTACTGTCCTCGTGCAAAAGGTTGTCATTAAAACCAGATGTGATTATGGCCCATAGAGAGACCAAACCCTTTGTGCATAAGTTCACAATAAGCTTTTGTTGCTTGTTGTCATACCGAAACCGCAAATGTACACACAACTTATCCCATGTTTGTTCTTGGATGCCCTTGTTTTTCTACCATGCTTCATAAGCCAAGAAGCAATGGGTGTGTTTATAGAGTTAAATCTCACTGAATCCTTATAACAGCTGCTCTATGTTGATCAAGAGCAATGCAAAAAAAGTGCACAAGTGATGGACTCAATTAAGTAACAGTTCCCCCAAAAATGAAAATAACATCATTCACTCACCCTTATGCCATTCCCGTCTTATTTTTTCTTGATTCCATTAAACACAAAATGAAATGCTGGCAGCTGTTTCCCATACAATGAAAGAAAGTTTATAATTCTATGATTCACAATTATAAAACGCCTCATAAAACTGTTACAAATGTAGTCACATTCATATTTTATTGTGAGAATTATTTTGGGATTATAGGACATGGACTACTTTATTGACCTTCACTTTATCAGCAGGCACTTCACAACAGTGCTCAGCTTTTATTTTATTTTATTTTATTTTATTTTATTATTCCCTATCATGAATAAGAATACAACTGGTACTGATACATCCATATGGTACTTTACAACCATAAATTACAATTGTTTAAACAATAACTGTTTTGATATCACAAAGTGCTTGGACGTTCTGCCTTGCATCTCCTTTTCTTTTCATGAAAGAAAAAAAAAATAACATGCATCTGTAATGTGAGATGGGTGACTAAATGATGACAGGATTCGCATTTTTGGGTGACCTGTTAATTGACCCTTGGCAGATGAATGCAGCACACCTGAGGTACAAAGACAGAAGCTAAACTGCCAGGAGAGTGAGAGAGAAGAGACACTTCAGGATTAAAGCTTTCACAAAATGTGACGCTGCTGAAAGGGCTATTTTTAATCTCTCAGCCCTTTTTAGCCTGAGATCCATGTATCTGGCATTCCATCTTTTGGCATCTTCCCTAAGCGGCCTTCTTCTAAAAGGACATTTGGAGATCAAAGCTCTCCTTTTCTCCTGTAAAATCATGCAGGCATTCTTTCATTGACCTTCACTTCATCAGCAATCACTTCACAACAATGCACAAAACCCATCTTACCGAGTATTATTTTATTTTATTATTTTTTATTTCAGTTTAATTAATTTTAGTACAGTACAGGTATAGTGCAAAAATTAGTCAGTGTCTTTTCCAGTTAAATACGCTATACGCTAATATGAAAATTCTGGCATTAATTACTTACTCTCATGTCATTTCAAACCCATAAGACCTTCATTCATCTTCGGAACACAAATTAAGATATTTTTGATGACATCAGAGAGCCGTCAGACCCTCCATAGACAGCAACACAACTGAAATGATCCCAAGTCCAGAAACATAGTAAATACGTTAAAGCTTGTGTATGCGTTGCGTTGAGATAAAATGATGGAAGACGTACTGTAAGTCATGGGAGAAGAATGTTAGAGTAAATTATGTAATTTTTGCTTTCTTTGCACAAAAGAAAGAATTCTCCTAGCATCGCAAAGCTGAAGTTGAGCCACTGATGTCACATGGACTGTTTACTGATGTATTTACAACGTTTCTGGATCTGGGATAATTTCAGTTATGTTGCTGTCTATGGAGGGTCTGATGGCTCTCTGATGTCATCAAAAATATCTTAATTTGTGTTCGGAAGATGAAGGTCTTATGGATCTGAAATGACATGAGGGTAAGCAATTAATGACATAATTAAAATTTTTGGGTCAACTAACCCTTTAAACGTGTTTAAGTGTAATACATAACATTCTTCCATCTCAAGCAAAATGAATATATTTTGTTATGATATAATCACGCCTTCAGAAAGACAACAGGCTTGACATTACAAATTACATGCATGTTTCGTTTTCAACACGTTTAACACAGTTACACTTTGATGTTTCTTCACATATGTATATAAACGAGACAAATTGTACTTATTTTGAATGATCTCACTAGTGAGTAAATGACCTTCGAGTGGAGTGATCTTGTTTTGTACAGTTTGTGCGAATTAAAATCATTAAAAAAGGCAGGTGACGTGTTCAGTCCCCCTGACGCACTACTGAATGAACCCTTCCTGGGTGGGAACCAGGATCTCAGCAGCACACAATATATTGTGCCAGTTAGAGCTGTGGCTTCTGTAGCACAGTTAGTAGTGCCGCTTTTTACTGTGGCCCACTCCGACAGCTTTGCACACAGCTATAAAACAGCAGGATATTCCAGTAGCGTGATTCCATCCAATAGTGATTTCAGCTTCTTTCTGCAAAACACTCACAGGCCACTTGTCAAAAGCTGATCCCATTCCTTGCTTGTTTAAACCCCAGGCATGATGGCGGAAAGAATGATCTTTTTTCCCCCTCACCTCTTTACTTGTTTTTGCTGGACAACTGTTCTGAATTTTCCACCGTTTTCTGTCCCAGGTGTGTCGATGGGGTCTTGTTTGTGGTGGGTTTTGTAGTGACCCAGTTGAGACTGGTTTGACATGCTGATTTTTGCGGTGTATTTGATCCTCCAGAAGGGACCAGGAGAATGCAAATGTGTCGAAATTTTAGCTTATGCCCCAATAAAAGGGGTCTGCTTTACATTTATGAAGTGTTGTTTGCATGTAGAGCCTTTTGGCTTTTCAACGTGAAATAAAATAAAAAATGAGGTAGTTACATTTATAAAATCTATTCAGTCAAATTGTTTTACAGTTTACAACTTGCAGCGATACAGCCAACGAGCGTTTGCCTTGGAGCCATAACACATAATGTGCGATACTTTATTAAATTCAGAGTCACTCTCCAAAAGTAATTTTAATCACATATTTTGCCTTTTCTTGACTTCTTTAGTTTATATTAAATTGGTTTTGAATGCTGGCACAGGGCTGTGGGAAACAAGCACTAGCTAAAAATTCTTATAGTGTTCCATTAAGAAATTATCCATTAATTGTGTTCATACTGATGCACACAGTAACACTTTTGCAAGAAATTATGTATGCAATTATGTATGTTAGTTATTTGTACCCTTGATGGCTTTTATTAAAATTCATTCATGTTTACCTTATAGTATATTTGGTTTGGACCTGACTCAAAGTTATACAAATAATTAAGATGGCTTAAAATGCTTTAAATTAAGACAAAACCTGCTTTAAGCTAAACCACAAAATTGAGATAATAAAAATTGAGATTGTGTAATAACTTCAACATTTTTTCATTTGAAGAACTTATATATAATTTGTATAGTTCCCACTATATAAATGTTTCTATGTGTGCTAAGTTCTAAAATGTTTTATCATGTAGAAATATTAAAATTGTAAAATGTTTACTTTCTATCAAATTTAGTTTGAGACTTAACAAATTTCATGAATTGCAACAGTAGTGATAATGTGAGTTCATAAATGACAGCTTTTGTTTCTAGGAATGCTTTTAGATGTCTGACCACTTCTAAACAGAACCAGAAAGGGGGAAAGTGTGTGGTTTTGGCTTCTTGACAGCTTGGATTGAAATGTAAGTGGTCTGAAATTCAGCCTTTATATCAACTGCCCACTCTGGTGAACACAAGGCATGTAATGACTCAGGTCTCTGAAGAGAGTGAACTCTGTGGTTTAGTTTGTGTCCCCTTAAACGGAGGATCATTTTCCCTTTCTAGGGTGAATGCCCTTTATCCTTCTATTTTATTAGAGAGCATTTCTCATCATTAAAGTGCTTCAGCTGGAATCTGTGTAAAGCCATCAAATCCCATATTTCCTGTTTCTTCTGAGGTACAATAACTATACCTGCAAGTTTCAAGCCAACTACTATGAATACCTTTTTAATAGCCACTAGTGGACCTTTATTCTTGGATGTTTCATGAAAAGTGTTTTAAAATTTCATGCATGAAAATACAGTTTGTTGTTCTCAACAGTATTGTTACTGTAGCGGAAAAAAATTGTTTCTGCAGAAAGAAAAAAACACATGGAATATGATTTACTTGGAGAACATATAATAAATCATTGAAATTAGTTTGTCCTTTGACTGCTGGAATGGGTTATGAAATTTAACCCTCAGTAATGTTTGTTTACTTACATCAAACTTGTCCTGAGGAAGCCACTGCATCTTGAGAAAGTTTAATTGCTCAGCACTGCTCAATTTGCCAAAAAGTACTGTGGTTTTTGCTTATGTGCTTTTCGGGACTACATGAACAGAAGCCATTGTCTCTGAGTCAAGTTTTTTTTTTTTCCATTGAATTCTTCACATCCGAGAGTTGCCTTGAGGGATCTTAAAGGATATGGTTGGTGACGTCCATTAAATGGTTCAAGATTCTAGGTTGTCTTAGCGGGGAAATGACTATAGGACTCCGACAGTAATCTCAATCAAACTTGATACCTGTCTCCCTTCCGTTCTGTCCTTGTCAATACACTAACCCAACGGCTGTCTAAACGCATCTTCCTGTCACCTGACTCCTGTCCTGTCCTTGGCATCTTCTAATACCTGTCCTTTGCGAGCTAAAGTGACATATGACCTGTTTGCTTGCAGTAGCACAGAGCTGCCAGAGTAGCGTCAGCTGCAATGTGGTGCTCACCGACTCCCAGGGCTCTTTTACCTCCCCCTGCTACCCCAATGACTACCCACCCAGTCAGGCCTGCAAGTGGACGATACAGGCCCCGTCCGGCTTTATAGTGCAGATCACCTTCCTAGATTTTGAGCTCGAGGAAGCACAAGGCTGCATCTATGACCGCATCGTCATCAGCACTGGCACAAGCGATGCCAAATTTTGCGGCTTAACACCCAATGGACTAACTCTCAACTCCAGTGGCAATGTGATGGAGATTTCCTTTAACTCAGACTTTAGTGTCCAAAAGAAAGGCTTCCATATCAGTTACAAGCAAGGTATGTTTGTTGCATGGCGAGCTCTTCACAGCATTTTTATTTATCAAAAAAAAAAAAATATATATATATATATATATATACAGTATATATATCATTTATGATTTATTTTAAGGAATAATTTAATTGATTAATATTTTATTCATAATTATTTCATAATGTATAATTTGTTTTGTATCCTGTTATGGTTTATTGGATGCCATTAATGATGTTTTGTGGCTTAAAAAAACAAACATAATCTTTCTCCACAAGCGTGACAGCGAAGGCATTGTATTAATACAGTGAATAAACATCAGACATCATAACAGCAGTATTATCAAGATTATGTTGCTGAACTCTATCGCCTCATTTCATATCACAACTGCTCAAATCATATTGCTTTGCCATTCATGCTGTCAATATCATCTCATTGATTTCTTATGACCACAGTCACAATCATTTAACTATACTGAGTTATTTATTCAGCACTTCTCTCATCCTGTCAACGATATTTCAACCTGCGAAGTATTTTAATCAATGTTTTTTGAATGGTTTTCAGAAAAAAAATATTAATTTATTTATTTGATTTTAAGGCTAGTTTTCAGATTATATTTATCACATAAAGTTTATATTTTATGCCCACCGGCGTAGTGGCTTTTTTTAATTTTATAAACCAATGAATGGCTGAATGGAGTTGAACACACAAGGAGTTTGGGAAGTCATACATCATATTTATTTTGAGCTGTGATTTTCTTTCTGCAAATTCGTAGATGTAGGCTCATTATCAGGCAACAAGGGTGCCTGTATAAATTGACAGACACAGTTATGTTCAAGAAATAAGAACCTACAAAAAATAACCTTTGTTATGAAGTCAGGAAGGTGTGAAGGTACCCATTATTACCCAGTGGCTTACAGATTTAGAAACTGTATTTTCTATTACCTTCCCAGTGAAACAGGTTGGAAATGAAACACCTTTGGGATCAAGCTCATTAGTGTTTAGTGTTCAGCAAACCTGTTTCTTGTTCTGTGATCAATAGTGTCAGATGTCTGGTTATGTCAAAAAGCATCATGAATACAGAGTTCAGGGATCTAATAGTACAACTGGAGGTGTATTTTTCCATTCTAAATTGCTTGTGGTTTTTATAGTGAGACAGCCAACAGACACAAACTTCCGCCAATTTAATTGAAATTTGTCAGCAAATCTGACTTAAAAGAGGTGTTTTAACATGAGCAAAGGAATATGACTGTCCGGATTGGAAGAAGTTTAATAAGCTTGTCTTAGAATGATTACTTAATGTAATGTTTTCTTCTTTTCTCGTGTCTGTATAATGAATCAGTTACTTTATATTAGCCAACTTTCATTTGAATTTAGTATGTGTTGTCCTGTGTAACCAATTTGGAGATCATCAAGAGGTCTGAATGAACCATTTTCTATTCCACAGTAACTTTGTGTCATATTTTTCGATCTAATGTTTTTCACTCTTGCAGTGGCGGTGGCGCTGAGGAACCAGATGGTCACAATGCCAAAAAGCAGCAAGAATGTTCTGAGAGTGTCCAACTCAGTCTCCATTCCAGTTCTCACTGCATTCACTGTGTGCTTTGAGATCGCACGCACAGCCCAGAAAAGTACAGAGACCATCTTTACCTTGTCTAATGCTGGTGGCACTTCCATTTTGGCCTTTGAGAAGACAGACAGAGGCATGGAGTTGTACATCGACAGTTCCTACTGCTCAGTAAATGACATGATCACCAGCTCAGACATCACATCCAGCATGACGCCCATCTGCCTCACATGGACCAGGTCCACCGGCCTTGTGGCAGTGTACTTTGGAGGCCACTATCAATCCAAAACCTGCGCAATCTCTCAGGTTTACACCTTGCCGGGTGGGGGAATGCTCCAGCTTGCAGGAAAAGGGTCAAGCTCGGTCAGTGTGGATGATCAGAATTTGGACGGCTTTATGTACAATTTCCGATTGTGGGATTACGCCATGTCCAAGTCCGAGCTGTCTATCCTCACCTGTGATGTTGTGGGAAACATCATTGACTGGGATCATCGCTTCTGGACTATTCCAGGCAGTTACATGCAGACCGACAGCACTCTCAGCTGCAGTGAGTATATGGTTTCAGTTCTGTTGTGCTGACGCTGGTTTATTATAAATTAATAAATGGGAGAGATTAAACTGAGAAGCCATCACACACAATTTAGTTTTGACCACTAGTACCATTTTCTCATAAAGTATGAGATAAATTAAATAATAATCAAATAAAAACTTTATTTATTTATTTATGTGTTAAATTATGGTTTCGAGTTCTTATATAATATATTTTTGTTGCATATTTAAGTACATATAATTTTTGGGGGGCTGATAATTCCAAAATCTGAAATATTTTCTGGTTTTAATTCAGATTAATCACAGTAATTTCAGATTTATTTCATAGTAATAATTTTGATAGCACTATATTTTAAGGTGTTATTGTTATACATTACATGTACTTATTATAATAACAATTAATTATGCATAATTACATGCAAGGAACCCTAATTCTAACCCTAACCATATAGTGAGTGCATGTAGTTAATAAATATTACTCAGAACTATGATTAGACTGTAACAAGGAGACCTTAAAGTGTAACCAAAATTTCAAACATTCTGAAAAACAAAATTGAGAGGTAAACTTGCTTAAGAAGTAGAAAGTGTTTGAAAATACATATACAAATACAGATACATAAGAAAGAGAAGGGAAATTTAGAGTGCTTTAGTTGTAAACAAACAGAAAGGACTTATCATCACAATAAACCCCATACTGCATTAAAGATGCATTAAAAACATTTTCAGAGGTCATTTTATCACATTGGAAATGCACTGGAATGCAAGGTGAAAATGCAATACTGCTAAAGGGTATCCAAATACTTTCCTGAAACAAACAGATGTTAATGCAAAGTTTGAAGGGACCCATTTTTTGTGCACTTTCTGATAAACTAAAAATGCAGAAGGGTTTTTGAGAACCATTTCTTATCCCGCTACCTAAGACAGTTTTTTTTTTAAGTCCTTCAAATGCCCTCCAACTCTCAGTGTAGAGGAATGAGCTTTGGGTGGAATAGAGGAAAAGCAGTCATGACTCACATACATAACAAGACTCACCAGGGACTGCTTTCTTCCACTTAGTTAGGTTCCTGAAACTCTAGATGCCCAGCACAGCTTGGGTCAGCAGCCTATGGAAAAAAGTGGTGCTTCAGATCAAAAGCTTTGACTTACTCAGTAACGTTTTGTGCCCTAAGACAGATAAAGCCATGCCTCCTGTGTGAACATTTGGTCTGTGTTAGTCTTGGAAGTTGCGTTGGAATTATATTCTCCGGATAGCCAGTTAAATCGCCTATATAGATCCCTGTTAAAGGTGTTTCCTTGTCACGAGGACATAAGAACAGAGAGAGTACTGGGCTTCAAAGCTCTGAAAATGATTCTATTTTTGACAGTTTCTTCTTTGCAAATTTTATTATTAATATGAAAATAGTTGAAAAGTTTAAATAAAAATATGCACTAGTGTCTTATTTGATTTGTCTTTGTTTTGCTTTGCTTTGTGTCCATCTTGTGCATCACAAATTTGATTAAAATTTTTGAAAATGAACTAGTGCATAATCAAAATTCTTTCTGTTTAGCCTGCAAAGTCATTTTTTGTAGTAAAACATGTTTAAAAGAAAATTAATTTGCTTGAGTGGTAAAACTGTGTACATTTTATTTTAGTTGAAAATGATAGCCTTGACTGATCACCATCTTGTTCCTCACAAATTTCACAAAAGTAACATCTCTAAAGATCAGAATTATTTTTTCGTACTTGTTTTACATTTATTTGAGTATTAATATCAAAAACCTTTAAACTATTTGACTCAAGGTTTAATTTTGTTGTTGAATCCACTGAAACCCACTGTTTGCCTGTATATACCGCGATTAATGTTTTTAAAAGCTTTTTAATTATTTGTTAATTTCAAAGCATGAAATTCCTTTGATGCATACATAATCCTCCCATTCCGATGGCTAACTTGACTTGATTTAAATGCTTATGCTAACTAGTTTGTTAAGGCAACTAATTTCTCATCTTCTTTTGCAGTCTGTTTCCCAAATTGCATTCACTTAACAGCTTCAACTAGTGGTGAGTGTACTGTCTGCTAACATGCCTAATATGTGCATAATTGCTTGCTTGGAGCTGTGAAGGTCGTGCATGACGTGTACACAATATGATTCATAGATGCTTTTTGCACAGTGTATAGTGAATTTTCTGTAAAATGTATTTTCTGAACTAGCCTACACATAATGCTCATGTTCTTACTGATGGACATTTTGAAAGCTGATGTTTATTGCAGTATACATGTATTTACTCACTATATTTTCAATATGCCACTGGCTGCTGTCTTTATTTGCTCTATTAATGGAAACTGATGCTTCAAGCTTCATAAAGAATGCAAAAGCACCATAAGAAATATCAGCACATCTGGAGTCAGTATATCAGCTTTGTGAATCTTAAGTTATTATTCAATGAAAATATTCAATACTAGTGAGTTGTTAACTATTTGAACATGAGAACCAGATCTGTCCATTTCTAAAATAATGATCACATGATAAACTGAGAAGATATAATTCCCTCATGAATTATAGTATGTCTTTATAATATTTTAATGGTGCCTTTTTCATTTTGGAGCTTTGTTATTTTGAAAGAGTGACCAGAATATTTTTAGAAATGTACCTTTTTGGTACTCTACTAAAGAAAGTCATACAGGTTTGGGACCCCTTTAATAAATTTTTAAGTTCTATTCATTCATTTAGAATTTTTGCCATTTTAGCACATTTTTGCTTTTTGCTAGCAATATTTTTTTTGACCTTGACAGGAACATTGCAAGACCCCCTTAGCCCTCTGCAGACAGTTAGACGCTGGAACCTATGACACATAACTATTTCCTTTGCTCAGTTACAACCAGCTGTGCTTGTGATGTTGGCGTAAAGTCAAGAGGCCCGTGAAGCTGAGCCCGGAGCAAAACTAATGCTGTCACTAATAAGCATGCTTTTAAAACGCTACCCACCCCTGTCTTTCCATTGGCTACTCATGTGGTTCCCTCTCATCCTTTCACAAGACCAGTGGGAGATGCCGATCCCACCTTGCATGGAAACGCCGCAGAGGTCCCTGTCCTTAGAACAGCTGAGTTTTTTCCCCCTCAATCTGCCTTTTAACACCGAACTTCAGGATGATCAGAGACTCTGCGCTATAACACTAGGCAGTTTTCGCAATGTGGCGTCTCCGTTAATATTTTAAAGAGCTCTTAAATTTACCCTACTACTTCATGTTTTTTCCTGTGATGTACAATGGATTAGTTTCTCAATGTAGTTTGACACCTGAATTAAATAAACTTTGAACATAAGTCATTTGTGAAAAAGATAAAGTCAGAGTTACACTATATGTCAAAATAATCAGCTTTTGATTAAACCAATAGCATTTTGATTTAATCCTTTAGCCATTAAGACTCTTAAAAGGTGGTAAATATCAAACAGATCTGGGAAAACCTTTAAAATCATGATCAGTGCAAAAGGTTTATTGACTAGACTTTTGGTCATCGCCCCAGTCCTCAGACATGCTCTGATGAGGGTTTTATTGACTAAAGCTTAACCGATAGATTTGCAATGCAAGTTGAGGTTTTGCTCTTTGCGGATTGCCTGGCTTTTAAATTATTTTTAAGATTTGGTGTCTTCATGCATTCAAGCATGTTGTTTATACGCAGCTTGAGCTTTATGTCAGCGGATGAATTGGAAAGATTTGAAAAGCAAAAGAAGATGCAATTTGGTATTTCACACATCCCTAATGGATTTGTGATGAGAAAAGGTGGCATTCCTGGGCCTCGATCAAACCAACGCGCAGAACATTTCTGTCATTCAACTGTGGCAAATTATTAAATTCCACCTTTGAGTCACTGATGTTTCAGTGTGGACATTTTGAGGTCACATTCCATTGTCAAAGCCCAGAGGAGTGCTGGTAAATATATGACACTTTTTGCGATCCAAATCGTGTCCTAAGGTAGACTTGAATTTCTATTTATGGATGCAAAAGAGAGAGAATGAATATTTTTGACAGTGCTTTGGGAATGTCCAAGTCTGTCCATCTTAAACTTGAATCATTTTAGATGTATCTTTGTGCAGCATTTAGATTTTATAGATATTCTTTCAAAATAATTTGTTTTCTCAATGTAAACATGAGGTATTCTCATGTTGCCTTGGCTATTTATTTAGTTTCACTTTAGAACTTTTTATTTTTCAAACATTTCATTTGTTTTAAAATTTCAAATCATTTTTAAATCTTTCTTAGGCACTGCCATAGCAACTCTTTCCCCTGGAACCACAGGTTGTGCCTCTCCTGGACTTGGCTGCCCAGGTAGGAAGAAATATGCTAATTATTACTGTTCATGCTGAACACACTCCTCAAAACATGCTTTCCTTAATAATTAGTTTACCCCTTATAAACAAATACTGTCTCTTCAAAGTCTTTACCTTTTTGCCATTTTTGACTTTGCTGATTTTTAACATTCCTTTGTCTCTTAATTTCATTGTTAGTTTTAACATGAAAGATTTTAAAATACAAGTACAACCTTACTTAGTACTTGCGTAAGCATGATAAAAAAAGACAGCTTGCCTTTCGCTCATTAAGACACCCCTGAGCTGAATTGGTGGCCAGTAAATGTCTATCATCGTCTGGGATCCATGAGAATCCTCAGGCCTCCTGTCCTTAGTAATAGCCATTAAAGGTCATTGTCCCATGCTTCTTTCCCACTGGTCTACTGAAATTTCATTACATAATATTCATTCCCATGAAGTACAAAAATGGCATATTCTTGTCTGGAGATTTGACAATCTTTCAATAAAGTTATTCTTCTTGGTTGAGAAATAAACTTTGATTAACATCACTCGTCACTGAACTTTTATTGACGTCAATGTATCATGTTTGCAGAAGCATCCTATCATGGAGCTAAAATATCTTTGCATAGAAGTCCATATCACTGTGTATAGAATCGTGGGTAACTTAATTCATTTCTTTTAATTATTTCACATACAACTGGCTGTCATATCTGAGGAAAAAAACATTTAAAAAGAATGAACTGAGTGTATTTCTGAGGATACACAAGGTAGAATTTGACCTATTGGGTGTTTATAGAAAATGAAAAACCATTAGAACTACCAAGAAAACATTTCACTTTTCATTCACATGTGTGACTCAGCAAGGGAAGTTAAAAACAATCATCCATTGCCCACTTTTTCTTGCCATTAAATAGTTTTAGAATACGTCATGTTTCTCATTTATGGTCATTCTCTTGTTTTTTCTCCATATTCATCTCACGCTATGCTTATAGTGCACAACTGTTCATTTGCTCCACAAGTTGTTCTTGCATTGTGGTTTTTACTCTAACCTCCATTTAATGCCAGTGTGCCCTTCTTCCATCCCTGCCACCAGCAACATTAACCGTTACCACCACATCCATTGCCACCACTAACATGATTCCTACTAATGCAACAACCCATGGTAAGCATTCACATCTGCCTTCTCATCATTTTATGCCTGTGTTCCTTTTGTTTCATGAGGGTAATATCTTTTGCCTAATGCAGAACAGGTGGTGGTCAACTCATTTGGAGAACATTGGTATTAGCTGCGAATGTAATGGTCCGTTAAAAAAAAAAAAATAGATGTTGTTTTATTAATGCTAGTGGCTGTGTTCCAGCATTTAGATTTGATTTTTTTTTAAATGCTCAAAAGTAGATTTGAAAAAATGTTGCTTTATGGTTACTTCATATGGTGAATTGGTTGAATCACAGCACTCTATTAATAATATCCCTAGTTATTTTATTTATTTATTTAAATCATGTAGGGTTGTTATTAAGTAAACAAGTCTGAAATGGTAATTTCTGTCATAACATTTCAGTTTACAAGTGATTTAAAAGTTAGTAGGCAGTATGTCCTTTCCCCTCTCTTTTCATTTTTTTTCAGTTACACTTTATTTTGATTGTCCACTTTAGACATTACACTAACTATAGATAACTCTATGTCAAATACATTTTAACTAATTCTCATGAATTCACAACTACATGTCTACTAACTCTCAGTAGACTTTTAGGGTAGGTATAGGGTTAATAGAGAAGGTTGAGATATATAGTCAGTATGTTTTATGTTGTGTACCCATCATATACGTAGTGTTGGAAGTTATTAAAGAGACGTCTACTAATACCCTAATGACTGCTAGTTGGCATGTAGTTGCAAAGTTACTTACTGTTAGTAGAATGTCTAAAGAAACTGTAAAGTGTTACCTTTTTTCTCCTGCATCATGTAATGTAGCAACAATGTAATTTATTGTCTAAAAACATTTAAATAGATTCCAAATGATCAGTTTGTGCAGTTCACTGTATAAAACTGTGGATAGTTTTCCCAAACAAGAAGAAATGTGTCATAATTTATCCATCCTTGTGGTGTTTCATAATGACATAAAATGTATTTGTTATACAGTATGCCATCTTTTTCTTTATTGGTATATTCCAAGTCAAATATATATCTCTCTAAAATAATGTTATGAAGCAGATAACCCAGTAGATGTTAATTTTATAATTTTAAAGATGTATGCATGCCAGTAGCTTATTATCTCTGTATTTTCTTCATCAGCTCTTACTACTACTCTTTCATACACATCTACTTCTAGCATGCCTCTAACCACAACTTCTGGTAAGCACATATCTAGGTTTCCTACTGTTTTATATTCTGTTTAATGAGGTTTGATAAATGCCCTCACTAATACATGTGCACTGCTTCTTTGTACCAACGCTAGTTCTACTCATACCAACTACTAGTGCTAAAACAACAACTTCTAATGGTAAGCTAACACTTCCAGAGGAAAACATTTAGCCGTTAATATACATGTATGCTGTTTCATATCACCTTACTAACCAAACCTATAACATGTCTGTGTGTGCCATCATTAGCACCAACTACATCACCTTTAATCCAATCTAACCCACCACCCGCCAACCCTGGTAAGACATCACTTCTACAAAAGATGTATTTTCAAATGTCAATTTTATTAGCTAAATTACTCAGTATTGTCTAGAATCTTTTACATCTATTTGATTCTAAGTTTACAATACCTGATTATTTTAACAGATTTGCATTTGTTTGATTTACTGTAAGGCTAGATATATGCAAAATGTTTGTGGAATTTGGACACTTAATGTGCTGTTTCCTGCAATATAAGAAAAAATCATTTGGTTAAAATAGTTCAACATTGTTTTGGCAGATACCTTGAATTAACAAAAAAATAAACAAAAATGGCCAATAAACAGAAAAATTTGCATGGCAGTATATGGACCCTTGTCTTATGTCCTCATGCATAGCTTTACTCTATGTGTGTTCATTTACCTAAACCATTCATCAGTCATTTAATCCATTCATTCATCTGCAGCTGCTGCTACTAACTCACCTCTGTCCAACCGCAAAACCAATGGTAAGCCAAACCTGTTATCTCATGTCATAAATGGCTTGCTTGTGCTTACCAGTGGATGTCACCGCTAAACCTTTTCATTTGTGTGGGCACAATGGGAACTGCTAGCTTGTTTAAATGGGAACGGGAATTAATGAATTGCTTAATTGGTTAATTGCTCTGTCATTTTCTGGGTGCAGATGAAAGGCCTCATATCTATTTTTTATGCATGTTTTGTATACTTATCGAATATTAGAATGTTCAGAATTGTATGAATAAACACCATTCTAACTCTAATTTGTCAAATGTGTGTTGTGATTAGCTTGTTTTTTTTTTAAATTTGGACTTTTACCTCCTGTATGTATTTGTCAGAATCTTGAAAGCTTTATATATATATATATATATATGTGTAGATTTTTTTTCAGGTCTTAACAGTCTTTAAACACTTACCTTCACTCTTCTCTTTCACTGCATATTCTTAAATTACCTAAATGTGTTCAACTAAAACCTTTCCTGACAGCCAACCAACAGTTCTTTACTCTTTTCTTGCTTTTAGCAAAGCTACATTTCAAAATTAACTACCTTTCTTATTCTTTTACTTTGTGCATAGCACTCTGTGTACTCTAATATAATATATTTTATAATCAATGGCTTATTTATGATGTCAGTATTACTTTTCTCTTTATTCTGCACTAACATTAGCATTGCTTTCCAGACAGATTCCTGAAACTGTGTTTTAGCTTTTTTTCTGATTTCTTCACAGTCACCAGAAATATCTTAATGACTGGATTATATTTATGCTTTATTTCAAACCGTAATTTTGCTAACCTCTATTTTGTTTATTTAGAATGTTTTTTTTTCCAGGTTGGTTTTCCAGTATATTGTTCTGTTGTATGATGCACTGTAAATCTACAAAGATAAATAATAGCCTGCTCTGACCTCTTCATTTTTTATATCTGCAAAAGATAAATAATAGCCTGCTTTGACCTCTTCATTTTCTACCAAATCCGGGATCCTCTGCTAAATAATTGAGCTGGAGCAGAAAAAGAGAGGGCTGCATTTTTGTGGTCACTACTGCGGTTTACTCCTCATGCTGAGACACCATCCACTAGCTCTCCCTCTGCTAGGCCTCTTGTTGCTCCTGCTCCCCGGGGCCCCAAAACATCACTCGGCTTCATCTCCACACCCCTCATCTGGCCCGTAAGGAAGAAAGTTGAGGCTGCCGTCACTCGACCACACAAACGTCCCGCCATCCATCTGACCAAGCTGCCTGTTCAACCAACAATAAGCATGACGAATGAATCCCACTCTCCGAAAACATCCACAATGGCCCCCGTTGCCAAGAAAACAGACTCTACAAGTATGCGGCCAGCCTATTCCCAGGTGAAGCCTTCGTGGCAACCAGACGCTTACAATCAGAGTGAAGATTTTGAATCTTTCCAGGTGCCATCACACAGTAATCGTAAGAACAAGCCACTAGCTCCCCAACTGGTCCTGAGCGATAGTGACAAGAACAGCACAGAGATACTTGAGTATCCATCTGGTTTTGGCCCGGAGGCGTTTTTTTATGACATTGACTTGGATGATGATGTCTTCAGCCTATTCGACTTTGATTCCACCTACTCTCTGGATGAAAGCTTGGCCACTGCCATCCCCCATAACATGTCTTTTTTAGAGGTAGAAAGTGTGCCTACTGTCAACACCATGACTTTTGGACCTGTGAGACAGGCTGTTAGCAAACAGGAACATTTACACAGTCAGTCAGACCTTAGTTTACCCTGGGCTATGTCAGAGCTGGCACAGGTCTCAGAACGGCAGGAGACAGACGGCAGCTGGACACTTATCCCATCTCCCACCATGTCTCCGGGAGGAACAGGTGTGCAAATGATCCAGCTTGAGCTCAAGAGTCTCTCTGACCAAACACCAGCATGGCCAGAGCGGTCGCCCACACAACTTGTGGATATAAAGCTAACAAGCACTGTGCCTTGGGGCCTCTCGGAGGCAACTGCCATCGAGGATACCTTTAAAGATTGGCAACACGGTCCAAAAAATTCTACTGTCGAGCCCACAGCTCATGACCAGGTGGGAACTTTAAAAGTGGGTTATGACAGGACAAGCTTTAGAGAACCTGAGTACGATCTTACAGATACCTCCCCTTCCTATTTTTCATCAGCCTCCCAACAGAGCTCTTTCAACAATCTCCCCGATCAAACTATTTTACTCATAGAGCCTTTGGCAACAAGCCCTCTCGTTCCGCAAGGCAGCCATTCCCTCACAACAGAGACACTTGTTATCTCCTCTCTCGCTGCTTCTTCTCATCGTGTCGAGCCAGTGGCTGGACTGCTTATAGATTCAACCCGCAGTGCTGCCACTCTTATTGAGCCCCTGAATTCGATGCCTACTGCAGGGGTTCAAAGTGACTCCTTAATGACAGAGGCCATCAGACCGAGTCTGTTGTCTTCTTCGCCTCACACTGATGTTTTCCCATCTCTGACACCTGGCTCAGCCCAAAGTCTCTTTATCTCTGATGCCAAAAACAACGCTGACCTGGGTTTACCCTCAATGAACAATCAATTCATCCTCTCTGAAAACCCACAAGCTGTTGATTCCAGCCAATTGCCAGCTCGCAGTCCTCTCACTGTGTATCCAGGCATCACAAGCGGCATTTCTACGTCAATAGTGGGCAGCCGGTCCAAATTAGATTCACCTCTGGCGCTGGAGCCGTCGCGTGTAAACAGATTGCCAGAGACCCTTTTCAGAGGCTTAAGCAGGCAAGGCGATGTTAATCCTTCAGAGGCTGATCTAAGGGACTTGTCACATATGCCTCATATTTCTGTCAGTGCAAGTTCGGAATTACCATACGGTTCTGTGGTGGGCCTGACAGATGAATGGAGAGGTGCTCAGTCTTCACCCCTTAATTCAGATTCCCAAATGAAAGTGGAGAAGATAGATGTGTCGCCCACATTCAGTTCGCCCTCCCACAACATTTTTGACTTCAGCTCAGAACATGGCATGGTCACGTCAGCATGGTTGGACTACTTTAAAGCCAATTTGGAGAGTTCCCAAATTTCATCAACTGAAATATTTCCTTCGATTTTGTTCAATTCGATAAGTAAGAATGGACCAGATGAGACCTCACCTTATGAAACCAAGTTCAGGTATCAGTCAGAGATAATGGACATTTCTAACTTCATAGAGCTTGGCAATGTCCTTCCTTCTCAGTCTAAAGGAGAGGTTTATCATGATGGATTTGTTATTTCTGGTGCTTATGGTCGAGTAAGTCCAACCCACAAATACATTGAAGCCTCAACTACCACAAGGCTTCTCAACACAACATCTCTAAATGCCTCAGAAGTCTCTAAGTCCTCTAACTCGCATAGTAATTTTGCAAACGTGAACACTGTGAGCCATTCAAACACTATTCAAGACTATGAATTGCTTAGAACAGTTACACACACATTTGAATCAATTTCAGCAAATGTGGCGCACACTCATGCTCCTTTGCAAATGACTATGACTGGTGCAGATCTGTCATCTCAGATTTCGCCAGACCCTGCTTTTCATCTGTTTTCCACCTTCACAAGCAGCACGCCATCAGAACTTGCCTCCGTTCCAGCCCTCCAACCCTCCAAATCAATGGCACTCTCAAACAGCCAAAGTGAAGACCTGCTGGATACTAAACATGTCCACTCCTCAACAACAAAGCGGCCATTTTGGGCCAAGAATGAATCAGCAAACCCCTCCAGTCACAGCCACAATGCGCTCGTTGTTCAACCCGCCACCACAGATAGCGAGACGCATCCGTCTCTAGCTATTGATGGTCAGTCTTTTGTTCACACAAATGGCACAGTCGACACCCCAACCAATGGAGTCAGCGCAGGTTTTGGATTTGTGCATACTAGTGCCACCAGCGGGACCACTACAGATCCTCATGAACTGGCCCCATGTCCATGTAAAGCTCCCTTTCATATTACATGTCTGTGTGGATTTTCAACCGGGAACAGTATGTTTTCCAATAACAATCTAGACCTTAGAAAGAGAGATAGCTTCTTTTATTGCTGAATCTTGACTTTCTGAGCAGGTGATCATAGAATGATGGTTCTTCAATTTGTGGGGAAAATCAGTCTTCTTGGTTTTTTTTGATTCCATGTGATTTACTAGAAGTAGTAAGACATTAACAAAAGCCAGTTCTGACAATCATTGAGTTTCAGCACTCTTCATGTACTGGCTGTTACTCGCTCACTCAAATAGAGTGCATAGGTTTCTTGTAATTATGCAGATTTGTATCATTCTTCCTTCTTAGGAGACTGCTTTATTTAATTATTTATTTTACATTGAACTGTTCAGCTTTACTTTTACTTTTACTTTTTAATTTTCACTGTGATGATTTTGAGAGACTACCTGGGTGCAGAGTGAAAATACAGTGTTATCTAAGAAAGCTCTCTCATATTTTGAATTTGTGGAAATCATTTTTTACATTTTATTATATTAAGAGTCTCCTAAGAAAGTCTTGGCATGGTGTGGTTATGCATTATAAAGTAGTCCAGTACTAACAACTCAAGATACATGAGAGCCATCTTGTGATAGAAGTGGAGCATAGCAGTAGATCTTGAAACTAGAGTATTTTTTACTGGCAGATCTTCTATACTGAATTACTTTTTACAACACTTTGGATCAGTTTGATTTAGAGGACCTATCTTGAGAATACATTTGTTTCAGAATTGCTAACGACTAAGATATATATTTTATTACTGTTACATATCTACTGCTATGCAACACAAAACGAAGTGAATAAAGCAACATGTGTTTTGATTGATAACTAAAAATGTACCATATTCTCCTTTCACAGAGGATATTTTCTACAGAATATCCCTAGTGGTTCTTGATAAACAAGCAGACACCCCAGACAGGGATGCTAAGGCGATGATATCTCAATGGGTACATTTGTATTCTTTCATTTATATATTTGTTTTAATGCACTGTTTAATGGATCTTAGAATAACTGAAAATTTTATTAATTTTAAATTCTTTCTGAACATGTTACAGTTTACTAATTAAAGTCTGTGGTTTTTACAGCTCAATCAAACTTTTCAAAACTGGATCTACAGAGTTTATGTTGATAGTGTCAGGTAGGATTCTTTAACTTAAAATTGTAATTAAGCAACTCTTTTATTTTAATGAAGATTGTACACAATCTTACTCTCATCTCTTTTTCAGTCTCCAACCTAACACTTTTCTCTCAAGGGCCACAAGTATAAGGTAAAACTACTGTTACTATTTTGTGTGATTGTACTAGTAACTATGCACAAATTTTTGATGTCTCTGATGTTATTTGTTGCATTCTTCTCAGACAAACCTACATGGCCCTGCTGGTGTATAAGAATACCACCGATGCAACTCTGGCAGAAGCAGAGATTGAAAACATATTGAGAAGTGCCCCTCCAATTGGAATTGACTTGATATTGGATGGTGTGATTGTGAAATTAATGGGTATGGCATGCTCCAATATTGTTCAATTTCAGTAGCCCTACACTTGCAAAATGCCAAAGAAATACTAATTATTGTGATCTCCTTTTAAAATTAGATTTGATGTTTTTCTTGAGTGCTGTTCTTGAAAATTTCTTGACTTTTAGTTGTCAAAGCCATAAAGTGATTTTAAAGATATTTTCACAAGGGTTATTCATGTCTTAAGAGTAAAACTTTTTAATGAGTAGTCAGTGCACCTTTTAAGGAAGGATGGAAATTTTCAGAAGTATGGCTTTTCTTTAAAGGCAAATTTATAATTGAATCCTTTTAACTGTGTATGTTTTACATCAGAAAACTGCCAGGCCGAGGAGTTCCCATTCCACTACAGATGGCCAGAGAGCAGACCCACTGTCACCCAGTATGTCCCCTGTTTCCCTTACAAAGAGCAAAACGCATCCAGGACTTGGTGAGTTAATGCTGATAGCTTCTGATCTAGATGCAGTTGGGAATGAATTACTAATTGAAGCAGTTACAGCCAGTAATCATGTTTTAGCCGGTGTGTTAGGAAAATCTATTTAATATTTTGCGTTTGCTTTCCCACTCTTTAGTATGATTAGCCAGTATAATTATACATCATATTGGGCCCTCCCGGACCGTGGAAACTGCACTAATATAACAAGCATTTCAGTTTCACAAGGTACATTCTGATCCACATTGCACACATTGCTCTAAAATCAAAACCAAATGTAATCATTCTTATTTTGAATTCGCCAGAGAATGCTATGGAAGTGGCTGTGCAGCTCGCTGACATCTCCAATAATGAGCTCTCTAAGGAGGAGGTGGCACAGGTTGTCTCCAAGGTGAATGATCTTGTGAACATAGCCAAAATCAACGCCACCTTGGCCAGCACTGTGGTCACTATCATCTCCAATGTCATGATCAGCTCAGAGGCCGCTCAAAAGGAATCTTCAGAGACGTATGTGAATACGTTTAACTAAATATTTTGGCTAAAGATCAAATGCCCACTTGTCATCTGCACTCTGCACCTTTTAGTGAACAGTTGTTAAAAGAACCATTTTTCTTAGCGTGAAGAACATTTTAATATAATCTAAAGAACCTTTTTTCCACTATAAAGAACCTTTTGTCGAATTAATGAAAGTAAAGGTTCTTTGTGGAACCAATAATGGCAATAAATAACCTTTATTGGGATCATTTTAACAAATGGCTATATATGGTTCAATATTACATTCTAATCATTACATATTATTTGAGAACAAAGCATGATATTTTTTACACCATATTGCCTGAATGTTTCAGAAATATCAGTATCTTATCTATCCAAATGTATTTAGTTTCAATGGAGGGTCTTCTTGTACTGTATGTCCAGCCTGGGTGTTTTTAAATCTCATCTGAGCCTTTTTTTGTATCGACATGATCAGAGCTCTCAAAGCAGTGGATAAACTGGTGCAGAAAATTGAGTTTGATGGACCCTTACTGACCCTCTCATCCAAATATCTGGCTGTTGGAGTTTCTGCTCTCAACATCAGCAATTTTAATGGGACCACTTTCAGTGCATTTATAGCCACAAACACAACGGACCCTCAGGTAAATGTCCATCAAAAAATGTTCACCTCTCTGCTACAAGTCTTTTGATGTGACATTTGACATGTCTTTGTACAAGGGTGTGAGTATTTTTTTTAAGCTTGAAGCTATTTCTGGTTATGCATGTATATTTGAACATGTCCTGCATACAAAATTTGCTTAAGACTTCCTCAGGAAGGCTGCCCAAACATTTTAACTGTATTTTTGGCTGCCCAAACATTTTAGCAGTGAAGTTTTAAAGTAATATTAAGCAATTAAACAGTGTAATGAGAGGTGACATGTATGGACCATGCCCAGAGGTTGCACCCATTGATTAAGAGCCAACGTTTCCTGGAAAGTTGTGGGAGGAAAGAGTAACATTGTACAGTTTGAGTGTGACTCAGACAATGACACATTTCTCTCTTCTCTGGGCATGAGTGTCAGAAAGTATATTTTTGCAAGTATTTGTTTAAATAGTTGTTTTTTGTATAATATTGCCATTTTGTATGTTTATAATTGAAGTTCAACTTAATCATAGATTTTTTTAAGAATATTTACAGAATAAAAAATTATCCTACCAACAATTTAGATTATCACCTGAAGGCCCCGTTTCAGAGCAGTTTTAACCATCTCCAGTAGTGCATTATTGGTTGTTCAACCTTAGCCTACTTGGTTTCACTACCACTTTATTCTGGTAGATGGCGCAGTAACCTCTTCAAATGCAGTTATGCACATTAAGCTCTTATACCCCTAATGCACA
Organism: Enteromius mattozi; assembly: GCA_032359235.1. Classification (NCBI taxonomy): domain Eukaryota; kingdom Metazoa; phylum Chordata; class Actinopteri; order Cypriniformes; family Cyprinidae; genus Enteromius; species Enteromius mattozi. The sequence goes on from JAUMHE010000075.1 coordinate 15,059,034, forward strand.
CACGTTATCATAGAATATAAGTAACTTTTTCTCCACAGATTGATTTTGAATCAGAACCCCAGAATGCTTTGGCTGTGGTTACTCTACCTCCAACACTACTGCAGAACTTGAGTAATTCACAAAGAGTGTCTAGAATACACTTCATGTTCTTCAGCAAGACAGGACTTTTTCAGGTGAGAACGAACCAGTTTAGCTTTTTTTATTGTATATTTTTATCTAAATGAGGTAATCTATTTTAAAATATGGCTTTATTTAAAGGACTGAAGAACAATATGATATTGACAATTCTCATTGATATTTCTGTTAATAGCACTTTGGATCATTCATGGTACGGTAATGAATCTCTGGACGTTTTCTCTGTGCTGTGTAAACCGCTAACCTGATTTTGCCAAGTGCAAGATGTCCCTGAGTCAACATCTTTGTTGACCCTGGGACAACACTGTGATTAACCAATCAGATTTGAAGAAACAGTTTACAGTTTTTGTGAAGTTTAGGCTTACAATTAGTGTTTGGTGCTTGTACATCAGTCGGTCTTCTATAATTTCCTCTGATTTTAGGCATTGCTCATGGGTAGGGATAGGTTTAGAGATATGGTCAAGACTATATTTTTGCATTAAAATCTTAGTACTTGGCAAAATCAGGACATGCCTGAGTAAACTAACTTTTCAGAATAAACTCTAAATTTGGCTTTAAACAGTGGTAAAATACACTACCATTCAAATTTGTTTGGGGCCAGTAAGATTTTTCAAAAAGAAATTTATACTTTTATTAAGCAAGAATGTGTTAAATTGGTTAGTCTTTTGCATTTTTTACAAAATATTGCAGTTTTAAATAAAACCGTTCTTTTAAAATGTATAATTTATAGAATAGTTAAAAAGTATATCACAGTTTCTTAAGCTCCTAAACAGTATATATTATGCTTATTTCTGAAATATCATGTGACACTGAACACTGCTGAAAATTCAGCTTTGCCTTTACAGAAATAAATGACATTTTAAAATGTATTCAAATAGTAAACAGCTTTTTAAAATTATAATATTTCACTATATTGCTGTTTTTATTTAAAAAATCATTCCCAAACATGTGAACTGTATGTCCTGAAATTTAATTGATGTGATCTAATGATTTAATGTATGTATCTAATGATGTGTTTCTTATTCCTTGAATACATCTTTGGTCACTTACTAATAGCTAACAAAAGTAAAATGTTCTTTCCATTGAGGGATATTTTTTATGTTTCTGGCTCTCCCTAAAACTAAGATTAGTTTTGTGTTTTCACAGGATCGGCAAAGTAATGGCATGTCTTTGAACAGCTATGTGGTAGCTAGCAGTGTTGGCAACTTCACAATCAAAAACCTGCAGGATCCTGTCAAAATTGAGATTGCCCATCTGGAGTACCAGGTATTCAGCTTTTTTGATTGATTAAAAATGTAATTTATTACCAGATTTGATAAATTGTGTTTTTAAAAAACTAAAACGCTTTTGGTGATATATTTTTGGAATTATTACCGCAGCCATTCATTTTATTAGTTTAACCTTGCCATCAACAAGGTTTCAAAGGTTGTTTTCTTCCAAAATATAATTTGTCAAAGCTAACTGGAACAAAGATGTCTAACACATCTTAATGTGTCTGTTTGTCCCCCAGAGAGACCCTAAGCGTCTTTGTGTGTTTTGGGATTTCAGCCTCAAAAATGAAGGTAAAATAAATGATTTATTTGGCCACTGTTTAAGCATTAAAACAGTCCCATAGGAGGCTGTACGTATAGACTTACAGTATTCATATAATATCCATTTGTCTCCATTAGATCGCACTGGGGGCTGGAGCAGTGAAGGCTGCGAGGTCAGTCCGGAGTCCAACAGCAACAGGACCGTCTGCTTGTGTAATCACCTCACACACTTTGGCATCCTAATGGTGAGATTTGTGGGATTGGCAACAAAATGACCCAACAGAGCGGTTTCATGTATTAAGCCAATATGGCAGACTGAAGCAACGTTGATGCGTCATATATGTCATCAAGAGTGGCTAACCATCCCTGAAACAGACAGGGCTAAATAGTTTGCAAATAGCTAATTAAGAGTGTAATGTGGAATTGCTTTATTTTTTTGGACTTTGCATCCTTATATTATTAGGTGCACTTTCTTAATGTTGCACCAGTGTGTGTGATTTAAATGTATAGTAGCATTATACAAAAGATACCAGTGGCATTGTTTTCACAGGTATAATAAAACAGCAGTAACAGAATTTTAACAGCTTTTTTATCTATAAGAATTTGTTTGAGGAAATACATCCTTATCTATGACCTGGTTTTTCATATTTGAAGAATTATCACTTACAATTAAGCACTAATGAGACTCTGTCATTATTGATTACCCTCACTTTTCTCTTGTAGGATATCTCTGGAGCTTCTGCGCAGATAGATGAGAAGAACAACAGGGTTCTCACCTTCATTACCTACGTCGGCTGTGGCATTTCAGCCATTTTTTCCGCAGCAACACTACTCACGTACATCGCTTTTGAGTGAGTGTCCTTCAGCATCTGACTAGAGAAGAAAAATAGTCCATCTTTGATCTATGCCTCTTCTTAATGGAAAAAAAGTTACAGCTAGTTACATTTTCTTACCCACATTTTTAAACATGTTTTAATGACACATTGTGAAGTAATCTAAAATGTATTTTAAATTGCAACAAATATTTCTGAATATTGCTGTTTTACTGTATTTTTGAACAGATAAATGCAGTGAGCTAGATTTCCTTGAAAAAGATGAAAAACTAAAGGTGCAATGGAGTTGGAAAGACTCATTGTTTTCTTTGATGTAAATCTATAGGAAGCTGCGGCGAGACTATCCTTCTAAGATCCTGATGAATCTCAGCACATCACTGCTCTTCCTTAACATGGTGTTTCTTCTGGATGGCTGGTTGGCCTCATACGACATTGAGGGATTGTGTGTGACAGTGGCTGTTTTTCTGCATTTTTTCCTTCTCACTTCTTTCACCTGGATGGGCTTAGAGTCCATCCACATGTACATTGCCCTGGTCAAGGTCTTTAACACCTACATACGGCGATACATCCTCAAGTTTTGCCTGGTGGGATGGGGTATGTGCTACATTAAGTAGTTTTTCATTTTGATATCCAGTTGACTTTTTTGTATCCAGTGTTCATTATAGTATAAGATCACTCTGAAAAAGGGTTGAATATAATGGTAAGAAGATCTGGCTGTGTTTTCAGGTGTCCCTGCTTCAATTGTTGGCATTGTGTTGGCTGTGGGCAAAAACGCTTATGGTAAAAACTATTATGGAAAAGGAGAGAATGGACAGGGCACAGAATTGTAAGTTTGGTTGAAGAACCGTTATTTGAGAAAGAAGTACCCTTTTTTAGTTCCTTATTCTCATTCTGTTGGTTTTCCTGGTCTTTCTTTCTGTAGCTGTTGGATTCATAATCCAGTGGTATTCTATGTGACATGCGTGGGCTACTTTTCCATGATTTTCCTGATGAATGTTGCCATGTTCATCGTGGTCATGATCCAGATCTGCGGGCGTAACGGCAAGCGCAGCAACCGAACACTTCGAGAGGAGATCTTGCGTAACCTGCGCAGTGTGGTCAGCCTCACTTTCTTGCTGGGCATGACCTGGGGCTTTGCTTTTTTTGCCTGGGGTCCAGTCAGCCTGGCCTTCATGTACCTCTTCTCCATTTTCAACTCCCTACAAGGTTGGTTTGTATCATGACATTTTAACTATCCTGTACATCTAAATACTCCACGGAATTAGTTGCTGGTCATGCTATCTTTCATGTGATGCATTTCCTATTTTTACATAAAGTATTTTTACCTTCTGTAATACGTATGAATACTTGCGTCAAAAGTGAATTTTGTTGGCATTGAAATCCCTGCATTTATTCATTTATTCATTTTATTTACTTACTTTTTTTACTTTTTATAATAAAATTAAAATGTTAATACATTTAAAAATCCCAATTGTGCCTTTAAAATTTTCCTTAAAAAGTTGCTTATAGTACCACGCTTTGCCGAAACCCGGGATCGAACCAGGGACCTTTAGATCTTCAGTCTAACGCTCTCCCAACTGAGCTATTTCGGCCAATAGGGGACCTGCTGTGTAGTAGTGTAGTTCTGTATGCGATCCGGTAGAGGTCGCCTTGATATTGTTGGTTGCTTATTTAACGTGAAAATACGACGACTTGATTGAAAATAGCTTGTGGGTTTGTAATCAGGAAAGATTAAGAAGTGCAATTTGTTTTTTTTCAACAGGATTATTCATATTTGTGTTCCACTGTGCCTTGAAAGAAAATGTACAGAAGCAATGGAGGAGGTACTTGTGTTGTGGAAAGTTCCGTTTGGCAGATAACTCAGGTAAATTTAGTTAGTATTGTTACTGATATTTTAAATGAATTTTGTGTTTCTGGGATTTTTTGGTCAGCTACTATGTGTCAGAAAACAATACAGAGGTAGAATCACATAAGTCACATTCCATTAAGTAGCCTAACGTTCATTTTGTTAATATTAGTTTGAATCCCAGCGCATTATATACAGGAACTTCTCCTGTTAAACAAGGGCACGCATGCTTATACTTTTTTATTTTTGCTTCATTTTTTTTTATATCATTTCTTTTTCATAGGCATAGTGGACTGTGCTGTGACTACATCTTTAGGTGCTGAATTCCAGAGACTTCTGTTGCACTCAGAATGTGTTTCAGTAAATCCCAGCTTTGGAGACTTTTTTTATGCCTCAAGTATCACATAACTATTGTTAATAAAATTTAGAACCACGAGAGGCCTTAGCTGGGCTTTACTTGCAGTTAAATCTGATAAAATGAGATGTGAAGTAACCTATTTTTCAAATGCCACTCCCATACAACTTTCTTTTAGAAAGTTGTCTGTCTTGTATTTAAGATGGAAACTTCCATGTATGAATAACGTTTAACAATATTTTGCAGACTGGAGCAAGACTGCCACTAATAATACCAAGAAAGTGAGTTCAGATAACCTGGGAAAATCCCTCTCCTCCAGTTCGTTTGGGTCCACTACAGCAAACTGGACGTCTAAAGCCAAAGCCACACTAAACCCCTTTTCCAGGCACAGTAATACAGGTAAGCATAAAAGTAATGATGTGAATTGCATAGGGCACAGTTGTTGGTTTACATAACCCTTTGATGCATGAACTATTACATTAAAACATAAGTAAACAAAAAATGGTTATGTCATTAATACATAGGTCAACTCAACCCAAGTATGCTCGTAATAACGCATACTGTCCAGTATGATGGACAAAAATATATCTTTTACTGAGCAACAATTAAGAATTCAAATTATTTTTAAAAGATTGTAATATTATTTCACAGTACTGCTTCTCAATTTTTACTTTTAATTCAAATAAAAGCTGCCTTGGTATGGATTTTGAAATTCATCTTACCAAGCTCAAACTTTTGATCAGTAGTGTATATGAATAATTAAAAAACTTTTAAAGTTCTGTTGACTTTAACAAACACCATGCATCAAAGGATTCAGATTAAAACGGGTATTTGATACCAAAAATAGAGTTTTTGTTAGCGTTTTCTGAGTAATGTATTGCTTTGATGTGTAATGCTTGACTATTTTAAGTAAGGATATTACCCTTCATGCCTTGTGTTATTTTGTGCTTTGCTCTACTGTGTTACTTTTTGTGTGACTGTACGTCTGGACTCAGTGGTGCTGTGTGTCTGTATTTATGTTTGTGGTATAGATAGTACCCTGCAATAATGCCATGGAGAGACTTCCTGAGGTAAAACCACGCAAGCCAGCTTGAGTTCACACTCCTTTCCTCTATTCATGTGATCAGCTTCCCCTTTTGGGATAGACTGAATTCAATCCAGCGGCCCTAGAAGTAATACCTAGTCTAACTCATTCCTAACACATGAATGCTCCTATTTGACCCTTAATATGACATTACATTTTTGGAAACATTACGATCTGTTGTGATGTTTTATGGTGGAATAGTTGCCTGTTGGATTGAATCCAAGTTGTGGAGTGACATTCAAGAACTAGAAAGAACACTGCTGCTGGTTGTCATTGTCAGTTAAATAGCAAATAAAGTTGCTAGCACAGTGGTGCAATACCAGGAAACACTTCAACTCGAATAAATATGTATAAATAGGTTATAGACTTGACTCCCACCCAGTCTTTCAATAGACATTGACAAGCTTTAGTGTCTTTTAGGAGTTTTGAATGTCATTTGCACTCTGTTTGAGACTAATGTTTCTCACGGTGGGCTGTTTTTATTTGTCTCCTTTGTTTTGTTCTTTTTTTCATTTGCCAGTGTTAATGTTCCCACAGGAGAAAATACCCAGCTTGCACTGCTGACACTAAAATGTTTAAAACCATACACAGTAAACACTTCATCCCCACAGCAGGATCACTCTACATTCTGGCCATGCAGAGGATAGATTAAATGCACTTGACACTAATAATACACTTAACATCAGAGATGCTGTCATGCACAGCAGACTTTTGTCATTGTGAAATACTGAGACGTTTAAGATTTAGGAGTAGTAGACTTGTTATTTTTGCATATTTGCTGAGATGAAGGGAATACTGTGCTGCTGCACTGAGTTGTGTACAATTGTGTAATTTATCTAAAAATACAAAAGTTCTTTCAAAGTTCACATAGTATAGCTCACTCTATTTGACTCAACTCAACTATAAAACTAATTACAACTGATTATTCCTTTTCTAGTGAAAGAAATTAAGTTAATCAAAGTATGTTAAATAATTTCTATAATATTTCACTTTTTTGTTTTTATTAGGTGAAGGAATGATTTTGTGGTGAAATGTATTTTTTTATCTAGATTTTTTGTTTTATTACACGTTGTGTATTATGAAAAAATCTTATATTGCCCCCCTTTGTTTCTATTAGTTTATCCTGTTTTGCTATTTAATGAAGCAATTAAATGAATTAATTGCATTAAAGAAGAAATGCACAAATGGTTAATTTTTAGAATTGTTTCTATTATTTTTTTTTTTTTTACTGTCATGATTTTGCACCTTCTAGTGAAGGGAAATTTGAATTTCCCAAATCCAATAACAGAAGAAATGTATGTTCTTGACCAATTATAACTTACATTATTAATATATTTTAATATATAAAAATATATAAAAAGTACAATATGTGTATTACGAAGTAATATTTACTCTTATACTGAGACCTTTGTTTTTAGCAATGTAAATATCATCATCAAATAATGAGTTGAAATGCCAGAGTCTCTTAATAGGGAATAATATGCGGTTCAATTTATTGCACATTAAAAAGCAATCACTGCACACAAAAATAATTAAATAAATAAAATAGTTGCTATTGAGGGGGACTGAAGGTGCATGTGTGCATTGGAATGTTTTGCCTAAGAATGCACAAAGGCATGGAAATTCAACAGAATCGCATGAACAAATAATGACTCACCCCTTATACAGTTGAATGAATTGGACACTAATATGATCAAACTATCAAAGCATTGAGAAAACAGTCCTGTTTCTTTTGAAGCAGCCAATGTTGTATGTTTAAAAAAATAGTTTAAACTGGATGCCATTTGTCATCATCACCTTGTATTGAAGTGTATAGATACTTTGGCATCAGTACTTGTAAGTATGTTCCCTCAGTCCTTCAATCAACCACTGTGGCATATTTGCAGGTAAAAGTTTCTCCAATCAGAGCAGTCCCAAATGCAGCCCTTCTGACGGAGAGGCTTCCTCGTCCATCCTCCCCGTCCACCAGGTCCTGGACAAGGTAAAAGGCTACTGCTCCGTGCGCTCGGACAACTTCTACAAAAACATTATCATGTCAGACAGCTTTAGCAACAGCACTAAATTCTAGTGAGCGGAGGCTGAGACGGAGCTGCGTTCTGTCCCACAGACTTACCTTGTCTGTAAAGACTGCGTTACATATTGAGTTAACCCATCAAGCCCTTCCATCCTCCACGACCTGAGTAAAGAAACGCATAACCCTGTAGAGAGGGCAAGCTATGAAAGTGTGGAATTGACATACTGTGATATTCAGCTTATACTGACTATGTGATCTGTAAATATTCATAATATATTTTGCTATTTGTGCTTTTTCTAATTTCGGTTTTGCGTACTTTTTTTGCACATTACTTTGGTTTTTGTTTTTGTATATATAAATGCAAAAATGCTTGCTGCAGCAGAAGAAAATGGGACCAACTTACAACCAAAGACTGGCTGGCAAACATGAGGAGTACTAGTTAGTTCCTTGGGTTCGGGACTGAAAGAACATGCATGGTTGGAGCTTGAATTTTCATGCTTGTGAATATTGCCTTGATTTAGCTTTCTTTACCTTACGTACATTTTCAATGTAAATTAGTGAACATTTAATACTTCTATTTTGTCATTATTTAAATGCTCTCTATTTTAGTCTTCATATGATCTACTACTGATTAACATGTTAGAAAAAAAATGTTAGGTTTTTTTTACAGTGTGTTCATTGTTCAGTTGTTTCAGTGCATGCAGTTTCATAAAACTGCCCTAATAAAAGGGCAGGACATCGAGATCAGATCTTTGCTATTTGACGATAGAATGGTAAACAACAGCTATACGCCAAATCTAAAACATGCAAATCTTCCTATTGCTGTAGTTTAATGACTTGACTTTGTATTTATTTTTAAATGCTTTTAAGAGATTTCTATGCTTCATTCAAGAAGATGCCAGCAAAGGAAATGCTTACAGAGGGCTATTCAGTTTGCTCTGGTCATCAGTGTAGATCATCATTGTATAGCGGTTATGGATGCTTTATGGAAATGTGACATCCTGCATATTAAATGCACTTAAAACAGATTTTGTCATTCTTGAATAGGAACCGTTTCTGCCTATGGTGAAAAACCTGAAAAACATGTGATCCCTTAGAAATTTTATGTCTGTATTCCACCAAACAAACTAATGAATAGCTTTCTGACCCTACATAGAAAGCAAAGCAACTACCACATCCAAGGCCCAGGAAGATAGTAAGGACATCTTTAAAATAGTCCAAGTGACATCAGTGGTTATAATTTTATGAAGCTATGAGAATACTTCAAAGAAAACATTCAACAATTTCTTCTCTTCCATGTCAGTCTTCGACACAAGTTTGCAAGAGTATCACGACACATACGTGTTGTGCTGCTGACACAGGAGCCCAGATGAACAGTGCATAATTTTTCGTTGCATGCAAAAAGTATTCTCGTAGCTTCCTGAAAGGGTTGAATCACTGAAGTCATATGGACTACTTTATTAATGTCCTTACTACCTTTCTGGGCCTTAAGTTCTTTTTGCTGACATCTGTGTGCTGCTGCCGTCGGTATAGCTGACCCCAGGCGGCTAAACATGGTAGTTGCTTTGCTGTCTATTCAGGGTCAAAAAGCTCTTGGATTTCATAATAAATATCTTAACTTGTGTTCTAAGATGAATTAAGCTCTTACAGTACGTGTTGGAACAATGTGAGGGGGAGTAATCAATGACTTTCCATTTGTGGGTAAACTATCCCTTTAAGATTTATATACAGTATGTGATGCAGCCATATCTTGATAATCTTAATGATCTGTTTTATAATAATAATAATAAACTTTATTTTATATAGCGCCTTTAAAATTTCATCTCAAAGCACTTTACATACATGTATAAAAACATACAAACAAAAATGATACAGTACAGACAATACAAACAACCATTCAATACAAAGTTAATATAAAAACGCAGCAAGTAATCAACTTTTAGCTGACTTTTAATCGTTTGTTGGGTTTTTTCAGGGTGTTTCCCAGAACCTAACAATGTGGTTAGTGGCTGGCTCGATGCGTCTGACTGAAACAGGGGGGACAGGAATAGAGAGTGTTTGTTCCTTTGTCCCGGTAGTAAATGAGAGCACCACAAATTCCTTCCAGAAGTTTCTTGTGAAAGGCTTCCTGTGAGGTAAACCAGCATTCCTGATGATGCCAAAAATGAATGGAGATAAATAGCCGGTCTTATATAAAGATGTAGGCCCACTACTATTCACCTTAACTGCATGGTTGATCCTTCAATATGCGATCACTGAAAAACCAGACCAACCAACAATATCGGTTTACACCAGAAAGGCTTTACACATCGCCTCATGGAAAACAACAACAGCAAAAGAAAGAGCGTGTGCAGCTATTCAGAAAATTGCTAGCCTCTAGCACTGTGGAAACATTTAGCTTTGCCATTATCCTCTCCCATGATGAGACTCCTGTTTGATCTCTGGGCACAATGACAGGTTTATCGGTTTCTCTCACACCATACCTCTCTGAAGTAGTTTTTTTTTTTTGCTTCCACTTTTCTGTACATATTTAACCTTACTCTCATTATTGCAAGTTAGGACTATTTACAAAGAAAGTCGATACCAAAACCAAAATGATACACTTCAGCTATTTTCCATTATATGTGGGGAAAAAGGTTCACAGATGACTAGGTTTTTATTTTATTATTTGCCATTTCACATTACAATAAATATTCAGTTCATTTGTTAGATTACAAATTGTTCCAATTGTCTGAGAAATCATATCCACTAATAACATTTAACTGCTTGTCTGAGTAGTGGAGAGGTGTTCATTGTTATTATTTTTATTATTATTCCAAAGCTAAAAAATAAAACTCAGTCTACAATCTTTCTTTTGTCAATGTCCTCCTCCTGAACAGAATACATTTTACCCAAGGTCAGCTTATATGTTTAATGTCAAACATAAAGTGCCCATAAGTCATTTCTGTTCTCAATAAATATCCAATTGTACTCACCATAAGGAAACAAAATTGGAAACATCAAATAATATATATCACATGTCAATAAGAAGCAATACGGTTTTACGGTATTCTACAAAATACTAGATAATAAACAGTATCACTCCTACACTCACTATTGAGATGCTAGCATTTCATGACAAGCCAAAGTAATAGAAATGAACTCTAATACTGTACTTCATAAACCATTCACAGCACACATGTTCAGATGCATGGCCAGGCTTGCTGCCCAAATAGTAATAATATACAGTATGTTACTACAAAGCTTATTTTTTTCCCATTTCTCTCAGGTTGTTTGTATTGGTTTGTGATTCCTCAATCTCTGGGGGAATCTAGACTTGTATCGTTCTTTGTAGTTTCTGGGATGATACCTTCTGACTAAGGCATTTTCATCTCTGCAAAAGATACAAAGTATAGTGTATCAGTAAAATACAAAAAAAAAAAAACACAGCAATGTGTGTCGAATACAGTGAAATTAATAAAGACACTCACTCCTGCTGGAGATCCAAATAAGAGCAAAACCGCACACACTTTGTATCTCTCTTGTCTGTGCACTGGCATCGTTCCACATCTCGTCTTAGACGAGATGAACCCACACCATAGGGAATGACCTGACTGAGAGAGAACACTGGATATTTTATAAAAGTTTAACATTTTTGATATTCTATTTTAATAATCACATTTATTAAATAACTTATCCAGACAAAATGTTCTGCACCAAATATACTGAAGCCAATATAAATGTGTCTTTTATGCACAATGTAGAACTCTTTCAAATTCATGAAGAGAAGCGAAAGGCTTGTGCTTCTTTGAATTTGCATTTTGACCATACAGTAGATTCCTGTTTGTTTCAAATATAAAAGACTTCACACTTGTTTCACTTCCCAAGAGCCAGACTCTCAATCTTTGATTTCTGGGTTGTTTTTCACCAAAGGCCGCCTGCCTGTCCTCAGGTCTCCATGCGTGGGCCACATTAATGAGACCACACACTTAAATACAACCAGACACAGGTTACCAGTATCAGTTCCCCATACAGAAGACCTCAAATCTCTCTTTACCAAAAAGACATGCACAGATCAATGTTTGTTTGATGTACCTGGGCGTATCGACCCATACGATTCCTATGTGGCAGAAGTACACACATTCTTTGTCTTTCAGGTTTTCACAGGAGCAGCGTCTTTCTCGACGGTGAGTTTGTGGAGTAGCATTCACAGATGGACTTCTGTTTGCATGAGACCCTGGGACTGACAGATATAAAGAAAAGAATTTTAAATAACAGGTAAAAAGAAAAAGACAATGTTGCAGAAGATTTCTATTTCAAATGTATTTTTAAATCTGTTCTATTGCTAAAACATTATTAGTAATAAGAAATGTTTTTATGCACCAAAACAATATATTATACTGATTTTTGTAGGATCATGTGACCCTGAAGACTGGAAAAATTTCTGCAGAAAATTCTGTACATTTTAAAACAGAAAACAGCTTTCGAATTGTAATAATATTTCACAATGTTTACTATATTTTAACACTATCAATGCAACCTTTAAAAAGCTTAATTACAGCAATTCACAAATCTGCATTTTCAGCCTAAGCCTAAGACGTTTTGCTTTGATGTGTTACACCTGTAACAAATCCTCAAAATTTGTCAAAATATTAGTCTTCACTTGATGATGTGAGACATAACATGTCTAAGCTGTTCCCGCTGTCTAAACAATTCAGCACTGTTGTGTCTTCGAGGTCTGCTTTGTTTTAATCCTGAAGATTCGCGTACAAATCCTGTTTTCATGTAGCTTTGATCTCATGGGTTATCAGTTCAGAAGTGAATTGCCATGCAACAGAATTAATAATGATCAAATCATGTTGACAACAGAAGAATGTCCTGTGGTTGAGCTTCATTAAGGTTGCGGTGAATAAAAAGCCAAGTGGCCCATGTGGTCTAAGTTTAAAGAAGACAGCAAATACGAATCTGTGGCCGACTGTATTTTATGCCTCTAGGATTCCAGCAGCACATGTAGATGCTACAAAGCAAACCACCACTACAGCTTCCGATGGTTGGGGGTTTAAAAGTTGAATCAAAAACAGATCTTGCACTCATCTGCAACATGGTAACTCTCCAACAGACAAACAGATATGATGGTATATACAACAATATGATGGTATTTACATCTGGGTGCTTTAAATTGCTGGAAAAGTTAGGTAAAAAATTCTTTCATGACGCAAGACGGATGAACTTAGACTGCAAGAGGTCTCTGAGTTTTGTTCAGGATAAATGGAAGAGGGGTATTAGCAGGACCCCAGTAACCGGAATGACTTATAAGGTGCTCAGTCAAGCAAACAGGGCCTAAGGCTGTAAGGCTTTATAGAAAAGGATGAAATTGCATGCCCGGGTCTTGTGGAAAGTGATCTGGGAGTGATCACAGTGATCCATCACCATAACAAGGCTATGGGGGTCTAACCATAGAAGTTTGATGTGGAATACACAACAATTGGTCTGACTTGGCTGGAAATCAGTTGTCATCCACATCCTGAAGGCGTCAGTTGAGGTTACCCGGTGAAGCATTGGGGTTAGTTTTCAGATATCAGGTCAGGATAATTAATCACAGTGAGTAGCTTGGAATTTGTGACAAATCCACTGGAATGTCTGCTTAAAATGCCTGACATAATTTACCTACAACCGACTTTATGCCATCCTGCCCAAAATCGTGAGAAAGTTTTCTTCGTCCCTGTAATATTTTATCAGGCTAGACTTCACTAATTCGATACTTGTACTAGATGGTATGACTGGAATGATACTAAGGCAAGTTCTGTAGCACCTCTCAGGACAGCTTTTTTATTCTCAAGAAAAAATTTAATTTTCCGACCCATGCCCTGAAGAAAGAAAGGGATGCCAAGGTGGATCAGCTTAGAATTGTATAACACAAGCAAGGGATTACGTAAAATCATTACCACCAACGGTGAACCAGACCATCTTGCTCAAAGAAGGAAGATGTAAACCTTTAAAAAAAATCCCAAGTAGTTTGACTGCTATTATTAAAATTCAAAGCTGTGATCATTTCAGTCCTGTAGGAGGCCTTGAAACTCGAAACTACTGAAGTTCTGTATTCCCAGCAATTAACTGCAATAACAGTACTTTGCTATACAGTATATTATCCTAGCCTAATATCCTATTTTGCACTGAATATCTGTATATATCATGCTGAAACTAAAGAGCTCAACAACAAACCTTTCTGTTATGTTAAAAATTTGTGAGCCAATTTGCAACCATGTAAATTGATTGAAGAAAATTTCCCTTGTTAAAACAAATAAATGGTCTTAGTTAAAGTTTCAGAAATTTCTCATTGCTTGAACTGTTTACAGAGACAGCTTGCTCTGGCTATGAACTCTGCACGCTATTAAAATTAAGTCTACCCACAGCACAAAATCTAGACCATTCTGAGGCAACTGTCGCTGCTTTTGCACCACCATGAAGGAAGTTACACGTTCTGTGGTCCATAGAAGTGGTGGATGGCCTACACATGGGGAGTTTACACAGTTACATGCTTAAATGGCTTAAGCAGCATTTTATGCCACATTTAACCCTAATTCAACAGTTCTGTCTGCTATTGTACAACTAACTGCATATTGTGAAAAATGATAATGGGAATCTATCAAAAAAATATTTAACTCAAATGATTGATATATGATATATTTCTGTTATAGATTATTTTCAAATCACCAGTCACAATCAAATAAAATACTTTGTGTCAAAGTATGTCCAAATTTACACCAAACTTGTATGAAACACAAAAGAAGATATGTTTTTAAGAATATTGGCAACTAAACCATTTCTCTAAAATGTTCCATAGAGGAAAGAAAGTCATACAGTCATGGATCAATATAAGGGTAAGCATTAACAGTAAATAGTTTATCCCTTTAAATTACAAGAATATATATCTGGTGTGAAAAAAGTTCACATGCAAAGAACAAACCAGAGAGAATCTGAAAGTAAAATTTTAACAAAGTTGGCTTTTGCTAGATAAAATCTTATGGAAACTGGAATAACTTTTTAGAATAACTTTTAGTTTTGAACAGAAAGCCAAATATATATATATATATAAGAAAGATGATAGTCATTTACCTTGTTCCAATATGAAAACAACCACACTTATTAAAAATAAGAAGGAAAAATCCATAATGCTTCTTTCCAAAGATGCTCAGTATATTAATTGGCAAGCCTGTCTCCTGGATGTCTATCCACAGAAAGAGAGCAAACCTGTGAGGGGAGAGAGAGCAGGTTGTGGAGTTTCTCAGAAACTTCTGCCACTCTCTAGACACCTCCAGCCCACCACACCCTCCTCCCCCCATCTCCTTCTTTGGATCAACCTGCCAAGTTGTTCTTCACAATGCTAAGGACAGGTGTTTTAAAAGACTCGTTATATGTGAGTGTCAGTGAGAGAGAGAGAAGGAGAGATTGTATTATTTGTTTGGATAAATGCCCTAAATCCAGTGGAAACATTTGTGAACGAAGGTATCTCAACATTGTTTGTTTCCATCAAGTGCTTCCAACACGGTCTGAGGTGCATCACAGATTATAAAAGGATGGATTGAGTTCCACTTCATGGGTGAGCTGGCATCTCACGGGAATTTTTGCACACTCTTATTTTTTCCTCCCTGATGCTATGTTAAGAATGGAGGCTTGAAGAACAAAGTCAAAACAGCAGCCTGGAGAGGAAACCCATCTTTTTCAAAGTAGAAAACCTAGACAGACCAGGTCTTTTTCCCAAGCCAAGGGAAGCCCATTGTGGTAAACCTCCATCTTAATTAAAACAATAAAAAGCCAATTGAAACATGTCAATATAAGCATCTGTTTGCCAGACTCTTTTAACTGTGTAGGGTTCCTCCAAACATTTAATGCAGTTCAGAAACAGTTCTTGCTCTCATTTTTGCCAATTCCTTCCATAATTACCTCAAATTTGGTGAAATTTCCTGTGACACGAGTGCTCCGCAAACAGGCTATGAGATATGTACTGTGGCGTGAAAGTTGTTGAGAATGGTCCTCAATGGGGCCTGTCATTTAATCAAAAGGGGGCAAAGTGATGTATTCTATGCAGCACCACAGGGGTTGGGTTATTTTTTCCCACCCATAGTTCTATTTAGCTCACTTTTTGACTTCTCATTAGTCCAGATTAGGCTTAGTTTTGCATTCAGGAGAGATAATTAAAGGCTGGGTACAACACAAAACAACATATTTGGTCACAGAGCCCCTGGCTACAGCAATTAGATCTGTGAGGTGAGGTGATGTGGAGGAGGAAAGAAAACTTCAGAGCTCCAAACGGCTTCTTCCTGCAGCTGTGGGAGAGACATAATGAACAGTTTGACAGACCATCTGAAAAAAAAAAAAATGCTCATGCTTCTGAATTTGAACTGTGAGCTATGGGACACATTCCCACTGCTGTATATGCAACTTTAACGGATACTTTAATGTGAATCTGTTATTTTTTCAAGACAATATTACAGGCCTGATTTTAGCAGAGGACGACAGTGCGAGGAATATGTTTTTGAAATCTTTGTGCCAGTCTTCATTTTTTTATCTCACTTCATATCACATTACATTAACACTTCATGTTTTCATTTGATAAAAAGATTATTTTAACTTTTGTAGCAATGTACACATGCTGAGTAAGTGTTTTTTAAACGAATAAAACAGTGAGATTTTGGCTAACTGCTTGAAATGTCAAACTGCATGCAGAATCGCTGACTAAATCAATCAGTAAATCAATAACTTTTCTGTTTTCACAGAACACTGACCTCTATACAAGAGGAAAGCTTTATAAACTTTTCAACAGAATTATTGTTTGCTTGCCAAGCAAGCCGAAACAATCCGTTCATGATTATCCATCCTGGAGCCAGCTAATGCATTAAAAGTAAAATATTATTGAGAAAAGACAATGATTAAGCTAGACTATCTCTTAAAATACTAATTTGCTCCTGAAAACCAGTACCTTCATATGCAGAGGTGCAGCATTTTACACACTCCCCTGGACTTTCACTGACCTTAAGCTGCACTTCCTCCTCTAAGCCTAATAATTTTTTTCCCCCCTTTTTTTTTTTTTTTTCTGTTTTGCAGGATTCGAACACATTACCTGCTGAGGTATGCATCAGTAAGCAATGATCAACAATTACTTGTTTCAACCAGACTCCTAATTTACCTTGTGTAAAAACTTCATCCCTGTAAGATTAATAAGAGTCGTACATCTTATGATATGTACAGTTATTATGCTTTATTTTCACTTTAACATCACACACAAAATGAAATGATATTTGTAAAGAATATTATTGGTGTATTAAAATGAATTCATTTCAGTTTCATAAATTATGTTTTGCACATGCATAAACATACTGCTAAAAATAATTATTAAAATTAAACAACGATTTCAGATATTAGGCATGGACAGTGAATGTAACATCCTTTCCTACAAATTTAAATTCAAAATTGCTTAATTGGTATGACTGCGAAGATACAATATTGCCAAAGCTTGGAATATATTGGAGAAATATAATAATAACAATGAAAAGATAAAAAATAATAATGAGTAAAAACATTATAACAAATTTAAAATTAAAGTGTAACAATTAGAACTTGTGAACAGTTCCTACCACAGTGTTTAACATATAAAAACGCACAGGTTGAGGGTCACTGTGGTGGACAATACCAAGTGGTAGTAGACACATTGAGGTCAGACATAATACACTCACTACACTCATTCCCTCATTCAATGGGCGACTGATGAGGTTTAGTAGAAAAAAAAGTACTCTATGACTCCACCTAGTGTTCAGATGTGGAGTTTAGATGAAGCGTTCAAACAGTACAAACGTGTTACTAGGCCTGTTTGTAAAGGTATGTATCAAACGAAAATGAGTACATTTTGAAGTATTTTCCCGACTCGACAACCATGTTTTGTGTTGGTCAGCATAATGGATAAAAAAAAAAAAAAAAGATTCTCTCGCGTTTTTCCCTGTTTAAAGAAGTAAGGTAAGACATTCCCGCGCAAAGCAGCACTTCAGAGTCAAACAGGGCTTCAGTGTTTTACTTAAACTTTTTGGAAAGACCACTCTCACATAAAAGTAGGTTTGGTTAATGCCCACATTAATTTAAACCGCAGTGGGCATAAACCATGTAGGTAAATGTGTACATTTACTGTGGTAACTATGTTTATGTTATGTAGCTAATACAGTACATGCAGTCTCATCACTTGTTGTCATGGCCCATATTATTTAGCTATTCATTGATTCATATATATTCATATATTAGCTCATAATGTTATATTTACATGCAGGCGTTAGTGTGCGTTACTGCTTTAAAAGCACATTCTTTATTTAATTTGCGTACATATACAGCAACAAGTAAAAAGCTCTGATGATTACTGGCTAACTGTACAGTACATTATGCTTTACATTAACTTTACTACTTTTGTAAAATATACAGTATTACATTACAAATACAGCGTAAGTCTTGCAATTTTCTGGGATTTGCTAGATTCTTTGTGCTGGATTTTTGGATTTCAGTTCTGAATTTCTGAATAGTTACAAAGATTCATGAAGAATGTGTAAATAACTGTAAATAAATGCAAAAATACATCAGCTTGTCATAGGTCAGGAAGTACTAATGCTTTCTTTTTTCCAAAGTGAAACATGATGTACAAGCACATGGTAGTTTTACTGAAAGTGCTGCTAACACAGGTCTACCACATCCTGTCTCATGTTCTAGCGCTGGGCTTGGACACACATTCTCAGGGAAATTAAATGTGATTTATTGCTGATTATCCCAGCTGGAAACCTGGGAGCCGGATGCATAGAATAAAATAAGCTTGGTGTCATTTTTATTTTTTCAATCTGAGTCACTTTCTTACTGAAAACCACACATTTTACCTTTGATTATAGAGTAAATGCTGTTCCACACGGGCCTGTTGGGTGACTGACTGTGACAGACAGCACTAATGGAGAGGTGGTGACTTTTATAGGAAGTTGCTTTTGAGAGGGTGTCAATGATCCTTTTGATCCCAGAGAGCATCAGAGGCTGTCAGGTACCGATTTTGTATGCTTTATACTAAGAACTTCTTGAACTTTTCAGACCTAATGAAGGTTTACTACAGCCTTGAGGCCAATAATTTGTTTGACGTTTAACCAAAACTTTCTTTAAAGGGAGAGCTCACCCTAAAATGAATATCTTTAAAATAATCTGTAGAAGTTCTCAGTTGTGACTTTCTTTCACTGACCTCAAAAAGAGATTTTATTTTAAAAAATTTAAATACAATTAAAATGAATGATAATCAGAGGCTATTAAGCACCAAGAAAAGTGTTTAAATAATAATTGTGCCGGTACTAGTCCATAATAACTGGGCATATGAAGCCTCTATCCAGAACAGAATGAAATTTGAGAAACTTTACTGCCCCTGGTCACCTTACACTTTTATTATATGAAAAAGAACAGCTTAAACATTCTGCTAAACGTCTGTATTTTGTTTCCACATTTAAAATGAAGACTTTTATGTTTATAATGACATAAATCATGTAAGAAGTTTTTTGGGAGTGATTGGAACAAAGATTATTGTGGTAAGTTTTAAAATAAAATACTATTCATTCTGTCAGTTTCAAAATGATGAAAACACATATTTTTAGTGTTTTACAAATTAATGTCATAATTCTAATTTATAGTGAAATGAAAATGGCACCTGTATAAATCCCTCTTCATCCATCCACTAATGCTGCTAACGAGTTCATGGATGCTTTAATTTGTCAAATGTGACAATCTGTACATCAGCATTTTAATTGTTCTGATAAATCCATAAAACCACTTATGGAGCATACGAATTAGATAAGACAACAAAACTAATTAAAGGTTTGGGAGAAGATAATTATGTTATTTTTGAGCTGAATCACAGTAATTACGCAACCAGAAAAACACATGTTGGTCAACTGCAACCTGAAATACCGAAAAGATTTTGAGGCTATATTTAGATAATTGGGCTCAGGCAAAGGTCTTTAAGAGTTATTGGCCAATTTCTCTGAAGGGAAACATTGGAAGTAGTGGTTACAAATGCTAATTTTGTCTAATGACTTACTTCTATTTATATGTGTGTGTGTATATATATATATGCTGTATGTGTGTGTGTGTGTGTTGCTCAAAACACACAGGCAATAATGGACAAACGTTTTAACTCCTGTTCATAAAAAACTCGAACAACATCTAATATTGCTTTGCATAGTACTGTGTATACTGTAAACAGCATGCTAAATATTTTTATACTGTGCTAAAAAAGTGAATTGGCAGTTGCAATTTATGACACCATCAGTGTACAGCAAGATGACGACAAAGTGTTCTAATTATAATGGACTATCAGAGGGTGGGCTGCCCTACAGTGCTCAACTGGATCAAAATGCGTCAACTCTGCAAGAACCGTACTCTGTGTCTGCCATGGCTTACTGGGTATACCTTGGCTGAAGGCAGCCTGAGAGCCACTTAATAACAGCGAAGAACAGATTTTTCACCATATGCCATGCAGGTCTTGCTGGGCTCGCATCTATCCCTACTATTTTACTGCCCGCCTGCTTGTCTGCCTGCCCGCCTGATCACTTCCTCCCTGCCACCGTACATTACACGTCTCTATTCCGCTCGGGTGTGGAATCGTATATCCATAATTTACAAGATACGATCAAATGCAAACCTCCAGGAGAAGATTAGGCACAGCTAAACATCCTCTCCTGGCTCCTGCCCTGTGAAAACATGACGCCTTTGAGGCCATCGGTGGAATGATTTAGAGTTGTGCATTAATGGTTCTCCAGCGCTTGGCCGGACTCCTGCTCTGTCTCCTTGGCCCTAGTCTATGGATGGAAAGTAACCTCTCTGTATGTACCTGCACGCCTACAGCTTTTCCACAAGCCACCAAAGAAAAACTGATGTTGTTTTTTCCCCAAGTGTTTCCAAATGAATCACTTTTAAAGGCGGCAGCGATGATCGCTGTTTAAACCCCTCTGACTAGAAAGCAGCTTTCCTCTGTCTCATCCTTCCTTCTGATGGTTTTTATTGAACTTTACTTTCTCAGGAGACTTCCATTGTACTGTGTAACAAAGATATTAACATAATGTGATTTTTACGATGTATTGAAACTACAAACCAATCAGGGTTTGAAGCAATGCCAAAGAGGAACCATTTTGGATGGCCTAAAGAAACTTTCTGTTAATGGTTCTTAAAAGAACCATTTTTGTTACTTAGTGTATAGAACATTTCAATAATCTGAATCACTGTAATGGAAATGTTCCAATGAATTTGTCTTTCACTCCACCCTGCTTTCAACATCTCTCAGGGTTACTAGAGCTGACAGTACAGTAATTCAGTGACAGTAACATTCCTTCAGCTGAACACATGATACATGTCAGCAAAGAAGCAATTAGTTAACACAGCAAGAAAATCTTTGAGGAAGTACTTTTATGATAAAAAAGAGAGACAAAAAATCCTCGCCGATAAATTGATTTTGGAAGGTTTTACAGAAGCCTTTCAGCCCAAGAGAATGCTGGAGGGAACAGACCGTAAACAGTGCTATAAGTCTGACTTTGAGACCGTCGCTGTCTCCTTTACATCTGGTTTCTGTTATGACTCAGAAGTTCCAGCCAAGCCATATATGTTGGCCCTCTTAATATACAGAGGCCCAGCCAAGTATGGTTAGTATGGAGAACCACATCACCTAATGATCCACTCCTTTAGTGTATGCCATATTTACAGATACAGTATGTGCCTAAATGACCACTGAAAGCAAACACAGACACAAGTTGCCTGTCTGCACTTAAAGACTGGCATATTTCATACCTGATACCCTGATTTATACACTCTAAAAAAATGCTGGGTTAAATATGGACAATCTCAGCGATTGGGTTGTTGTCAACCAACAGTTGGGTTAAATGTTTAACCCAACCTTTTGGGCATTAACCCTATAGATGGATCAAAAAACCTAATCGGTGGGTTTATCCATATTTTTAGTTCAGGGGAGCATATGAAAAAAATAAAAATAATTATAATAATGATATAAAAGAATAATATAAAATTATTTATAAATTCAATTAAATTTTTATCCGTATATACATATATATATATATATATATATATACGTACTTATTAAGTTTGCATTTAACTGTATATATTTTAAAAATGTAATTTATTTCTGTTATGCATAGCTGTATTTTCAGCATTACTCCAATCTTCAGTTTCACATGGTTCTTCAGGAATCATTCTAGTATGCTGATTTCGTGCTCAGAAACATTTCTTTTTGTGAAAGCTGATGCATTTCTTTCTAAATATTTCGGAATTGTTTAATAAAAACAGCATTCAAAAGAATTTTTTTTTTTTTTTTTTTATAAAAATCCTAACACTGTTTTTATTTTGAATAATTTTAAGCATCCTTTCTTTAATAAAAGTATCAGAAATGTAGATCATTAACAAGTTAAAATTGCACAAGGTATACATTTTTAAAACATTAAAGGTATGTTTCTTCTGCATTGTATTGTTCATGTAAAGGCACATTTCGGTCCTAAACCAACAGATGGCAGTATGTCTTAAAGTAAAGACCAGGATGCAGACTTTGTTTTACACACACTGTAACACGACAACATGTGACTATGACATACTGCTGATGTGAGAAGTTTGAAAATGTACTAAATTTAGCTTGGGACCTGTCAGTAAGTTTCTATAGAATTCTCTCCAGGCATGATCTTTTTATTGTAAGGGTCTATCAGAGATGACATCCGGTCACCTCCAGTAGGACAGGCGTGGCTGTCGCCCATGAATAAAGCTGTGTAGAAACATTGACTACACATGGAAAATGTGGGCTGTGGTTTTCTTCTCTTCTTGGCAAGAGACTGCCTTAGTTAAAAAAGAAGGAAAAATGTTAACTGTTCCAAACATATGTTCCCATGGAAGGGGGCAGCACTTTGGGTTGGTCCCCCAACCTATGTATTGACCTAACATACTAATTATCAATTATTTTCTCCATGTTTATTCTGTATAGATGCGGGTTAGATATAAAACAGCAGAGGAAAATATGTTGTTCTGGTTAAATAGATCACAAACATTTATTGTAGCTTGTGTGTACCAGTTAATTCTAATCGGCATCATTTTGAACAAGGCTGCTGCTATTTGTTGAGACTTTTAAGAGCTATTATGGGTGGTATCGCCAGTGGTATCTGTGCACTTGTATAGAATTCTGCTACACTCATTTTTATGACAGCAATCGAGTTTCTGCTTGCACTGTAAAAATATTTAGTTGCATAAGACTATTGTGCAATCATTCTATATAGGGAAGCGTGGGAAAAGGTTCATTAATAGGGAGGAGGACCATGTCACATTTCTTAAAACACTCACAGAGTTCCTCACATTGTTCAGGAAGTGCCATTCCATTCTGAAGTTAAACTAACGGATACGTCATATGATGCCACATGGTTAATGATGAACGGATGACATCTTGTTTTGTGAATAGCAAACAAAGGAAAACCTGCATAATGTTAATGATAACACTATTTCAGAAGAACTGTGCTATTGACATAATTTTTCCTCATAATATGTGCACTTGATAACATTTTGGATGATGTAGTAAAAGGTTAATCTGCTGACAAATGCTATTAATAACTGTTTGCCAGAAATAAAGATTTTTTAGGAGCACACAGAACATCTGTAGCTAATAATTTATTTCTAATCAGAGAGGCATAGCATCCATGTTAGCTGATGTGAAATGTTACATTTACAAGTTTTGTACAAAATGTGTGGATCTTTTAACCAGTTCTGATGTTGTAATAGATGTTGAAAAGTTTTTTTTAGGGACCCGAGTGTGGTAGAAAAATATTGTAGGCTAAAGATTAACCTTCCTTTAAATATAAAACTTTTTTTTTTTTTTAGATTTTGAGTATGCAAATGATCCCATCAGTGAATATTAAAAGTTTAGAACTACTTTTCTTACAGTTTAGATTAAAAATAATTTTAAAAGACTTATAAGACTGTTAAAAAAAATAAATGAAAGCAAGAAGATTGATGGGTTGATCTAATTGGTAGATACACAAAAGATGTCACATCAGCCTATTTGTGTCAGCATGTATTAACATTGTGGTGATGCAGTTTTCATGTACAGTCAGGCAGAACTACTAAAATTAGCAATCCAAGATGTCTTTGTGTACTGACACATTCAGTCTGATTGTGTATCTGATCCTTTTCAAATTCTTCCTTTCCTCACCCCTCATTCTACAGAAGTTGAAAGAGTTTGAGTATTCGTATTTTGTGCCAGTTTCTTGGAAAAGTAGAGAAGCATTAAGACACCACAGACATGCAAAGTTACCATAGTTGTATTTATTTGAAAACAGCAATCTGTATTTTTTTTTCACCTGTGCTGTGATTCGTCAAAACTGATATTGTACATATTGGTTTTCCACTGAAAATCACAAAGTTACCCTTTTTATTGTTTTATAGTTTTTAATTATGTTTGTTTTATTCTTTTTGTTTGTTTCAATACAATGATTTGTGCTTTTGATACCTTAGGTTTTGAAAGACATGTTAATACAGTTAAGTGGATAGCAGGGACTACCGACAAAAATGTCAAAGGAGTCAATTACATAGATCATATACACACAATACAAAATACAGATATACACACAAGTGCACTGGCTCCATACTCCAGTTCAGTTAGGTTGCTTCAACTCAAAACATATTGCAAAAAAAAGAAAAAAAAAAAAGAAAGGAAAATCTGTATTTCCAATCCCAGTTCTAAAAGTGATATATAATTTGGGATTCGTTAGGAAGGTTTAAGGAACATAAGGTGCATTTTAGGAGTTCTCAGTATTGGAGTTGTATGTACATTTATAAAAGTGTTTACCGGCTGATGACGTGGCCCTTGACGAACTCCTTCAATGTGTGAATATGTATGGCTATGAGCGTATACAGAACCATAGGCATTCGATATTTACATCTGTTGGAATGTTCCCCATACTAATCATCAACAAGTCAAGTACTTCAAGCAACGTAATTCACAGAAGATCAAAATACCTTTCACATCTACCTCAATAAGTGGTGGAGGAAATGCAGAAGTGCGAAAGTTGATTCACTTAATGCTTAACAGTTCTACATTTAAAATGTGAACGGTGAAATCACAACTAGTGTAGCCTACCAGCCAATAGGAAAGAGAAGGGTACAAGCACTTAGAACCAACTACCATACTGTATGTGGGTGTCAATCTAAAACATGTGCAGATATATTGTTTTTCTGTATACTAGGTATATAAACATTTACTTAAATTATATAGAATTCTAAATAAAGCGAGTTTACTGAGAAGTATATGCACACATACTTCTAAATATATAAAGCCATATTACATGTACATAATTTTTTGCTCTAATTTTGCAATAGCAAAACCCATGCTTTACATAGAAAAGGCATCCACAACATTAAGAAAAATGTACAATTTATGAAACATGATACAATAAATAGTATTATAGAATCGCTGCTGTACACAAAAGCCATTTAATTTCACACATATAAAAATATGTTTTAGTGCAACCTTACATGTATTGATACTTCACATCATTCAGACCCAAAGTGTCCAAAAAGACGGTAAATTGCATTTATTACAAAGCGGAATACACAAAACTCGATATATATTTACATGTCTTCCTGTTTAATGCTTATAAGAATATAAGCAAAAAGTAAAGAAAAGGCACACACATCTGTACATTTTTTTAAAAGTACCAGACAAAGTCCATAAGCAATTTTGGTCAGGCTCATATATAAGTTAACACATATATATATTTATATATATGTATATTCTTTGAAACTTTAAATAAGAAAGTAATTATAGTTGAGATAGCAAACCGTGTTATAAAAGGCATGCTATACATGTACATTAAAACCACTGAATCAGTTTGCTTGTTTTTTCGAGACTGATTTTCCGTGTGTACATGGATGTAAATAGAAAATGTGTGAGCATAATTTTACCACTCTCCCTTCGACCTTGTTCACCTGTTGTTAATAGTGGCGTCTTTTAAATCTTTGCCTTTCTTTATGGTCGCTGGCCTCTCTCCATGGCCCTGTTGGCCAGACGCTCGCTCTGCAGTCTCTGTGTTGTAGAGAGTGGGATGGCTTGCTGTGGGAGTCTTTGATGTGGCAGACACACTGCTCTCTGCTCTGGAGTGTAGGGGGTGACTGATCTCTGAGCTGCAGTAGTGCTGCGCTCTCGCCGCACAGCCTTGCTGAGCTGCAGGCGAATGAGATAATGTGTGCTGATGGTAAGGATCAATTGGAACAGTCGATTTTTCCGGATTTTCTTCGGAGGCGATGCACAGCGAGGCAATTGCCTTAGTGCACGTTTGGATGCACTCTTCCTGCTTGCTCTCCTTGTCGGACATGTCGGTGCTATCCTCTCGTGATTTTTGCGAGGAAGGTGATGCAGCCTTGGGGGACATGGATTTTTCATGGGATTGGGGTGAGTCTTCTGGGCCTCTGTTGGTAGGCCCTCGACCCTCTGAAAGGTGGAAGGACACCTCGCTGGTGCTGGAGTCCTCAGAAGTGCTCTTCTGCAAGGGAAGGCGTGTGGGGTGGACATGACCGGTGACAGAAGTGGGCACAGAATGGACCATCTGGATGCCGCCAATGGGTATCATGGAGAACGGAGTGCGGATCTGTTGCTGGGAGTGCAGGGGAAGGTGGCTAAATAATCCCTGGTTGAAATTGGGGGTATCTGCGTTGCGGGCCTCCCCTTGAGAGATGTGATGTGATGTCTTCCGCTGGTCCTAAACAGTTGAAAGATATGGTTAATTTACATTACTAAAATACTCCTGGAAAACTATAAAGAAATTCTTGTGAAGCTAAATACACCTTGGGTGATAAGATTAGTAAAGAATTCTTGAAATACTTGTCTGTTATTTTGCTTATCTGAGGCTTGTTTCTCAGTTATTTAAACTGGACCTCTTGGAAAGTTTGGAAAATTTAACAAGACCGCAACGAACAAAAACAACAGTTGCCAGTAAAAAGGGCCAAGCTTACATAATAGACCTTGCTCATTTATCTTACTATCCCCCTAGCTCTATGGTAACAAGCCAGGTAGCACTAAAATGAATTACTATACTGCATACACTGTATAGGCACTGCAGTTTTCCACTTTCTCCGGGGAGTTCTTAATCAACTAATATACAATATAAATAGAAATGTTCCATTCTGTCGTATGATGGCAATTTGTTTGCTAGACATTAACTGACTACCACTGCAACTGACTTGTCCAAACTTGTATATTTGAGCTTTGTATGCTTCATTAAGAATCCAACCTGCTGTATGCTGGCTATTGCCTTTCCTCTGGCATATTGTTATTATTACTCTTCACTTCGAACAAAAATGACTTTTTATACCTTAACTCACCAAACTTGGCATGTAAAGTATGCAGGCTGTGTAATTTTGAAATGAACTCGATATTGTTACCTAGCTTTGAACTGTTTACAAGCTATATCAATTTTGATTTGTTTTAGAAAAGTTAATAATGACAGTAAGGTCTTATGAAGCAAATATAACTTACCAGCTCCAGCTCTGCATGGCTTTTGGTCTTTTGGCTTAATGATATCATCTCTGCATGTGGGCTGGGGTTGTGCGCCCATGGGCCGCTTTGATAATGGAGACCCCTCCTGGGGGACACAGGTCTGATCATGCCCCTACGGCTTCTGGGAGAAAGTCTGCCCGAGAGATCCCTTCCTGGGGATGTAGGCCGTCCTGTTTGGGAGATTGGAGAGAGATGTCCTCTTGGAGAAAGGTCCCTCCTCGGTGACAGATCCCTTCTATAAACATCCCGCCTGGGGGAGATATGCCTAAGGGGAGACGCTTCTCGCCTTGGTGACAAACGACCACGTGGGGAGAGGTCCCTTCGAGGAGACAAATATCGCCTGGAGGAAGGTGAGCTTTCTCGCAGAGGGGAGGAATCACAGCCGGGTGATGACAGACGGGAGCAGGAAAAGTCAAAGGAGGATGAACTGTGTTCTGGAGAGAGAGCCAGGTCTTCATCCATAGAGCTAGGCACGTCCAGTCTGTTTTTGTGATCTTCACCCAGAGCCCCTTGAAGGAGCTTCTGGTATTCAGCCATCTGGGCCTCTCCAGCTTTCTCACTGGGTGCCATGAGTTGGGTGATCTGAATACTGGGCAGACTAGTGAAATAAGTGAAAAGAGGCTGTTTGGAGACAGAGGACAGAGGCTCTGGTGTGGACTCTTGTGAAGCAGCGACTGCAGTGATGGAGAGGGAGGGAATGGCACATGGCTGTGGACTTGTGCTTCGGGACCGTGTCTTCGGCGTTGAATCACCATCATACTCGTCATCGTCATCCTCATCTTCATCAACTTCATCACCATCTTCTTCAGCACCCTCTGAGTCATCAGCATCAGAGAATTGGTGCTCTGCCATTATCTCTGACATGCCAATCTTTTCTGATGCTCTTTGGACCTCCTCAGAGGTGTCTGCAAAAAAAGTATAATAACACATTTTCAAGTGTTTTAATAGCAAATTGTGTTTATTTTAGTCCAACTCGAAAGGTTGCTGTTTCTTTGTCTCCCTTTGATAAAACATGCAATCACAATTGGGGGAATTTTTTTTTTTTTTTTAGAAATATTTTAAAAACACTGGCAGTAGAAGGTTTCTGTTTTTTAAATCAGGCTAATTTCCCTGAACTGGTACTACTTCCAGATACCAAAAGATATTGCAATATTGGCTCGTCTAAATAAAATGTATCCAGAATCTGAATTATACCTGGTTCTTCTGTTTCCGTCTCATCCACAGATGTCACTGACACTCCAAGCTCTAAGCACTTTTTCATGTGAGCTTTTGACTTCATATGTTTCGTAAGGTTTCCTGAAAACAGATTTGAAAGTGTTTGAATTACTTGTATTGGCATGCCCAAAATAATGTCTAACCTGCAATTAATTCTGATTAAATAGTACAGAGATCATTCATTGTTCAGTGTGGTACAAACAAATCACGTACAAAAAGTACAAAACTCGTGGTATTGATTTTTTTTATGTTATGTGTGCTTTTGCATGTATTGGTTATTGGAAATGTATGAGAAAACCCACCTTTTGTTTTAAAAGCAAAGTTGCAGAACTTGCAGACATATGGCCTGACATCTGTGTGTGTGCGAATATGTTTCTTCAGCATGCTTGGCTTTTTACAGCGGATCCCACACTCCTCACAGATGTACTTTCCCCGGCCTCGGCCACGCACATAAACATAGTCTTCATTGGATTTGTACCTGAAATAAAAACAAGGCAAGGGTTATTAACATTATTGGAAAATATAAAATAGATTGGTTAATGCTGATATGAAATGATAGCACATGCATCCAAAACCTCACACTATATATTTTAAAGGCATAATTCTTTTATGTGTTTGAAACTAAAACATTTTCACAGCTGTATCAATTTAAGTTTTTTCCCTGCACAGGATAATATTATACAGAGCACCCAATGAGATACCATACCATGTAGTTGTATACATTTCAGATACTTGTGTTTAACAGATTTAGCACCATAAATAAAATTATATGTTCAAATATTGTTGATGTTTAATTCCTCAGCAACTTTTAATTGCATTTTAGAAAAGAGAAAGTCTCATCTTGTGTAAAGAATACTAAGTTATGTGTTGGAAAGTAAACACAGATCTTCACATACCCTCCTTCAAAGATTTTGATGCGAGTGGGTTCAGCCTGCTTTGAAGAAACTTCTTTTTCTCCGTGGTCTTCTTTCCCCCTGTCTCTTAAGCTGATTCCCTTCATTTTCTTCCCAAACTTTCCAACATCCAACTGTATGATCTCTGGCTTCAACTGGAAATGTAAACAGAGAAGAAGTTGAATAATTAACCCTAAAACTGTAAGCATAAAACATAAGCAACACAAGTTGATCTGTGTATTTTCTTGTAATTCATTTTTGTTCATCTTGATCATTTAAAAAGCAAATGCAACTTATGTTTTAACTCATGCATATTTTGCTAACTAAGTTTCAAGTGGTAAATTTAACCTGAATTTTTTAAACAATATATATATATATATATACACATATATATTACTATCAAAATCTGCAATGTTCTGAAATTAATATTTATTCACAAAATAGATTTTAATTAAATGAAATCTCTTTTTTAATTTGTGTGTGTTTTAGAAAAGTCAGGACTACCTGCTCAAACTTCTGTTTCCACCGGAGGGACGAAACAAGTTTTCCAGTGCCAGGTTGATACATAGCAGCCATTGTATACATTTCTGTGTTTTTCCTCTGTTTCGACCGAAGAAGTGCCAAGGTGGCCTTGGTGCTGAGGTTGAGTGGGTTTGGGTTATAAGAGCTGACGCACCAAGAACCATACACAGAGGTTAGGGGAGTCGTGTGTGTGTAATTTGGCTTGGTATAATTTAGGAAGCACCAGCTGACACTGGTTGGTGTGCGAAGACTTGGGAATTGAAAAAACTGATGGACATCTGCCAGGTCAGTGAGCAGGAGAGTGCTACCAACAACTCCACCACC
This sequence comes from Enteromius mattozi, assembly GCA_032359235.1. Classification (NCBI taxonomy): domain Eukaryota; kingdom Metazoa; phylum Chordata; class Actinopteri; order Cypriniformes; family Cyprinidae; genus Enteromius; species Enteromius mattozi. Next base: position 15,089,360 of record JAUMHE010000075.1, read on the forward strand.
CTGATTGGCAGCTAGCTGCACCAGCATGCTTACTGGGAACTTGTTACCCATGTTCTGCTTAGATTCTTCTTGAGTATCACTTGAGGAAATTACTGATTGTGGGCTTGAGCTTGCCTCTGGGGTAGACTCATCTACATCAAGTTCCTCTGGGGAATCTGCTCTGCTAGCCACGTTTGTAATAATTTGCAAGGGTGGAATGAAGTTGTCTTTTGGTGGCACATCAGGTAAACGAGGTGCAGATGGATACCCAAGAAATTTAGATGACAAGAAATCAGTGGGTGGAGATGAGGACATCCTCTCTGGTTCATCTATGGAGTCATCTCTCTTTGAAAATTCAGGTTTGGGGGACTCTTTTGGTGCACTGGAATTGCTTAGCTCAACTGCACTAAGCTCTTTTACTATCTGGCCATACATCTTTTCTTCCTTGACCCGTTTCTGTTGTTTGGTTTCAATAAAAAGCTCAAGACTGCTGGCTGGTGACAACATTCTCTTACTCCCCCCAATACTAGAGGAAGCATCTGTAGTAGAGATAGTTCCTGATGTCAAAGACAAAGGAATTCCTGTATTAAGGCTCCCAGGTAAATATTCAGGTACTTTCCATATTGGAATATTTAAGGACCCTTCTGAATGTCCCAATATTTTGGATAAATTGATGCCTACTTGTTGCTTTGATGCAGTGCCTGTTAGTGATACAGTTGACACATTGTCTGTGCATAAAACTCTGATAGACGTTGTGCTCTGAGAATGAGTGACAAGGATTTGTGAAACACTTGTATACATAACACTACCATAAGATGGCACATTTGTCTGGATTCTGACTGGTACCAGCATTCCAGGGAGTGATGGTTGGGAACCTACATTTTGAGTAGCAAATATAGGCTGAACTTGTTGTAAGAAGCTTGTAGTCAGCACTTTAGATGACAAAGCTCCAAGTTGCTGTGGGGAGGCTCTTGAAGGATATCGATAGTTGTGACTTGCCACATCGGTTTTTGAGTCTGTTTGCACCTGAATTTGATGAGGAGGTTGGTATGATTTTTGTAGCATGGGCTGTAGATTTGGCTGTTTGATATGTAGTTTCTGTAATTGTTGTGCCTGGAATGCCAGGTGCTGCTTGTTTCTTTGTGTTGATTCAGGGTGCCAGAGCATTGGTTGAAATGGCAAGAAAGGTGAGGATGGCAGGTTGCTCTGAAGTGAAGAGTGCTGAATTATATCCTGGGTCATGTGCTCATGCACTGAGTGCTCACTATCTGATGAAAGCTGTGCAGGCAAACGAGGAGCATTCTGGAAATGATCCTCAGATAGACTGTCCTCACTAATGCTTTGTTGCAGCAAGTGGTGTGATCCAAGAACTGACTGTGTACCTCTTCTGGGTCTTGCCAAGTCATTAGTTAAACAATAGGATGTACCAGTTAAAGCAGCTTGAGAAACATGGTCAGAATGCTCTTGTTTGATATTCAACTCTGAGATTGGCTCTTGAACCACTACTTCAGGATAGACACTGAGAGATGCCTGTCTAACAAGGTAACCTCGTCTACGCTCCTTCATAGCTGAAGCACTTGCATAAACTTCACCTTGTCTTGATCCAGTTGAAAGACTGCCATAATCAAATGACTTACTACGTATTTCTGGTACTTCAGTGGGTAGAGCACAGGGGGCCTGCTCTGATGATGAGCGTCGCATCTCTCTTTGATGATGACCTGGTATAGACAGAGAATGGCCACTGCCTGGAACAGTTAAGAACTCAGACTGTTTAGCAAAGTCATCTTGTTTAGTTGGGGATACAGATTTGATGTTTTCCTCTCGGTCAAACGACATTGAAAAACTTGAGCTATGTGATAAGTTACTTTCTTGACTAGGGCTTCTTGAAAGGCTAGTACAAGTGGACTCAAAGCTTGACTCCCCAGAAGAGTGCTCCATATCTGCAAGACGCAGACGTTTCTTCTTTGGGGGCAGTTTTTCTGCTGGAAGCTGGGACAATGTTTCGCTCCTTTGTGGCCACTGAAATTCCTCAACATGTTTTTCTGGTTCTTTCACTGGTACTTCAGGTTCTTTTTCTGGTTTGTCAGGCTCTTCTGTAACTCGGATTTCAGGCACTTGAATGTTGGGTTGTCGTACAAGTTTGTGGGGCATATGATAGAGTGGATTAGAAGAGAAAGATCCATGTTCATTGTCACCCTGCTGCTGATGTTCCATGCTTTCTGATCTATGATGAGAATCAGGGCTCTGCACGTCATCAATGTTTTCTGAGTCTGATTGCTCAGAAAGATGTCCAGCATGCTTATCTGGCTGATAAAATGGATGCTCAATTGATTCAGTCTTCTCAAATGAGTTTGGCCTGCTCAGCGAATTGGTATGTTGAATGACAGATATTACATTACCAGCCGTCTTCGTGTCTGAATCTTGAACAAGTACAATGTCCTCTGGAGTCATACATGAGCCTCTGTCAAAACTGTCTGATGGGCTGTGTGCTCTAAACATGGAACCCTTACTTGTAGGAGCAGCCTTGGCAGAATCTTGACTTCCTTGTCTTAGGTCATAATCCCCTGTCATTTCAGTAGAGCCACTTGGACTGCTATCATCTTGTCCAAGGCAATCTTCTTCTTCACCCACACTCTTTTTCATGCGTCTTTTTCTTGTGGTAAACTCCACCTTTGTGTCATATGAAGTGTATGCTGTGCGTACTTCTGGGCAAGCCATCTCTGACCCAGAGCCTTTAAATTCTGGCATCAAAGGCCCCCTCTCTCCCATTTTCAAACTTGAGTTCAGACCTGTGATTTTCCCATAGTTCTCTGATTCTCCATGACCTTCTTGGGCAGAGTGTTCAAAGGCAGCCTGCCTCCTTAACCTTTTTAGACCTGCGGCTCCTCCGTAAAAGACGTCATCTTGGGTCATCATCTCATCAAACGAGTGACTCCCTCTTAGACTTGGTGGTACATTGAGGTTGGTTGGAGAAGGTGTTGGCATTGAGTTGCTTCTAATAAGTGGCCCTGAATCAGAAGGTGCTTCCAGAAGACCTGTGCTAGTTTGGCAAGAGCCAGCATGATAATGCTTTGGGTCACATCCAGCAATTAAATGTGATTCTGCACAATCACTCTGATAAAAAACATGACCCTCTGATATCTTTCCCATGGCCAACTCCTGCATGGCACAAGGCTTGTTGATATTAGTGTCTTGACTAGCAATAGCTACCATCCCAGCTGTGACTGATTGTCTAGATCTGGAGTTGGTTCTGTGGTACCAAGTTCTTCCAAACATGATCTCTTCATATGTCTTTGCATTGGTGTTGGGTGGACTGATCTGCTGTTCAGCACTCTCTGAGCGGGAAAAGTAACCAGAATCAGTGCTACCTTTGCTGTGGGGGCTCAAGAGATTTTGAGACTGCTCTGAATCCTGGTCCTTTTTCTCAGTGAGTCTTAAGGCAAGTCTCTTTTTGACTGTATGAGACTCATCTCCTCTGCCCATCTGTCCACCAATAACTGAACCTTTAATATCTGTAAACTGGGGACACTCTGTGGCAGGTGATGGTACGCCTTGTTTTGGAACAATTAAGATAGGCACTTTCATAGACGCCACGGACAGTTCCTCTGCTGGATCTGCGTACGCTGGTCCCCTTTCCATTGGGCTCTTGTCAGACTCAAATGATATCTGTGGGCTACGTTTTTCAGGGAACATTGCACCTTCTGCAGTTTCTTCATCAGTGTCAGTGCTTTGTTCACCATCAGAGTGTGCCTCTGCTTCCCCAACTGAAGATGCTTGATCAGTGTCTGTTCGAGTTGCTAACTCAGAGAATGGAACAAGTCCTGCTTTGATAGCATGAGCATGAGATTTTCTATGTTTATACAAATTGCTCTTGGTTTTAAATGAGAAACCACATGGAACACAGGGATAAGGACGCTCCCCTGTGTGGGACCGTATGTGCTTTTTAAGCACACTGGGTTTAGCACATGCCCTGCCGCAGTAGTGACATATGTACTTCCCTGGCTTCTTGGGTTTTTGTTCCTTCTTATGAATTTCATCTGGCTGCTCGGGTCCAGATTGGGAAAACTGGCCAAAACCAGCTGGAGACTTCTGACGGGGAAATACTCCGTGAGAGCGGGAGTGCACAGGAAACATATCATCTGGTGGCAGAGATTGCATTTGACCAGCGAAAGACCAGGCATGGGCCTCTAACCCAGGTTGTGGCTTTGTACCACCAAGGAAAGGCTCCTGTGGGTATGAATGTGGCAACGGGTAGGAGTAAGGCCGAGGGAAGACCTGTTGAAACTGGCTTTCTTGTGATGAGTGTGTCACTGCAGATGACATCAGCTTTCCAGAGCTAAACTTTTGAGTGGAGCTAGCAAGGCTAGTCCCACTTGTAAGACTTTGCTCACGATGCATGTGTCTTTTAACATCTGGATCTCCAAAGGTACTTCTTTTCGTTCCAGCAGAGGGCTCAGAGACCCATTTTCTTTGTAAGGGGTTCTTTTCCCGTTGCTCCTTGGTGCATTTTTGGCCAACAGCAGGTTCATGTGTCTCCATTTTTCTTAGTACTTCAATGGGGTTTCTTAAGCTGTTTGCTAGATTTCATTCATGCAAGCTGTCATGCCAGATGAGTTACTTAAGTGACTCCTAAATAAAAGGTCCTTCTACTTCCATAGTTCAAGTGTTGCTCCACTTTAAAATGTAAATGATGTTCCTCTTTGACAATCAGGCCAGTGTCTTTCCATCACTCATTTCAACAGTCCATTTATTTTTTGTTTCATCCAGACTTGTTCCTCTTCTGTTTAATGTCCTTTGTTTCAGTATCTGTAAGAGAGAATGAATAAAATTATGTTTAAACATTGTTTTAGACCAGGATTATTGTTCTAAATTAATTAAAGAATATACCACACATGTAACATAACTACCTTAAGATTTTAAAAGCTGATGTCTAAAAAAAGGCTGGCAAAAAATACTCAGCTGTCTAAACAAAACAGTATGGCAGTTTATCATGTGACTCTGTTGCTCATCATACTTCAATTACAGCTTGCTTTCTTGTTTTATTTCTTTGAGTTTGATATCGAGGCAGCTGCACAGCTGTGTACTTCTCGCCTAGCAAGTGTGTCAAGAGTTTTCAATGAACTGATGCAGAGGAGCTACCACCTCCTTCTGCTCATGAGTCATCATTAACAACCTTGCCCACTCATTTCCTAAAGAGACACAAACATATAAAAATAGCCCAAGGAATGCAAATGACATTCGACGTAGTGTGTGTGTGGGTGTTTAAAGGGCAAACTCTAAGCATTTTCTTCCTTAAGAGTTTTGGGTTTTTCTATGCTTTTAAAAACCTTAACACTGTAAACACTTAAAGACAAAGGTGGGAGCATACCAAAATACAGCCTTAAGGTACAGTATGTACTCAAAAGCAGTAAATAGAACATGAATGTGTTTGTAAAAGGAAGGTACTGAACACTCTCTGTGTGATATATATCTTAATCTCAGGCTCGTTCTGATTGCAACAGACAGCACTGCATGGGTATGAGTGAGGAAACTGTGTGACGCTGGTGTCTGGAAGGCGATGTGAGCACTAAAAATAGCAGGGCAGAAAAACCACTGGTATTTATAGCACTTGAAACATTAACTTTTGGTTCATTTTGTTTTCATAATTCTTCCATGCCTGACACAGGAAAGTATGTGTTCACAAACCAAGACAAACTATGAGTTGAACTCCCCAGTTGCTTTTGCACTATAAAGCAGCAATTTTAAAAGTACAGCAGCATTGTCAGGCAATGTTTCCTATAGCAACACACATTAAAAAAAAAACTTTCTGGCAAATTTTATAAATTAGTAAGGCTTTTAGAATGCAGTGGCAAAGAAAGATTTCTATAAAAGGACCACAATTATTTATTTTCAAGATACCTCTGATACTACTATAAAGGACAGATTTTTGGAATAACATGTCATAGACTACAGCAGGTATTACAGGTCAATTTAAGACCTACTGCACGGATCCAACATATTGACAATATATTGATCCAAGTACTTTTTTCATTTATGCATGTTTTTTTCATGTTGATAACTTTAAGTAGTACTACACTGTATGGATCTTTATACCTACTGAAACAACATTATAGAGAAATGTGTAACGATAGACACTTTGTACTGTTGCTGTGATAAATCTGATCATTCCATCCAGCCCTATTGCTCATGCTTTCACCTTCTTTTTTCTTGCCTTTCATGACATGATGGGTTTTTGGGTTGCGAGATACTACATCTACTGAATGAATTGCATAATCTATGTTTCTAAGGGAGGATAAAAATACTTTGAATCACATTTTTAAGAGGCAAATGGATGTGCTTGAGAGCGCATGTGTGGGACACACACTGTGAAGAGGATAAGAGCAGTACCTCCATTCACAGCAAATCCATCAGAATTCGGAATAGAATGACTAAGTCGTATTACATAAACCAAAAGAGGTTACAAGAATCTTATATGACATGAAGTCCCTGTGCTCTCTGCCTCTGTTACAGAGTGAATCTACAGTATGCGCTGTTGTACACACATAGCTTGAGACATATTTTTTAACCACCCCATGCTAGATGGTTATGAAACTTGCTTATGTCCAAAGATTATTGTGATCCTTGCATGGCTAAGATCAGTATGCTGCTGTCTGCTGTCCCACTCATCTTCCTGCCCCATTTCACCATACAAAGTGTAGGAGGTTCTTAGCCTAGGGCCACAGCAAGGCCTCCATGCTGGATGCACAATACTGGTATAATAAAGAACATAAAAACTTTTATGAGGATGCTTGCTCATGAATAAAAGTACACCACCTAATCTAACGCAAGGATTATGCCTTTTACAGTTCTGCTGTCAGTTTCCAGTGAGAGGATTAACAGCAATCTTCTCAAAGTCTGTTTGTCAATGAATGCTGCATGGTGCAGCAGTCCTAAAAGGATTTGGAGAAGCATTATGTCACATTCTAAGCCATTTGGATATCCTTTTCACTTGAAGGGAGACTCCCTGTCTTTTTAAAGTGCTATCACATTTAAAGCCATTATGCAGTGGAAATGCCTAATCTCTCCAAAGTTCACTGCAGGACACTGCAAAGACCGCAAACAAATAAATATATAAATGAACAACTAAATAAAGAATAAAATAGAAGCAGACCTGGAAAAAAAGTTTTGTTTTGCCAAAGTATGTTCTTGAAAAATTCTGAGTCATGCTCTTTAACACTGTGATTATCAGCTGCCTGGCTGTTTGACTCCTGCCAAAGTTACAGGGTTATAGCAATAAACAACTTGGGTAATATCAGTCAAGCTTGTCCATTTACTGCTCGCCCCTTTTTAAAGGGATGGTTTTGCAGGCCAAATCTGCTTATGGTGTGATCTGTTGGTTCAAACACAAAGATCTGGAACTTAATTAGTGTAAATGACTCAGAAATAATTAGGTGATATGTATGTGACTGCAGTTTGCATACTTAAGCTAATGGACTCTTTGGAGGCAGACAGTGTTACTAGATCATGTAGCTCACTGAGGTGCACCTGGGCACACCGGGCGGTATGTTCCAGAGATTGGGTTCCACCTTTTGTCTACCCCCTCATGACATCACAGCCATGATGCTGGGGAGGTACACAAGCCAGATCTCATTTCCCTGAGTCCAAGTGGCACAATTTTTTTGTCCCTTGTCGGACAGACACTGAATAATTCAGCATGCTGCTAATTGTTTCAATTCAGTGGTTATAGAGGTTATAGTGACAAATTCCTACCGCTAAAACAATCGCAGTCAACTTTATTTTATTTGTATCTGCCATGCCGTCATGTGTCTAAATTTTGCTTACACCTTGCTTGGTTTTCTCAAGAGGAACTTTACTGCCATCGGGGAATTTCAAGTGTGCATAAATACCACTACTCTTGCAGAGGAGGAGAGGTTGCTGAGTTGATTTTCCACTGCCCTTGTTCCAGCTATCCCAACTCATTAGTGATGGAGGCAACTTTTACTACTCCAACTGGCTTTATCATCTGGCACAAAGCAGATGAGAACAAGTCTGAAAATAGATTGAAGTAAGGATACCACAATAAAGTCTTCTGTTTTAAAGGAGCTGGCACATGTCTATTCAAAGCAATTATTTAAGCAACCACAACTGTATGCGGGAAGGATCTCAATAGCTGTTCTTTTATAGAACTTACTATAATACCGGGGGAAAAAAGCACTGTCCGTTCAATCAAATAAGGGGAATTTCTGAGACAATCCTGAGTTATGGCCCACTAATGCTATCCTCACATTACCTTTTCCTTCACTTGCTCAGGACTTTTGTCTTTGCAGTTTATCTCAGCTTCCCGTAAGATTCACCTTTTGCTCATCCAGCAACTTTTACGGTGTGATTTTGCTCTGTGTTAGCAGGACTGGAGGATGTATCACCCAAAATGTGTGTGAGTCAGCCCCCTGGAGTGTCATACTGACTCCTCATTAAGAATCCAAAGTTGAATCTTGGGCAGACGACTCATCCAGCTCCACATGCAGCCGGGTGAGAGGCCAATGCAGAGACACAGGCCTGTTAAAATCATGTCCAGATGGCCAGCGGAGGGGAGTTCTACACATCGGCAATATCGCAATCACATTCCAAGGACACCGGACTTCCATAGCACACCATTCGACAATAGCTAAAATGCCATCAAAGCCTTCTGAAATGAGGAAATGAGAGGATTGATAGGAGTTAATGAAAAGACAGCCTTGCTTGCAGTTCAGACAGATAAACCAGTCTTTCAAAGCTATATGGAGGAGAGGAAAAAGCCATTAAAGCAAAGGGGAAGTATTTTTAACACTCTGTACAGGAGAGCCTGAGCATTTATGTGTGCGCTGGAGAGAGAAAGCATGCGTGGGAAGCATCTACAGCCATCTCGAGACGGGGTGAGGAGAGTGGGTGACTGTTCCTGTGTGGGAGGAGAAGGCATGAATACCATGCAGGGTTATGGTGTTGATGAATTGCGTTATGAAAGGGGCTTCAGTTACACAACCCAGCCCATCCAATTCTCTGCCCGTGTGGGCCGAGAGGGATGGCAGAGCTGCTGTGATCCGCGCGCAGCCGGAAACGAGGTGCATACAACCCTTCAAGACATTTGGTCGAATGCGTAATTATCTAGCAGCTGTGATGCCAGCGACTCAGTAAGAGCGAGAGAGTGAATGTACCGGAAAAATCAAGCATCAACAGACTCGCATTCATGGAAATGATGGGCAATTCTCTCATAAGGACAATATCACGGCATAAAGAAGAGGGAGAAAACGCTCACTCGCTCTGATTAGTTTTGAGATACGGCAGCGGAAAGGACACATTATCCATTAGCTTGTCATTATAATCATATCAATGGTGATTATTTAAATAACATCATCTGTCCAGACGGCTGCTCTCTCATAAAATTGCTATGCGCTAAAATTTGACTGGGCCTTGACATCAGCCATTAAATAAGACATTAGCACTGCCTCAGTTTGGGGAATGTTGCGATTTATCTTGATGAACAGTAACGGCAGTTAAGAAAGTGCCCAGTTATTATGTCCATCTTTTATGTCTTAATATCGAAGACACTACTGATATCTATTTCCACAAGCTACCAACCATTTGCAGGGGTCTGATGGGGAGCCCCGAGTAAACCTGTTACAGTCAAGCAGAACTTCTCTCTTCGTTCTCACTGTCACAGAAGAGGTCTACATCGGGACAGTACCACGATCGGAGTGCTGCTGTGAGTGTCGGGTCAAAAGGCAGTGAATGCTGAAAGAAAACACAACAGCTATTAGGAGAGAATAAATCTCTTTCAACATGAGGTCATGTCTAATTTAACTGCCACTCTGAAAGCACTATCCCCCCAGCACCAGATACTGTTACCAATCAAATAAATGACTGGACCGGCCACTAGAGGAAAGGGGGGTCTGGAAGGAAAAATGTACCCCTGGTCTGGGATAGAGGTCTGGCCCGGGACTCTGAGGCACACCAGCAGTCCAATACGGGGCAGAGCAGTGTAATTACAGGATGGCTCGATAACTGAAAACGGCAGAGATGAAAACATTCTCTGTGAATAACCCGCTCCCAAAACAAGGGCTGCATAGTTGTGGACTGGTGCAATGCAGGAAAACGTCATGGAAGTAAATAAGGAAAAGATCATCAGCACCATGCATAGGTCATTAGATGGATTTATGATGCATTCCTGGAGGCGATGTTTAAAAACATGCCCGCCTTGCGGACTGTGGGAGGGAATGTGCGATTTGACACTAAATCTTCCTGTAGGTGCCATTGCTTAGATTGCTTAGTGAAGCGCCAACAATCCTAAGGGTTCTTCAGACTCCACAGCTGTATCTGTTTTAATGTACATGTTTCCATTTAGCCTTGGCTTAACACAGAACACTGCCCCATGGAAGGAAAGACAGGAATAAAAAAAGTGAAAAACAGGGCTTCATGTTGGTCTTAATTGTCTATGGAAAGACTGTCATATTTTCCACCGGGTAAGCTTGAAACCATTACAAGCTAGCCTCCATTAAATTTTCCACAACATTTTGTAGAAATGTCAGGAAGCAGCTGTGGAGGCACTGATTAATTGTCTTTCTTACTGGTTCCCCACTTACAACATTATGTCTTATTGAAATTACATCCTTGCTTTTTTCACTTCCTCTCACCTACATTAGAACCTCATGAGGTTGACTGAACCATGCATTAATGTAAAACCTGTGGTCAGTTGTTGACATTGAAATCACAGAACCCAAGGGGAAATGACTAACTCTAAAGGAGGTCTTAGCTTGGCTCTACCATAAAAGGGGTTTGGACACAGCTTGGATCTTGTAGACTAACACATGTCAAACCTTCAGCCACATAAAGGTCTCTCCACAGCTTACTGGACGCAAGTGCAACAAAAAAAAAAGGTGTTGCACAGGACTAGCCAAAGTGAGTGGAACGGTATACTACTGCCAAAATTCTATAAAGAGATGTCGCAAAACAAGAGGGAGAGCATCTGGAGGTTGTGATCCCGAGTGGAAGAGTTGAAACATCTGCCACAAGTGTGCCCTGGCCTCCTAGAGTAGAACAAATAAATGGCTCTAGTCACTGTCCGAGGTTAAAAGCTTAAGCACTGGTGGGCGAGCATGCAAGAGTGGGATGTTTGGCTGCCACTACTCTAAGCACCATTGAAAATAAACCCTGTCACCGTTCACAGCTCAAGCTTTGAAGCACAGGCATTTGTGGCATCCACAAATATATCATAAGACTATCTTTGCTCTGCTGTAGGGGCCTAAATGCTGGAATACACTACATGACTTTTGCCTTTTGCAGTCTGGACGCTTTAGTTGCTTTAGTCAGAGCCAGTCTGCCATTTTTGGGCAGTCGAAGTTTAAAGATTGCACAGAAAATGTTGTCATGTAGGATTTTTGTGCTCCAGACTATGATTCCATCCGGTTGGAGGACATCAATCACGTTTGGTATTTTGAGTCAGTTTTAGAACACACATTGTTTTCATTTGTTGTGCATCACTTAGCAATGAGATGCGTGTTTCTGTGCAAGTTCATGTTCGGAACAACTTAAAAGTCTGGTAGTGTGTGATCCTCAGATGTTTAGATGTTTCTCTATAAAATGATGCCTATTGTTTTCAAATCTGTAGTTCTGAACATAATATTCACATCAATACCAAAATATCCTTACTAAAAAAATTCTTAATTATTGATTGGTCAATATAGTTCTACTCCCATGCTAATTAAAAATTTTATTAGCCGTGGAAAATCAGATATAGTCAGCGATGCACTTTTATCTTCCTACTGCATCTGTGAGGCATGCAACCTCAGCACACGGTCCCGCCAGATGCACAGCCCGAGGAACATGTGTCTCCCTAACCTCACTATTCCACTTTTTCCATATTAAACACCTGGGCACTTCATGGCCTCCCAGATACTCCCCATCCTGCTGTTTTTTACTCTTGTGTGGTGTGACATTGTGAACTCACCCAAAGGTTCTTTGTAAGTGTGGGATCTGCTTCTTTCTCAGGGTAATGGCCTCACACTGCTTCCTCTATGGTAGTCAGGTTAGGCAGGCAAAGGCTGGGCAGTGGGGTGACAAGTAAGATCCCCTGGCCAGGGTGCTGAGATTATGCAGACCACTGTAGAGACAATGAAAGGAAACAAGTTTAATGATAATGTGAGACTAAATAGAGACTATCAGACTAGCTTAATACTCTTCATATCGAATAAATAACCTGGAACTGAGCATCTGCTAGAACAATATTTCCACTCCCTTTGGAGCAATCGTGCTCTATTAATATGAATCCTCTGATGTGTTTATGCACAAACCATATTGCAATGGAGAGCCTGACTTTCAGATAATATACACAATGACAACTGCATGATGGCTTTGTGCATCATTACACATTGTTCTCTACATTTTTATTGGACTTTTGCCAATTCATAAATTACAACAATTGCATATACAATAAATAAAGACTGGACATAATTATACTGATTGGTAATCTTCCAGAATGAGGTTGTCTTATCATAAACAGAAAAGTGTCTGACACTATTTGTTGCCTTTAACAACACAGACACTAAAATGGCCAAAAAGGCCTTCAAGACATTAAAATAGCAAAGAATCCAGGCGACGACCACAGGGCTCCACTGTTTGTGCCTGAACGAGACTGAACCTTGGCCAGCAGTCTATGATGGAGAAAGAAAAAATTGCTGTAATATTGCTATAAAAAAGGCACTTATGATACCAGGACCGAAACAGAATAATGGAAAATGACTACAAATTTATGTATTCCTTTATCTTAAAGCGAGTAAAATAAGCATGCATCTATCCATTTATACTATGATGAGAAAATAAAGATACCAGAAAATGTAAAAAACCAAGGTCTTAGTTCTTAGTTTGCATGTCCTTTGTAGTGCTATTCAGGCCTGCTCTCCAAAAGTCCATCTAGAGAAGCATGCTTCACAGTGTTTTCATGCTCCCTGCCTTGGAGTGAATACAGCCAAGCTGTGCTCTTCAGCCTCGCAATCTAAAATGTGCCCCAGGGCTGGAGATATTACAAACACCATTATGCTGCTCTGCTGCACTAAGACAAGCTCAGCTAACCCAGAAAAACAAGACATTTCTGTGAGGTTGCATCACAATCTGCAGTGGAGCTCACCCAGGGTAAACACAGGCAACACTTCCTCTCACCCGCAACAGCAAAGAAAAAAACCTTTCACAAGAGCTCAGACCATATCAAGATATCAGACTTTGAAAATGTTTTAACAATGCCATTATAAGGAAGGTTTAATATGTCATTAGAATAAAACAAATCATCAACTTTATCACTTCGAGTGAAGTATGTTTTGGTTGCTGAAATGATGGTGTCAGTAAACAAATGGTTTCTCCCAATGCTTTCTATTATATGTAGGCTTATGATGCATTTATGAAACAATGTCCAGCTGCAGTATATAGACTACTTGCTCAAAACCCTTTACCAAGGAGCTCACCCACAACCAAGGATCTCACCCACAACAGGTCATCAAGAACTCACAAGAGAAACTATTCTTACCACTGAGATGTGCTGTAATGGGGGCAATGATGAGTGCTTGCTTCATCTTTAAAAGAAAAAAAAAAAAAAAGCATCCAAAATAGAGACCCAACACAGGGCTGTTAGCTAAATGAACAGGCGATGAATTGGAGATGTACAGGGTATAAATAACTGCCTGTAATTATATGCCTCCACTTTTTTCCCTGGAAATTATCATTTGAAAGTACTTGAGGACATGTGGCACATTTTGTCAAAGCTCTCATAAACTATGCTCTGTGCCACTCCACAGTGTGTGAATTAAAATGTAAAGAGTGACAAGTGAATGCACATTTTCTGTTTCAATGGTCTGAGTAATTTCTTCAAAATGATTTCGGTGGAAAACGCGCCATATAATGTCATGTCATAAATGCGTTTCCAACCCCCTTCCCAACATCCTCACACCATTTTCTGCCTCTTTGTCTTAAAGTAATTACGATTACAGAACTGACAGATGAAATATATTATTATGAAGCTGTTTCTACCCTAATCCATTTCCATTTACTTCAGTCAGAGAACACAAACTCCTCATAAAATTGAAATAGAGCAGCCTGATAAATCAGGAGGAAGTCCTAGTTGTTGAGATGGATCTTATGTAATAACAAAACACTTAAACAATGCTTTATTTGAATGTTCCACTTCTATTTTTAATGTGCGCTGCATGCTAAGATGTAAAGGCACACTGCCAGATTAGATTTTTTTTATTTATTTAAGTACATTTTTAGAGAGATCTGCAGTATATGAGTCACAGAATTTCAGATAACGATTTATACAGCCAGTTTATTGGGCACATCCTGCCCAACAACTGAGAAGCTAAGTGTAGCTCAGTGCATTAGCCTTATTTACACTAACCCGGCTATAATATTGCGCGTGGTCAGCGACCACATCCTTTGAGTAAAATTTGTCAAGGTGATGAGCCTTCCTGTTGCCTCACTTCCACAACATTATTCAGGGTGCTAAAAAATTAATGCAGAGTAATACAGGAAAGTTAGCAAGATCATTTGAGGTGGCATTAAGAAGCTAAATGTATCACGGAGGAGGAAGGGCCCTGGGGCTAGAAGAGTTGCCATCATTCTGACTCGCCACTTATCGTACCGGCCCCGCAACCATGGGAACCAATGTGCACTCTGTCAGGTGCACCTGCCTCACCGTGACACCTCCTTTGCGCTCAAAACTCTCTTCCATTTCCTCTTTTACTCATTCTCTTTTAAACCTCTTTCCTTCTGGCCGTGTATCATTTTGCATTCTCTTGCATGCCTGACAAACTATGACGCCATCCTTTCCAAACCCGAGCCTCTTTTTACTTGAGGAAGTTGGTTTAATGATGCCCAGCTGGGGACAAATAATAGGGTGAGGAGGAACTGTTACTACCCAGAATAGATTAACCCAACACCAGTCAAATCCCCATCCGTGGATTGTCATCGATATGCGCGACATTGTCCACTATGTGCACAAATCTACGCTTGTGACCCTTGCAGCATCACAAGTTCACCTCATCTCGCACTCTCCTCCTCCTCCATAATTAATATCATTCTTTTTAATAAATACTCTTAACACTCGCTGCCTTTGTGTCTCTTTAATAGGACTTGTAGCTCCAGGCGCCATATAGAGACAATGCAATTACCTTATATTTAATGGGGCGACTTAAAAATTTATGGAAGGAAACTGGAAAGTACTTTTGACAAATGACACAACCAAAGGTGTCACAAAGGTGACAGCTCCCTCCTTCGGCTTAGTCTTAAAAAAGAAGGCAGAAAAAAAGGAAAGGATCCCGTTAAACCATCACATGTCTCCCAGCACAAACAAGCAAATCAGTAGGCTCTGTTGTTCTCCTTCAGCCCCAGCTGCACACAATCCCCCACCGAATCCCCCACTTCCAGCTTTCTCTCTGCTTTCTTCCACCCTTTCATTCCCATGTCTCTTCATGACAGGGCGTTTTAATGGAAGGAGCACCTCTGATAGATGAGTGCATCAGCGAGGAATTCGGCGCATAGTTGTAGTCATGACATCAGAGTCACACGTTTTATTGTTGGGCGGTGAGTGTTCCCCTGACGGCCGGGGTCCAGTGTCATGTTACACCTCACAAGAGTCGGGAAATCAGGCTAAGTGGATTTCCTGACGGCACTGGCTGACTTGTACTCGAATTAGCTCCAATGACAGGCCGAAATCAAGATCGGAAATAAACGTGGTAAGATTGGTTTTCTGTGCTTTTAAATAATATGTCTGATCCTCCCAGCAGAAAGGGCTCGCTTCTGGTCAGTGGGTTGGCCATCCAGTCATCTGACAGAAGAACTACTTTCGCATGTGTCATGGTCTATGTTTGGTCAATACAGAAGGGACCTTTTCATCTCAACAGTATCTACTAACCAAAAGGAAAATACAGTGGCAACTAAACATAATGTACATATAAAATATTTATATCAAAAATATCTAAGATTTTTAAATAATAAAAAAAAAAAGTTGAGCAACCATTATAGCATGTCTCCAATGCCAAGAACAATTTAAATGCTTTGCAAAAACATCAAGATAATAAAAGACATATTTAATAGAACCAGCCAGATACCCCTGTGGAAAATTATGTTAGGTATTCAATGATTTACGAGTTGTCCAGTCTTAAAAGGCGAGAAATTGATTCATTGCTCACGACTAATTTGAAACATCATGAGGCGAATACCTCTAGAAGTTTTCTAGTCAAACAAAGCTGCTGAAACAAAAATATTTAAGGCTTATGGTTTATTGTGATTTAGACAAGCTATAAAAGCCCTGATCACACACTGTTGATTAGGCAAAGTTCTGTCTCAAGTGCTGTCTCTCCGTTGCTTGTTTATCTAAAGAGTCAGCGGAACCACATGACCAAGAACGAGGCACAATGAGCATCTCCTCAATCCAGCAGGTGTAGAAGAGTTGGGCTTTCGCTCTGTAATCAGCGCATTGGGAGACAGGATTTGGGCTGCAACAAATTGGAGCCACATGGTGTTTAATGGGCATTAATCACAGAGTGCCACGGCCATCCTGCGCAAGCCACGACAGTCGCCCCCAGAGCGAGCTAATCAGTGTCATCTTCTCCAGCCCTTCGCTTTGCTGTGCATCTGACTTCTAGGCCCAGACTGAAAGGGGGAAGTGACATTTACGTCATTGGGGGATGAGTGGACCAGTTACCATCCTTGTCACCCCTTTCACAAGCGGCGCTCTTTTCGGATCAGAAGCGGGCCGTGGCGAAGGAATGGTGCCAGCATCAGCGCGAGTCCATCCGCTGCCAAGAGAATCCTCCCCTGAGATTGAAACGGGGGAAGTGTGACTTATATCGCACAAGCTGAGCACATCACATTGGGTGTGATAGTAACACAGAACCGTAACAAGCACCCCGAGAGAACGGCTTGAGGAACCCGCTCGTAGAACACCCCATCCCGGCCTCCAACGCTGGCCGAGGGCCGAAGAAGAACCTCTCCTCGAGGACCACAGCGAGGTCATTAGGTTCAGCTGTCTTTTACCGCGTAAGGCAAGTCCGCCCACTTGTCCTTCTGTTCTTCTCTCTCTTTCCTCTACTGAAGAAAAACAAGAGCAGATTCTTCATGATAGCACTGTGAGTCAAGCTCGCTCTATCTGTTCCAATCTCCGCACTGTTATACAAGTC
The DNA here is from genome assembly GCA_032359235.1 of Enteromius mattozi. Taxonomy (NCBI): domain Eukaryota; kingdom Metazoa; phylum Chordata; class Actinopteri; order Cypriniformes; family Cyprinidae; genus Enteromius; species Enteromius mattozi. The sequence continues at coordinate 15,106,516 of JAUMHE010000075.1, forward strand.
AAGAAGCTGGCGCTGAGCTGGTGTCTGAGTCAGTCTGTAAAATACATCCAGGCCCCGTCTGTCCAGTTTCCACTCATTTTCTCTCTAACATGCCTTTTCACCAATTTACTTCAGCCGAGGGGGAGGGTGGTTGTTAAAAGTACCCAGGCAGTTTGGTGGGGACTTTGACACAGCAATGGCAGCTATTTGGGCTGAAATGAGAGCTTTACGGTTGTGTAATTGATGGGCTCGGGCAGCACAACCACCGCACAGTGCCATTACACTGTGAGAGACATGCGCTCCTTTTATAGAAGCCCACCATATATAAACATACCAACTCAAGGTTGAGGAGTCCGGAGACTTGAGGCAGCAATGGCTATTAACACCCAATCAGCAATGGCACCAGTTAGAATGAAGTGCAAAACAACACATTTTCCTTAAAAATACGTCATTCCAGATTGTTGGCTGGAGAGTAATGAGAGAATTATATAGTGTACGATTTCCTGCTAAATTATCTGAGGTGACGCTAGACATTTTTCTTCCTGGATATTAGGTATTGCAGCAGGAAGAGGGTCTTCCTGTAATAGCCTTTGATAGACCTGTAGGGAGAAACCAGCTGCTTTCAGCAGCATCCTCTAACCAATAACCCACTGCTGTCTCCTAGGGGTAAACAGCACTTCCTGTGCAGCATTCTCTTAACACGGTGCCACGTCTTCCATCCCTGCAAACCCAACTCTGATTTTCAGTCTTGATTTATGATGAAATGTCCTGAAACCTGCATTACACAACTCACAAGTGAAAAATGTTTATATATTATTTCCTTCCATACATCAGCAAGAACAAGAGTCAATGACGGTGTCCAGAAATATTTCGATACAGCTTTATAGGCGAGTTTCCGTTGTTGATAGATAGATAGACAGATAGATAGATTTTGCAAAGCCTAGTGAGTGACAAGCTGCCTTTCAGGAAGTCAAGTAGTTTCACAATAAAGGGAAGTTTCGCATCAGACTTTTCCATAACCCTAAAGACATTTTCAATTAACAAACCTAAGTGACACAAATATGCACTAGGTCAAAGGTGACACTGAGTCCAGAAACTAATGCAAGAGTCCTTCTTGCATTCATTACTCATAGTCACACTTTTAGCAAGAAACACTTCAGAGAAAAGGAGTATCGCAGCTGTTAAAAGTTAGAGAATGACTTGTGGGCCTACTTGAACAGCACTTTAGGGGAATGTAAAGAGTACATTAGACTTACTGTTGTCTTTCTGAGAAGTGGATCTAGCATTGCTATACCACAAACACTAAGGAAAGCTGTTTCCAGGGGAGTGAAATGCTGATTCACCACTGCAGGTCATACCATTTTCTGGCCTTTGATTTCCACTCTGCTGTGTCTGCACTGAGCTGTTTTTAAACCAACACCAGCATCGAGGAGGCTGTGCTGCTGCTGAAAGCCCTTCTTCAAGACAAAGAGTTTCCTGAGAAGAACCGACGGTGGTTAACACATAAACGAGTCACTTACACACTGCAAAAGAAAAGCAGACAGAGCAATATGCTGATTCGACCTCGACCGTGCTCCATTTCCAACTACACAGGAGAATTTTACCCATGATCAGAGTGCATCACCAAGCCATTAACGGAGCTGAGAAAATTTGACATTTTGCGGCTCTCCCCTAAGACCCGATAGAATAATATTATTACTGGAGAGAGAGTGCCCTGCCCTCCAACCACTCCTATAATTAAGAGTGAATACAGGCCACAGGGGATGATCCTGGGGGCCAAGAATATCAATCAGTCACCCCGCAGTGTTTCTCTGGGCTCTGCTGGCTGGCCCACATCACAGCGAACACGAGCCTGTTTGCTCTGTGGCGCCTGTCCCTTTAACTGTCACTCAACTGGAGACAGACATGCACGGGAGATAATAACAGCCCCCTCCGAAATCCTCCTGATGCATTAACATTGAAGTGCAGGACTGAAGTGGCCCACTACAGTCAAGTCTGGCAGTCAAGGCCACATAATCCAGCGGAAATAGAGAGGGAGGGAGAGAGAGCATTTTGAGCCACTTGAGTCCTAAGGACATGGTTGTATTTCCAAAAACAGGACCCTGTCTTTATGCTGTGCCTGTGGGAAGAGCTTGTAAAGTAGCTTGTGTCCCACACGCACAATAACAGAGCCGGAGTTGCACCTCGTCATGCCGTCCAGGTGCCAACTTTCCCAGGAATCGGCATATTTCCATTTCCCACCAGAAAACAAAACACTGTCAAGAGTCTCGCTCTGCTGACACCAACTGCAAACAATTCTTGATGCTAAGATCTTTATCAGAGAACGGCCTTTCCCACAAATTTGGCCTATCTGTGTAATGCGATTAAAGCCTTTACTTCCAGGAATCTGACAGAGAGACAAAGCGTCTTTGGTGTCTGGCTCAAGTGCTGAGGGTGGAACTGTCACAGCTGTGTGAGGAAGGAGAGAAAGCCACTGTGGCATCATAATTATGGCATCTTCAGTAAAATAACAGCATCTCAATTTCCTCTACATGGCTGCTCTTTACCCCTGGCTTTGTGCCTTTAACTCATCGGCTGGCTAATGTATGATAAATTTTCAGATAGTCTTTTCAGATGCGTTTTTGTTGGTCACTTCTAAAAGTCTGTTTATTCCTGTAAATGGAATAAATTTGTAAAGACTGTGGCTGGAAAAATATTTAAAATGCACACCTATAATTGCAATCATTTCATCCAGTCTTTTTCAGCATGAAAGAGGTGTCTAAAATAATTAACATTCAACATTTCTGACAAACCGGTAGGAACAATGTTTTGCTGCTTTAAAAATGAAAGCCTGCTTTCACCCTCAGAATAAAAAATAAAGCATGTAATATATAATAAATGAAATGAAATAACACCATTTTGTGAAATATGAAGTCACCTACTGTAGTGAGAAATAAAGTCACAGGACATAAAGATACAATTGCAAGTTATAAAGCCTTATTTTTAAGATATAAGTTACAATTATGAATTATTAAGTTATGAGACAAATTCATAATTATAAGAAATAAAGTCAGAATTACTGGAAAAGTAACTTGGATCTAATTCTGAGATTCTGCTGATGTGAGAAAAATGTATTTTATGAGAAACAAGTCGATCAATGAGAAAAAAGACGCAGTAGTGAGAAAGTCAGATTTTGAAATATAAAGTCATAATTGTGTGATTCTGGGATATATGCATTATACTGTGAGATATGAAGTCAGAATTTGTTTTTTAATCAAGGCAAAAACAGGCTTCTATTAATTTTGTCTCCTTATCTAAATCTGCCTGTCTCAATCTCTGAAAGGGCCTCAAGTGTGCGCACAGTGGAGACAGATTTTTCCGCCATTTATTGAGTGGCGTTGGACCTCTGAGCCGCTGCTGAAATCAGAGAGAAACAGGAGATATTTCATTAAGAGAATAAACAAGTGTTACCTGTGATTTTGATGCATTTACTCTAATCCTTTCCATCCAGTTGTTCAAAATAGTAAAAGTAACTGAGAAGATCTTAGCGCCAATGCTAAGATTATAATCACAGAAAGTCAGTGAATGCACAATCTTGGGTGGCATCCCAGGCAGCAATGCTGAGATCCACACAGCGACTACTACTGTTGAGGCCGCAGCTGTATCAGTGACGTTGGAGGAAGTGGTAACGTAAAGGTGCGAGCTGAACTCCCACAAGACTGTAGCTACAACACCACAACAGTGCAGGCGACTTGCTCGCTCGCACAAACATACACATCCGCCCACATGCAAGAGCAAATCTCTATAGCTCTCTTTGAGTGAGCAGACAAAGGATGTGAGGTAAATAATGATGAATTGTTTAGCTTTTTTTTTTTTTGTTAAGTTTGCTCTGACTAGAGGGGCAGGCCCCAGGTTTTTCCGGCCATGGAATTGGGGTCTGACACACACACTTGGGCCCAGAGCAAACACTGATTAACAGTTCCAGGCTTGGAAACTTTGGGTACCACTGGAGGAAAAAGAAATGGAGAAACAGGCCAGATTTCCCCAGACCAAATACTACCCATGGAAAAGCTTGGCACTAGCACGCAAATATTTGTGCAAAACAGGCGCAAAGCAGTTTCTGATGGCATTGTCATTTTTTTCTTTCCCTTGTTGTGAGTCTCTTTGAGAAATTATTTTTCCAAGCTGCTTGGAAAGTGGAAAACCAAGCGGCTCTCTGGCATTTTCCACATCTGTCATAACTTGACGAGTCCTCTCCCCGGGCATGTTCATTTCCAGAGACAGGTCCGTAGTGTAATCTGACCGTGAATTTCCATTTCTAAAAGACTCAACTACATCACAAAGGCAGAACATTGGGGATGGAACCGCTCATTCACAATTTTTCAGCCTCTCCCAGCACTGGGACAAAACCCCTCAATACAAAATTAAGATAATTGTTTTTCCAGTTCCATTGACATGCAGCTGAGCCTTTCCGTGTGCCCGTGTTTCCCGCTCAGCTTGTTCCCTATCATGTTTGTACAGTGGCCGCATTCAGCTGAGTCACATGTGATACTGGAGAGCTGTGAACAGCAAAAACAGATACTATTTGGCTAACAGGTTAGCAGATTCCCCTGTGAACTCCTAAAACAATCACCAAATTTTAGTTAAATTAGACTATAATGAAGCAGACCTCACTACAGACCAATCTACATTTGTGTATTGCTGTAATACACTGGTGCATTGAAACTAAAATATTAAAATAGTATGTGTAATCCTCTCCTGAAAGAGATTCAGAGGTTAAAAATAATACATTTGCTGTTTGATATGGAGTCATATTGTAGTTTAGTGAGTCAGAAATTGATTCTGAACATGTTTTAACTGATTCAGAAAGTTAATTCAGTAAAAGATTCGTTCAGATGAATCCACCGAGCAAACGATTCATCTGGCTGATTCACACAGAAGTCTTTTGAATGAATTAATAAAAGAATCACTATTGAATCAAACTACACATTGTAAATATATGACTCACTAAAAAGATCAAGTCTTTTGTTATTTATTTATAATACATTAGTCAGGTTGTATGTATATGGTTTCTTTAAAGAGAGCTGGGTCATGTGTTTGTGAATAAGACTAGTGTTATGCTGTATGAATGTGATTCCCTAAAAAGAACCGCATCACAAGAATTGTTTGTGTGATTCGCCACAACACTTTACATGCAGAACAGAAAAAAGTGTTTTCTTTCAATAAATTTGTGGTACGTGTATATTTATCTCATCACATTCACTTCAGACTCAAGCTCAAATTCACTACTTGGGTTTCTCATTTTTTGTATAACTTGCAAGTCAACACTGAGTATGTCATTCTAAAAGCAAACTATTGTCTATCAGCACCTCTCAAAGTGAAAACAACGCCCATGCCCAGACACAAGTCAAACGCTCCAGTCGAAATGGCCATCACATTTCAACAGGCAATTTCCCCTCCGATTTCATTCTTAAGAACATGTCTGCCACAGTCAAGCGACTTACACATTCATTTCACCTGACAGACACGAAACCCTTTTTTTTTTCAGTTTTCAGGAACGTGTAACTGTGGAAGAGAGGAAAGTTCAGTTGATGTCATAAGCTGACTCTCAAGGGGAAAGCCCTGTCTTACAGAATCAAATCTAGGCAATGAAGTTCTTGCTTCAGCCATTCATCCTTAGAAGTGTGAAGCAAATACAATTCAGTGCAAAGAAGGACGAGCACACAAAATCCAGAGATGTCAGTGTTATGTAACACTCAGGATACCCTCTTTTGTGTCTCTGACAATGCAGACGTCCTCGCAGATGGAATGGACGAGGTGTCACTGAGGTCCAACGCCTAACTTGGTCGAGAACCTCACGGTGAACTCTGGCAGCGTGTGTGTGTGTGACTTACATAACAGATGCTGCGCTGTCTCGCTGGGGCGGAGGGGTATACAAACTGCTGAGCGAGTCTGTGTGTGTGTGTGTGTGTGTCAGAGGGGTGGAGTGGTACACTAGCTTCTCTGTTAAGCGTCTGAGGTCACTGCTGGCCCCCATCACAAACAAGTCCTCATCATCTGGCCTCGAAGCAGGAACGCACACATGAGGCCTCTTGAATGTTTAAGTGTGTACGTATTCTGTTTGTGTACATCTCTTAAGGGTGTGTATGGATCCCAGGAGATCTTGTTTGTATATGTATATTTACATTTATCCCCGGAGACACATCAGACTAGGGGTAGGAGAAGTAAATAAACACATAAACAAACCACATAGGCAAATCGTTGTCGTTTTTTATTTATATATATTTTTTACATGAAGCAAGAACGCATAAGCTGTCTCGCAGCTCAGGTCTAGCTGCCCCACTAAATATATTTACATGTGCAGTTATAATTTAGCTACAGATTCTATCACTCTGTCCATGTATACATGCATAATTAAATATTTGAAGGATTCAATTCATGTCCCATATTATTTTGAGGCCCAATGTAACACGATTAACATGCTGGAACATGTATACATCACATTATGTAGGTCTGTTAGCCCGACTGGCACAATATCAGTCAGATATTAAATAAAAATTATTACATTTAAAACTTTTAAGGAGAATTAATATCACTATTTTTCTGAATTCATTCATTAAAATGTTTTAAATGCTACAAGTGAATTTAGGCATTAGTACAATACAAAAAGTATAATAATTTCAAGATTTGCTAAATATTACTTAATCCTAGCTATAGTTATTATATTTTTAATTTAAATTAAAAGTTAGATGATGGCAACAATAATAAAAAACAAAAATAGGGCTAATGAACATGGGCAATTAAATATTCCATATTAATATACAGTAGATAAATTACTTTAGTTTAAAGTATGCCTAGTGTTTATTTTTGGTTCACAGTTTCATTAATCTGTTCTTAGTAAGTAGTCAGCAATATTTGTCACCCAGGAACTGCTAAAGTCATCTAGCTAAAAATAGTTCTCCGGTAAATATAGAACAGAACATTCGACTAATTTAATAACACGAAAACTGTTTATCACTCCAGCACCTGACTGAGATGTTTGAGATTTATATAGAAAGCACACCCAAATACTACGTCATTGATGATGCTTTACTAAAATGATCTGAGAGCTTCTAAAGCTGCCACGTCACACTTGCACCTGATTAACACGTAGTTCTGGGATAAATTTAGAACAGAACAATAAAATAATACCAAACATGGATTGTAACACTCCTAAAGCAAAACAAGTTTGATCCCATTTTAACCCAGATTAGCCATTCGTGTACTTTCTATTGTTGAGTCGTAGTGAAATGTGACTATGGCAAATCTGTTCAAGAATCTCGGATGCAGACGTCACACATTCCGAGTGTGTTAATTCGGATTTCATCTGAAAAAAAAACTTCCCGATATTGTTACTTTGTAAAATAAGTATTACATATACAGGACATGATTTTCTGGTATCGCTCTTGTCAAAATAAGTTCTGACAACCAAATATCCACCCATTTCAAGCACTAACAAGAATAAAATAACATTCAAACTGAAGTCTGGCTTAGAAACCTTTTGTCCGCCCTGCGTATTATGCAACCAATCCTCTTCCATGACACATTAGAAATCTATCAACAGTTCCTTTTCGATTTTCCATCACTAAAAACACTTAACCTGCGTTTAATTACTTTTGGATCAACAAACGCTGAGCGAATGACTGCCTGACCTGCCAGCTCATGAGGTCACAGTATATTGCACGCACAAAAACATGCACGCATGCAACCCTATACACACATTATGTGGTGTTGCATTGCATGCTGATGACTGGAGAAGTGGGGAAAAGGAGCATACCGTTTTTTTATATCACTATTAAACGAGCCATGAAGGGGCCACCCTAAGTTTGTCTCGGAAAGAGGCCCCCCAGTCAGGAATGTAGCGGCTGTGCCGCCCGGGGCATCTGTGCACTGGAGCCACCTCGCTGGAGGAATTTCCAGCGTTCTTATAAAACTGATAATGGGATGTGTACACAGCAGGAGTGGAAAATCAGAGGTGCGTTACGAGGTTTTCCACATTCCTCCCTCTCCATGGGCCAGACATGCATGCCCTGCATATGCTGGAGTCTGAGAGTGTGAGGATCTCTCAGTGTGTTTATGTCTACCTGCTGACGGGATATCCCCACAGGCAGTCCACTGGTGTTGTTTAACACAGACAGAGTTTCTGTGTATACGCTGCAAAACTTAAAATGGATATGGAATGCCATAAGGTGTTTTATGCAAACATGTAGACCAAATCAAGTCTAGACATTTTAAAGAATAGTAAAAGATATCACTCATATGCACTAGCATTCAAGATTTTTGAAAACAAGTTTTTAAGTCTCTTTATGCTTACTGAGGCTGGATTTATTTGATTAAAATTACAGTAAAAACTGCAAAAAATGTTAATGTTATTACAGTTTAAAGCATATTTATATTAAAATGTAATTTATTCTGCCAAGGCAAAGCTGAATTTTCAACAGCCATTCAGAAATCATCTCACATAATTCACATGCTCACATAACATTTATTATTATTATTTCTTATAATAATAATGTTGAAACTATTTTTGTGATGCATTCTGTTTCATCATTGATTGATGAAAAGGATGTTGTAAAACATAACAAATGTCTTAATTGTCATTTTTAATCTATGTAATGCATCCTTGATAAACTGAAGTATTTATTTCTTGAAAAAAAGTTTTAAAAGATGTTTTAATAGTATAGCAAACTTATGGCAGCTGAGGTTTCATTCTTTAAGGCCACATCCTGACTAATGCAACCAATGACTGACACCACCAAAATTCATACAATCCAATAGTGGAGCCAAAAATTGATACTCCTTTTCTCTAAGGACGCCCATTTTATTTCCAACCTGCTTCGGCCATCTCCACGGGTGATAAATGTAGACAGAACCAAATAAAGATCTAGTTTCTCCCACTGCTGAATGGCTTCCTGCTTGGCTTTTGTTTGGTGTGACTGTACGCAGATGGACGAGTGGCAGCCTCCTCTCCTCAGTATCACAGAGAGATCTCCCTTAACTGGCAATGAGAAATGAACAACATGAACCACTCTCAGCACAGTGGGCATATGGGGATTAGCCTTCTCCATTACAGACATTTACAGCAATTTTACAACGTTTCAGTGACGCTCCTTTTCCAGGGATGACAATTTAAGTGAGTTCTAATGTTGTAGTCTCATGCGATTTAGCATAATGCAGTAGCTTGGGTCAAAAGCTGATGGCTAGATATGGAATAATTTTTTTTATTATTATTATTTTTTTTTTTTATTGTTCAGCTACATCACAAACATTATGATACTGTTCTGTACAGTGGGTGATTCAGATTAAGTGTGCCATTTTTTTTAATAACCTACATAATAATAATAAAAGAAAAAATCTAACACATTTTTAACACTATTATAGGGTCTCTAAAGTTGCTTATTAGCATGCAAATAACTAGAATATTAGCCATTTATTAGTAGTAGCAGCTAACAGTGAATAAGTGTTCCCTTTTCTAAAGTTTTTTTAATTCATGTTATTTTATTTCAATTAACAACACTTTTCAAAAGTTTAAGGTCAGTACATTTTTTATTATTTTATAAATTAATAAAATAACACCTAATTTAGTTAAGGACTTAAATTTGTCTGTAAGAAAGTAATTTTTACTGAAAATTCATTCTCATTTCAGGAATATACTGTATTACAAAATTAAAAACATAAAACCGTTATTTTACATTCTAATAATATTTTACAAAATTACTGTATTTTTTAATCAACTAAAAGACTTAAAAAAAAAAAAAAAAAAATTTAAAATCTTATACCACTTTTAAATGGTAGTGTACCTGAGAAGCAATATTTCCTTAATTGAGAAGTATTTACAGTAAATAATATTCAAAGAAAATTATGACATTTTAATGGTATCAACTACTGAAATTACCAAAACAATCCTAGTTGATGCTGAAAATTCAAGAAATCAATATCTCCATAATCAGACATTAAACATCAATGCTTAACAAGGGCAGAGGTCAAAAGTAAACTGTCATGCTATAATGTTCATAGATAAGTGTCATGCCCACAGCAGTATGTGGTCAGATCTGTGTCGCACTGTAATGAGGGCTGCTATGCTAGCGGCAGTTTGTCTATTTCCTTTCCTCTGTCCTCCCACTTACTTACACACTCCTGTCTCTCCATCTCCACACACATAACATGTACCCCACGGCAGCATTAACAAACTCCTGTGGTTTTTAAATAGAGCAGCACAATCTCAGTCACAGCAACCCACGGCTGCTGCCTCTCCATCTGCCTGCAGATTTTTTTTCCCATTTCCTTCCATTTCTTTTCTGTCTATTCCTCCCTCTGACTCAACTCATGGCTCCTTCCATTCACAGGCTAAAAATACAAGTGAGGCCCTCACCTTGCCTCGGTGTCAGCGCGTCAGAGCGTCAGTAGGATGAATAAACGTCAGCTGCTCTCTTCTCTATGGTGGTTGAAGATTCAGGTGGGTTTCGTTACAGTAACCTGTCTCTTTCTCCATTAATCTGGTTCTTTCCTGTTCTGAAACCTCTGCATGATTCCCTTATGAAATGCCACACACTGTCTCCCTCTTGTATCTCTGTCTCTGACAGATAAAGAAAGATGATGCATTACCTAGTATCTTTTTTTTTTTAAATCAGTGTTGCAGTACTAAAAAGCTATGAGGAAGTGATTAGCACGTAAACACATGCTCCAGATATGTTAACCTATGGTGCTTGTGTGGGAAATAAAGGTTTAAATCTGTGTCTATATCCAGGTTGCCCAGAGTGATGCTGGTCCAGGCTGGTTCTAATCTAATCTAATGAAGAATCCTCACTAAAAAAAACTAAAATAAAAACAATTAAATTTTAATAAATAATAATTAAAATTAACAATAAAATAATAATTAAAATATTAAAAAAATGTAACTAAACTAAAGTAAAATATAAAAACATGTCCATTTATTATTTAAAGTACTAAAATTGTTAAACCTAAAAATGAAATTAGAATGAGAAAAAAAAAAATTTAATATACTTTTTAAATAATATCATTTAACTAAAACTATTTAATTTGTAATTTATTAAAACATTTAAAACTAAAAATGAATAAAAAATAGACTATTTTAAAATAATATTTAAATACTAAAATAAAATTAAAAAGTAATTACAAAAAAAAATAAAAATTAAAGGGACATGTGACCAGCCTCATTCTCTACAAAATCCATCCAAAAAGGTTTTGCTGAAAAAAAAGGATTTGTTGAAACGCTTGCCTATAAAATCTTGTGTCCAGCATGGAGTGACTCATATGCTGGATGATATGTTTTATAGGGTACAGTCCACCAGCCTGGTGTGTAAAGCCAGATTTTTTTCAACATTAATAATGGAGGCCACAGACTCTCAGAGAGCAGAGGGAGTGAGAAAAAGGAGAAAGAAAAAAAACCTCTGATCTGTCTGACAGTCTGACAGGGCTGTTTGGAAAAAGAAGAGATAAAAAAAGACCCAAACTTTAAAAAATAAAAAAAAGCGTCTGACGTTTTACCTTTAAACCATACCGTAAAGGTGAGTTCAGACAGGGATGTCGGATAAATTTATGCCTGCGTAAAAAAAGTCTGCAAATATATGCTATTAAACGTCAAATCTGTACCTGGGATAGATCTGAACCGTAAATTGCTTTTATGTGAATCTCGATCGTAGCAAACCGATTTTCCAGCGTGAAAGCTGCCAGGAATGTGGCTGATTCAGGCCAGTGGAGACAGGTGGGCTCACCTGTGATTCCATGGAATAAACCCACCATTTTCCTGGCTGTCGCCGCTCTCTATTTCTCGGATCCGAGCACCACGAGAAGCCTCACCTGAGCAAAGGTAAAGTGTCTTTGTGCATCTTTCATCTCGCTGTTGCCTTTTCATCCTTTCAGGCTGAGAATGTCATGAGTCTCGCTATCTCTTTCTCTCCATTTGATGTCTTAGCTGACCCCAGGCCTGGGCTAATGTCAGTGGGCCATCTGTGATAGGAACCCTGGGGCCCAAGTGGCAGAGGGCCACATGCCTGCCTGCCCACTTCCTGAGTTCAGCCCACACACTGGGCCTGGCCAGGGCTATGCCTGCACACACACGTACAGTATAATGCACACAAACATACAAAATGCTGCCGGCGATACACAGCACACACTCAAACACTGAAATCTACATTCACATGCTATAAGTCGAGAGGTCAGCGTGACTGAACTTCCTGCCCACTCTGTGCTGCTATACTTGCGTCTCAAGACATAAACAGCATGAATAACAACTGTAATGTAAATGTAATGTAAAAACAAATCATGATTGCGAATCTCAACGTCTATTCCACCTTCTTTCTCACTGAAGTGTGAGTCACAGAGTGCTTGCCCATTTGGCTCAGGATGGGTATCCAGGTCTCACTGTTTGCTACAGATCTGGCGTTGGCCAGGACCGAACAGAAGGTATGGAGAGCTTAGCCCAGTCGGAGATCAGGCCACAGACGCAGAGAGGGGACGCAGTCAGGGTCTGTCCAACCTCCATCCATACACCTCCACACTCTTCTGGCACTCGGATCAGTGACATTTGCGTCACAAGGCACAGCTAGAGTAGGTTTGAATGAAAGCCTCAGCATTCATTATGAAAACCTGGCCATGCTGTTTTTGATCAGACCCTGCTGCATTCACCCTGTAGTTGCTCATCTGTGGTTTCTAATGGCAGCAGCTGTACATTTCAGCAAATGTTTCTTCTGTCTTACTCAAAGTTATGGGCAAAATCAAAATATCTGCATTAAAAATAAATTAATAAATAAATGTATATGGGCCATCGGTCTTTTAGCTTTACAAAAATATAAATATATACAATCATATAATATATATTTGTACATATAAAATCTTATTTAATATTTTAATTATATAATATTCATTTAAAAATATATAATTAAATATTTTATTTGAAGATATTTTGTACGTTCTCAGTGTAATATACTAAAATAAATAACATTAAAATATGGAAAGTAATTAAAAAAAATATTCAACAAATAATCAAAGAAATTATTAACTAAATGTCAGTGATTTCTGTCACTGATTACTGATGTACTCAGATTTTCTGCTTTTCAATTACTGTATAATATATAATTAGTGCTGGGCAATGCAAAATGTCCTAAGTTTTTGAGTACATTATGGATGTGTGTGTGTGTGTGTGTTTACTTTGTATATTTATTATGTATATATAAATACACACACATGCAAAAAAAAAAAAAAAAGTTAAAAAATGTAAAAATATTTAAAATATGTAACGTTTATATATTACAAAAAATATATAAACATAACATTATATATATATATATATATATATATATATACTTATATACTTAAATATACTGACATGAATATATACATGTAAATATTTTTAAAATATATACTGTATGTGTGTGTCTTTATACATGATGAATATACACAGTACACACACATAAATTATATAAACAAAAACTTATTTTGGATGCAATAAATTATTAAAATTATAATAAATTATAAAATGATTATTCATTGCTCAGCACTAAATATAATATAATATTTCATTAGCTTTCACCTGAAGTTTTTTAGTATGTTCTCACTGTACTGTACTAATAGAAATAAAATACAAACAGGAATATAAAAAGAAAAATATAAAGGCACTAAAACAGAAAAAATAAAGAAAATGCTTAACCAAATAGAAGTGATTTAATAGTTAGCAGGAAGCAGACAAAATAGGCATGTACACGTCAGCATAATTAATTCATAGAATAGCCACATTAACTCACACAAAGGTCAGAGAAGTTAATGGGGGCAAAATGCAAGTCTTGTCACCATGGACACGCTGCCTCTCTCCTGAGCATCTCTCTAATACAGCACAGGGAGCAGCCTTGACTTTTACCCTGCACCGATGGTCACTACAGAATCATTCAAGAGTCCAGATGCCGAACCCGTTGTCAGGAGACAACAAAATGCGAAGATATTTCATCGGTATCTGTCAACACATGACAAAAAGAGACTTCTGTATCAGCACAGAGGATCTTGGAGGAAAAAAAAGCAAATCATGCAGGAGGAGCAAGCATGGATGTGGTGATTGTCTCTTTCACTCCTCTTTAACAAAAGGAAGAGCGCAGTGGTGCAAGGTCACGGAGGATCGTTCAGGTGTACAGGTGGCCTCCTCCTGCCATCTGTACTCTTTGATTCTCTATTCATTTTTGTTTTCAAATGGAGCTGCATTCAGCTTAGCCACTGAATGGCGGAATTTATCATCAGAACACTATTTTCTGTACTTCTAAGAAATCAGGTCCTTAACTGTAAATGGCTGATTCTAATCAGCATGTGAAGATGCCTAGCATCCACTTCTGTCTGGAAAGGGAACGAAAATGTGTCATGATTAGAAGGAAAAGGCATTCTAATGTGTGAAAATGAGTGGCGAGCCTTTCGGCGGAGAAACTGTTTCATTCAAGTAAAGCTTGAAAAGAGGAAGTGTACAAAGATATGCGGGGACACTGTGTAGGACACACAAAAGAACACAAGGTTAGATGCTGAATGAAGTGCCGGTCTGTTGTGCTCTACGAAGGCTGAAAGAATCTTGATAGTTGGACAAATACTTATCTAGCATTTTTATGGTTTTAAAGAAACTTTCTCTCTTTTTCTTCCTTCCATGAAATACAAAAGAAGGACTTTGATTAATGTACTGTTAGCTTTTTTCATCACAGTTACAATTAACTGGGACTGGAGGTTTTAAGATTCCGAAAAAAAACATAGTATAAGCGCTTAAGTATAAAAATGGTCTTTACGATTTCTGCACTATATTTCAGGTCTTAAATAGTGAAACTGAGGCATCTGAAAAACAAAATTTAAGCCATTATCTTTACTAACTCACCTTGGGCCATTCTTGAGATAAGTAGTGATCGATAATTTGTAAACGAAAATTATTAATGGAAATAAAGCTGGAACTGAAAATAATTAAATAATGAACTAACTAACTGAAATAAGTTTAAGCTTTACTAAAAGGAATTAAAATTTGTTGTACTAGTTTAAAGTACTAAAACTGAAATAAGAAACAAATTAAAGCTAAATAGGAATATGAAAATATATAACAAATATCAAAAGCTTCTAAAATGACAAAAAAAAACACCAAAAATTTAAGGAAAACTAAAAATATAAAAATAAAACCATTCACAATATTAGTAAACACTATAACAGTATATACATAGTAAAATATGAATCAACTTATTTGGTTATGATCTCTTTCTCAAACAAACTGAACATACTGTATGTCTTCAGAAGACTTTGCTGCTGAGTCACATAACTTTTATGATCCCTTAAAGTTTGAAATCTTTAGTCCCATTAAATTAAATTAAATAGACAAAGGTGAATCATTAAAAATGTCTCCCTTTGTGTTGCACAAGAAAACCTAATAGTTTGGAATGACATGAGGGTGAGTAAAGAAGTAAATCCTTTGAATACCTTTAAAATTAAACAGTAAATTGAGAAAACAGGAGATCCCTTCCAAGGACTTCTGGGAGCATAGATCTATATGTGTCACACATACACACAAATCCAGAAAAACAGGACTTTGGGCTAATCAAATAATGGCAAGCAGAAAACAAGCGGTAAAAGAATGCAGTGCCCAAACCTGGACACAATTACTTCCTGTCCCAGCGCCAAGACAGAGCAATTGATGAAGCGGGTCTGTATCTGGTTGTTGTGCACGAGGGTCTGTTGTAATCCCGTGAGTGCAGCGGTGGCAGGCTAACATCGCATTACTCTCATGCTCACGGGCGGACTGAGCTCCTGCTCCGATCGGTAATTGCTTTCTATCACACCGACAGGTCAAAAGGATCCGTGGTAGTAGGCTTCCCTCAGCTGACACACTTTAGATGTTCAGAGCCCAAGGGAAAAAAAACCCCAAAAACGTAAACTCCAAACAAACAACGAAACGTTTACGTAAACCAGTCCTCCCACAACAAACACTTGATAATCCTTAAAGCACGTCAAATAGGGCATTTCCCGAACCCTGTCCCAGAGACACCTCTTCGACCTACAGTACAGCAAACGAATCCAGAACATCAAGTATTTGTGAATGGAAAAAGCTTTAGCACACTTGGCAGGGAGGATCATTCCACGGCTATCAGACAGACGTATTACAATTCTTTCACTCTACACAAGCAGACATACAACAAGAGGAGGGGGGTGGAAATAAACAAAGAGGATATGCTCTCCTGACCTGCACTTCAAGGTCGCTGTAAAGGTTTCTGAATGGAACTTAGTTGGTACATTCATACAAGTCTAAGGTTTACGCAAAAGAAATCGATGCATATTTAAACTGGTGACTTTAACTAGGACTGGGATACATGCGCCAATGACATTCGCCTGGTGTTTCCCTGCGTTATCACCAGAGCTATCCCTCACATAATGAATTATGCCATGCTGATAAGGCAGACAGCTGTATGGGGATGGGGGGGGGGGGGGGTTTGCATATCTGGAGACAGATGAGACGCATTGTGCAAACAAGCATTTTTTAATAATTCCCAGTGCAATTGATGGATGATGTGAGGCATGTGAACCCGGGGGGAATTTGGTGGGGGTATGTGAGGGGTGTCCCGCGACCGAGAAGGGAACTGACATTCCTCAGCGCACAGACACCGGGGATGCATCAGTATCAATGAAAGTCTAACAGCAATACACCATCAAGCCCATAACAACAAGTGCACCATCGGAAAAACAGAACGGAAAAAGAAAGGGTCATGCGCAGGAAAAAGATTCCTAACAAAAGCAAGGCTATATCGATGTGGTAATGTCACGGCAGCATGCAAGCTATACAGGGAAATCAAGCAAGCGGAGACTCTGTCACTGACAGCTTGCTGCAGCCCATGGAAAACAGCTAACACGCGCTCCTCCACTCCCGTGCCTGTCCTCGCGGTCGCATCAGCCTCCCGTCAGTTTACAAACACAGACAGGGATATCACCTCTCTGATCAACACTAGACGCATTGGTAGAGACAACTCGAGAAAAGGGGAAAAAAATGGATTTGTCAACCAACCTGGCTTCTCAAGGTCCTCGGTCATCCACAACATTCCGCCGATCTCAAATTCCCCTTGTCCATTCTAGGAGGTCAGGAATAAAACGCCAGCAAGCCCCAGCCGAAACTCCCATCAATCAGAAGGCTCTCGCTGATAGAGCGTATACTAGGAGACCTACTGATGTAAGCTAGTCACCAGAGAAAATACCCAGTCGTGACGCATATCCAGGAACAAAAATAGCAATGGGGCCCCTAGAGGGATTATACAACAGACTACGCTGAGAGGTACTTTTTCAGTGCCTGCTCTTCTCTGCTGTTTTGGTGCCTTTTAAATTTCTAGAGCTGCGAACACAAATACTGCAGATAGGTCAAAGAACTTGACAAAAATCACAGGCAGCCTTTTGAATGAGCTTTTGTGCGTAACAGTGCTCGAGCCTTATCGGACAGTGCTTTAATTGCAGTCTAGCCTCAGTGCCTTTGACCCTGGGATTGTCCACAGAGTGCGGAGTATAACAACATGGTATCACCACTCACCCCTCCTTCCGCCACCTCCCGCAGGGCTAAAAATAGCTCACCGGGCTAATTCTTACAAAATCCCTTTATAGATGTGCTTTCACCGATCACTCTCGGCCAGGCCCAGACACTGATACGATTAGCGTTTAGATCACAACGTGAAATTGTGTGTCTGTGTGAGCGTGCGTGCATTTAGCAAGGGTTATTTCACTTTAACTGAACAAACGGTGACATTGGACAGGTGTGCATTGCGACAATCACAATAATAAAAGATTTTACGGGGAACCAGGCTGCTGAGCGGAGACTTCCGGCCACCCCCTTCACCGCAGAGAAGATTAATTCTAACTTATGCTAATATATTTACCGCCGCCACACTGTGTCATGAGTGACAGCAATGCAGCCCTTCTGAGGGTCACCTGAATGAGCTGTCGGATCAAGAGTTATGGCCACATCGGCCCACAGCTGCGGCACCATTCCAGGGAGCATTTACTCAACCTGCGGGATGATATCAAGCTGTCAGGAGTCACCAAGATAACGACCATCCCAGTTATCCCAAAGATGAATCAGTTAATCACATCTGCGAGCTAAACATATACAGCTCTTCAGCAGACTTTTGCCCTTACCACAGAATCCAATTTACACAGCTAAATATATATGACCAGGTCTGACCTCTGGAGAGCGACTCGGTGACTAACAGAGAATCTGGCCAACAGGGAGCTAGGATCCCCTGTGATATCGCCCACTCAGATACACAGAGAATAAAAACACTATAAGGACCTAATCCGGTTCCCTGGGGGTTCTCACTCACTGTCTGAACAAGTCTCTCTGTAAACAACTTTGCTGGTTTAGCTACCGATAGATCTCTAATAGGGCACCATATTAAAATGTGTTGGATTATTTTTGATAGGGTATGATTTGCTGTGCTAATTAAACTAGATGGATCATTCTTTAATTGGAGTGGCAAATGAGATGCATAAATTTGTCCTTGTAATTACAATATCTGCTGTATAGACGTGCATTTAAAAGATTTTATCATGCAATATCCATAAAAATGGAAGGTTTAATAAAATACTTGTGTTTGGGTTGTTCATGGTCAGATTTTCAGAAATGTGATGGTTTCAATGTCATAGGACGTTTAATGTCATGATCACATTTATCACATTTACCATATTGCAAAAGCTTACTATAAAGATGGAAAGGGATTTCCAGATACTGATATATTTTCTGTAAGATCAGGTGGTATTTACCATAGGCGATCATCTGGATACCATCTGCTAACTGTGAAGAAATAAAGAGCAGGCTTCATCTATCTTCTACCGTTTTGTTATACAAATTAATTATTCATCTATTACCCGTGGCCATATGCACGCAAGCATACAAACGTATACAAGTTCCTACTAAACGCAGTAACACATAATAGTGCATTTTCTGCTAAACTAGACAGGTGAAGCTTCATGAATATTTAACTGCTTAGAATGTGATTGCCCTTGATCTAAAAACAGTGTCAGTCCACATCCTGCTTACACTTAGCTGTTCCTCAACCCGAGTCACTGCTGATGAGACAATGTGCTGAGCGTGAAAGCAAATAAAAAGGCTACAATGCCACGCATGCAGACAGGTACAAGCCTGTCATGTTCACGGGAATGGGCAGAGAAGAGATAGCGGTCTAGGACAAGATCTAGGGCAGGATGGACGGCTGGCTGTTTCTTTGCATCATCCTCAGTAAGTAAGCAGCCTGACAGGTCTGTGGCTAAGGGACAATAGGACAGGAACAAGATCTCAGCTGGCATTAGTGCTGAATGAACAACTTTAATGGCTGAGGTGAGGCTCTGGACCTTTGCCAAGCTGTGTGCACTCCTCTAATCAGCAGGCTGCGATGAGGGGAGGGACTCGAGGGAAATGAAGGATCCTCCCGTCACCACAGTATGCTCTGCTTACCTCACCAAACCCCCAGCTGGGATTTGCCTTTATTTTTCCCCTTCTCATAGAAGTTTTCCCTCTTTGATGCTAATGACAAATCTTTTGCTCAAACTACCTTGAGAAGTAACCTCACTGTCTGACTGCCACTGCGGTGAGATTAATGTTACCGTCCCAAACCTTTGAACTTTTTGACATTTTCATATTGCAACTGTTTAGTCATGGTATTATGCATTAGGGGTATCATTACTGCATCAGCAACCACTAAGAACCCAGTGAAGTTGTGAAACAAGATGTTGTAGCAATATTTGTCAGATATGTGGCGTATTATGATTACTACATTTACTACATCAATAATTAATCTTAAGTATTCCTGGAAGTATTGCTTTCCCGTAAAGGTAGGCTATATAAGAAAGACAACTTCTGATATCTGTATCAAAGTGGTTTTGTATTAATACTAAATAATTAAATGTTGCTCTGTAGCAACGTGTTTGTATCACACAACTGACAGCATTGTCTTTAAATCTATTTGTGGAGTTGTAATGAAAAGGCATCTGTTTAGAACGGAAATGAGGGATGTTTTGTTTCCATGCGTTGGTGACAACAGAAGTTCAGGAACCATCAATCCTCCAGAGTGGGGATTGTCAAGAGAGTGTTCAATTGTATATAACTAAAAAAAGCAGTGTAATCAGCAGGGCACATCCTGAAATCACTTCTCTCCTGAGCCTGTTTTACTTTACCATTCATTCAGACACATTTGCTGGAAGTACTAGTGTTGTGAAAAGATGCTATAAGAGGGAAAATCATGCAATAGTGGATAACTAGAGCAGAGAAAATTGTGAGGCAACCTGTGCTGGGTCTCATTTGTAACGCTGCACAGTACTTTCCATTAGATCCCTCAAGCGCATGAGAACAGGGCACAGCCAACTGCTCGAAAACAAGAGCTTTTACGCACACATAAATGAATCACACAATTAGAGCATGTTAACATGTTAGCAGTACAGAGGGGTTTGCGGATTCAGTAAGTGATTAACCTGAAGATAGCCTGAAAACGAGACCCAGTGCATGAAAAGCACTGCAGTGCAGTATCCAATTAACACAAAACCTCACACCTATGAAATACCTACACACTGTTCCTCCAGAACAGCCATGATGAACCAAAATGAAATAAATGTGGCCTTTTATTCAGTGTATACATAATTATATATTTTAAGCTTGTGTAAAATGTCATTTCATAATGCACAGTTCACAAGTATACATATTACATAAAAAACTTTTATTTTGCATTATATATGCATTATATATATATATATATATATATATATATATATATAATGCATAAATAATGCATATATAATATATGTGTGTGTACTATGTATATTTGTTATGCATATATAAATACACAAACATATATTTTATAATAAAAATTATGTTACATACATTTAAATACATGTAAATATATCCTGTATGTGTGTGTCTTTAGATATGCATAATAAATATACACAGTACACACATATATATTGTGTTCATCATTTTTTTAATTGTTTGACAGCACTAATTATATATATAGATAGATATATACACACACACACACACAATCAAACACACATTCATGCATTAAATGGGCAAACTGCTCATGTCATGAATAAATATGATGCTGTTATTTGCATATTTCAGGCTAAACTTCGTATAAATAAACCGCCACATTCCAGGCTCAAAATCAAGATTAATTTAGCTTTTCATTCAACACACTGCAGGTTCACAGTCACAGATTTGTGACATCGCACTTCAGGCCTTGATGAACCGAGCACAAATTCATGTCAGTGTTCCATTTGACCTCTCAACCCCGGTGTGACTCGCGCCGGGAGTGATTCTCCTAGGAGGCCCGGCGGGAGTTCAGGGGGGTGCGTGTGTGTAGTCTGACAGGCCATGCGCAAACGCTGATGAAAACAGTCACTCAGCAGCCATTCCAAAACAAACAGGCTTTCAAGCGAGGGCTGCACAATTGCTCACTGGAGTGCAGGCAGTGGCTCACACTCCATGCACCATCGGGGACCTGCTTTCTCCTGTTATGCAACCCAGGAGCGTGTTTTCCTATCTGCGCCGCTCCCCAACAGCTGTCTCCAATTTTGCCCAAAGGAAAAATACGGGGGAAAAGAAACCTTGTGGAGTGAATACCCCTCTGAGCACCGTCCCTAGAGCAGCTCTCTCAGCAGTCTGTCATTCCACAGGGTTCAAGTTGCCCCGCTGCACCTGTTGCGTTTAAAGGCGAGGCACAGAGTGGGCATGGCCACCCCAAAAGAGCCCCCTCACCCGCAGTGTCAGTTTACAAAAATCGCCCAGACAAGCACGACCAATTTTAGCCCTGGCCCTGAGTCAGATCAGCTGGCTGAAGTTGGGAACGAACACCGGGGGCTTCCCAAACAGAAGACCCCTGTTGCATCCAATTCCCCTCCGCTTCCCCGAATCCAAACACATTGCGGCACAGGTGACTCGGCTGCTGCCCAGTGCGAGAACAAGAGTTCTATTAAAGTACACAGCAAACAGTTTTAGGCTTTGTATATGCCGCCCCCCTCTCATTCAGCACCCAGAACTGGATGCAGTTCACCGGGGCATGGAAAAAGACCTTAGATTGGGGGTAATTTAAGAAATTATATTTTTCCACTTCCGAACAATTACTTTGAATAGAACATTTATTGCTGAAATTAACTCAATTGCTCTGACTATACACGTTTGACCTACATAAGAATAAGAAACGTCAAGCGCACAAGCTGAAGGCACTGTGTGAAACGGCTGCATCAGGCTCACAATTTTATAGCAGTTTAGAGTATTCTATTTTGATCTGTGTTTTCACGACTGAATTTGGGCTATTTTCATTCTTCGGTTACAGAATGTGCTATGCAGGGCTAATTATGTGTTTGAGTGAAAAAAATTAACTAAATAGTCAAATGTGACCCTGGACCACAAAACCAGTCTTAAGTAGCATGGGTACATTTGTAGCAATAGCCAAATGGGTCAAAATGATAGATTTTTCTTTTTTATTAGGATATTATGATTTTTTTTTTGAAGATATTTTTTTACATTTCCTATGTATAATTTCTTATTAGTAATATGCATTGCTAAAGACTTCATTCGGACAAATTTAAAGGCATTGTCTCTATCCACACACGGTTCAAAAATACAGGGCTCAAAATTCTTCTGTGCAGCTGGGTTGTTTAATAATTAGAATTGGCATGAAATGCATAAATATGTAAATGTTAATGTAAATCTATCTGTCTATGCTTTTGCTATTTTTAGTTTGTTTCTTGCATTCAAATTCAAATTGTGCATCATGTTTGTTACCGTAAGTCAAGTCAATTAAATCCAGGAATTGAAACTGAATTTAAAAGGCATTCTCGAACTTGGGCCTTGTTCCTGGATGAACAGTAGGGCACATTGGACATATTGTTTGTCTCTAAAAATATGCTAGGCTGTCCTGTGAATGTCCCTGAAGGGCTCTGGAACATTCTCAGAGTAAGAGAGAGCCATTCATATTATAAAGGTGAACTCTTCACAGCTTCTGCAATGCCAGAAAAAATGTATACAGTTTCTGTTCGTTTAACTTAAATAGTATCATATGATACCAGGCTAGTTTTATAAACTAAGACCAAAAGCTGGTTGGACAGGTGGCTGAAACAGTAAAGTACATTTTCTCCAGCGCGAGGATTTATTTCAAGGCTAATGGGTTTGTAAGCAGAGAGGTTCCTGAACATGAATGGTTTGCTAGAGAGGACGAATAAATGAATTTCTGTCAATGAGCTGGGCTGCAGTATTATCTATCACTCTGGAAATGCAATCCGTTCACGCAGCGGTGGCCTGGTCACAAGCTCCCCCCTCCAAGCACCCCCCAGATGCCACTATCATCCCGGGCCACTGCATCGCAATCAGCTAGCAGAGCATCTGTTAGCTCCAGGAAAACCTCAACATGCCGTGACATTATTTCCTGCAGTGCAAAACAAACACGACTATCAAATCTGCCTTGTAAGACTTTGTGATGGAATGACTCAGTTGGGTGTTTCTGTGCTAACTCACGTTACATTACAATATCACGGCCAGGTCATGACACGCTTAACGTTTCAGTTTTAAACTACACAAATGTTCCTCTCCTGAGGGGTTATTATGTTGCAGCCCGTTTCCAGTCAGATATTTGTAAGCTGGTGCCATGCCATGAGCTTGTTAACATCTATTGTAAACCTCTCCGCTTTTGGGAAAAGAAATGACTCATTGAGGCTTACAGCAATTACTCCAACAATCAACAAGACCTGTTCGTTTACAAAGAAAATCGAACTAGAAAACATCTTGAATTGATCTCTCATAGAGAGTTTCTGACAAGCTAATCACACTCAACAAAGAAAAGATGCCAACTATACAATGACTTCAAAAACACATTTGCTGCAGACTTCAGTTTTTTATGTCAGCAGAAGATCTTATTTACATAAGTAGTTCATTAATCCATTTTAAAACAATAAAACAATCCAAAGCCATTTCAGTTCTCTTTTTCAGCAAAACTAATATATTTGATACTAATATATTTAAGTATTATTATGTGGTTACCCTTTATTTTATACACTGTAATATTAATTAACTACATGTACTTACTATATGTTTAGAGTTAGGGTTATTTTATAGTAATTATGCATAATTTATTTTTATTATAGTAGTTATTATTTATAATTAATTATAATCATATTAATATTGACAAAATATATTAATAGAACAAGATTTTTACTTAATATCATAATGATTATTTATAGATTTTTCTAATGATTATGATAAATGATAAAAGAAAAATCTATAATTTTGACCCATACAATGTATTGTTGGCTATTGTTACAAATATAGCCATATACAGTGGGTACGGAAAGTATTCAGACCCCCTTAAATTTCTCACTTTGTTATATTGCAGCCATTTGCTAAAATCATTTAAGTTAATTTTTTTCCTCATTAATGTACACACAGCACCTCATATTGATAGAAAAACACAGAATTGTTGACATTTTTGCAGATTTATTAAAAAAGAAAAACTGAAATATCACATGCTGTGACACTCGTATATTTAACTCAGGTGCTGTCCATTTCTTCTGATCATCCTTGAGATGGTTCTGCACCTTCATGCTGTGTTTGATTATACTGATTGGACTTGATTAGGAAAGCCACACACCTGTCTAGATAAGACCTTACAGCTCACAATGCATGTCAGAGCAAATGAGAATCATGAGGTCAAAGGAACTGCCTGAAGAGCTCAG